>RYFJ01004427.1:0-129901 GCA_003991445.1 Oryza meyeriana var. granulata
GTGGAGAGACGGGCATTACTCCACGGTGCCCGCAAGAAGTACCCGGGTCCAGTTCAGCTTGCGCCTCCCGTGCATCCGCCGCCCGACCAGCAGCGCGTGGGATAGGGCCGTGAGCACCACCAGCCGCAACCAGCCCCCAAGGCCTGCTCAGGAACCTTGGGAGGGCAGGGTTAATCACTGTGGACCGCCGATGGAAGCTCAGGATGCGCCTGTGTGGTGCTGGTATGTTTCTCAGTGAAACCTCAACCCTGCAATGGTTTTATTTATTCTAGAGCTTCACATTCTTTCATATCCAGAGTTTTGCTGCAAATCAATTCAAATGAAAGTTGACCACCTACGTTAACCCAATGAATAGTACATCCCCTGGGTCCGGAAGTTGGACAACAAAAACTAGTTGCACGGACGTGACCATTGTTAATCAATGGTAAATAAGTTTTTAGGCAAAATCTGATTGTGCTTGGGACACAAGGTTTAGATGTGATACCTTTGGGATGGATTGGCTCTCCAAGGCACAAGGGTGATTTCAACTGTGAAGTAGGTCATCACACTCCAAACACAGCCGGGGATCGGGTTTTGGTGTGTCTCTAATAGAACTTGTACCCTCTCATTCTCTTCTCAGCAGCCTTGTTAGTTTAGGGAAATAAGCCAGGTCTGAAGTAGTTTGTGAGTACCCTGACATCTTTCCAGATGAGTTAACCCGGTATGCAGCCTGACAGAGACATGGAGTTGTGATAGAGCTGCTGCCCGGAACAGCCCGCATATCCAAACGGCACCCTACGGATGCCACCTAATGAGCTGGCGGAACTGAAGGAACAACTTACGAGAGCAGCTGAACAAGGGATTCATTTCGGCCAAGCACCTCACCATGGGGTATCTCCCGTGGCTCGTTCGTGAGAAGAAAGGATCACACTCTCAAAGGATGTGCGTCAACGACTAAACCGATCGTTGAATGAGTTGGTACCATCAAAAATAAAATACCCGCCCCCGTTATTGATGATCTTTTTTGATACAAAATTGAGTGGGGGCACGTGTATCTCAAAGATTACCCTTGAGGACTAGGCTACTTCCTAGCTGAAAATTCAGACCCGCATTGATATTCCCGAAGACCAGCCTTTCACACCCCGTACGGTTGTATGAGACACGCGTATGTCCTTTGGGATAACATGCCCCGGCAAAGCTCATGAACTTGTATGATGAGATTTTTATGGTAGTACCTTGGCCAGTTTGTAAGTGGTCTTTATTGATGAACTCCTTTCATCTATCGAAGTGTTGAAGAAGAGCATGAAAGGCACTACGGCTGTCTTTGGATAAACTTCGTGGAGCACCAGTTATTATGCGAAATTTTAGTCAAGTGTGAGTTGGTGGAGGAGGCTTGGATTTCCTTCGGTTCATGTGCTGTCCGAGGGTGGAGAGCCGTTTTGTACCCACTAGCAAGGTCTAAGAGGTGTTGAATTGGAATCAACCCCAGAATGTTTCGGTACATAGCGCTTTCTGGATTGGCTGGTTACATACCGCCGGGTTTCAATTGGATTTAAGCTTTTTTCCAAGGGATTGCTAGACCCAAGACTCAGCTGTGGAAGAAGGAAAAGAAGGTTTTGAATGGACAAAGGAATGCGAAGGAAAGCTTTCCCAAGATTATTAAAGAAAAGTTACTAACCATTCAGTACCCGTGTGGTTTTTACCGGATGTGGCAGAGCTTCTTTGATGTGTATTGTGACGCATCTTCTGGTTATGTCTTGGCTGCGTTGTTGATGGCAAGCAAAGGAATGGTAGTAGGCCTATGTGCATCGCTCGGCAATTGAGGGCCATCAATGAACACGAATACTACCCTACGTTATGACTTAGATGCTGCGGCGTGCTGCATTGCCTTGAAGTATTTTTGTTCCGCCTATTAACTTTGTATCTTGGTAACTCTGCTAGTGAGAATTTTATTCTCAGATCACTAAGAGCCTTGAAGTATAGATTCACACTAAGCGGATCTGAACTTGACGGCAACAAGGAGTTATGCTTCGAGTTTGATCAAAGGACTATGACTAGGCAAGTAAATTATCACCCGGTAAGGCCAACTTCGTAGTTGCAGACGCGCTGAGTTCGTGAACTCATTGCAATAGTCTACGCTAAGCAATGGACAACTGAATTGTATTAAGGAATTTCAACGCCTCAACCTGGGAATTGGTGGAGTATGGTGGTTGCAGCCGTTGGATAGCAAAGTTGTCAACGTTGAATTAGACCAATATTCTTGTCAGCCCAAGCTAAACAGAGAAGTCCAGGAACAATAAGCGCAACATAGTGAGATATATTGATGAACGAGCAAATGGATGAAATTATGGGAGTGGTAGGCTGTGACAGCGGAATACCACATCCCCAAAGATGAAATGGTCAGACCTGATTCGTAAGGAAGGCCTATGAGAAACATTGTACTTCAATTTATCTCGGTAGTATCCAAGATGTATCAAGATTTAAGAAGGATTTTTTGTGGGTGGCAAGCATGAAGCGTGATGTTAGTAATACGTGCGCCGCTCTGTGATGTGTAGTCAGCGATCTCGTGAAGGCTGAGCACATAAGGCCAGGCTCGGTCCTTTTACTACAGCCCATTACTAAATCCCGAATGGAATGGGATGAAGTTGGACTCGGATTCATTTTCCACTGGTTTGCCAAGCACAGCGAATTTCGGCAATGACCTCGAATTGATGGGTTGTAGTTGGATTCGGTTGACAAATGTAGCACACTTATTATACCCGTGAAAACTCTACTGAAAAGAACCAAGCTTAGCTGAATTTTGTAGTTCTCTCGGTTGCTTTGCGTGCATGGTGTGCCAAACGGATAGTTCGGACGAGGGTGCCCAAGTTCATCTCACATTTTTGGAAAACCGCTTTGCAGCAAAGCAATGGGAACCAACCTAGCTTTTAGCACTGGCGTTGATTCAGACCAAATCTGTCGGCAGGTACAACTGAGAGGGTGAACCAATGTAATTCTAGAGACATTGTTCTAGGAGTTCGTGTGTGCTGTCCCATGACCAAGCTGCGGTAAAATTGCTTTGCCATATGCTGAGTTTTCTTACAACAACAGCTTACCAAGCAAGCTACAAATGTCACCATTCGAGGCTCTCTATGGGTAGGAATGTAGCGTACACCTCTACTATGCTTCACAAGTTGGTGAGAGTACACGTTTTGGCCAGCTTCGAATCAATGAGCGGATAGAGCAAGTTCGGTTTGATTAGAGAGAAGGATGAGGAAGTCCAATCAAGACAAAAGAGTATGCATAACCAAAGAGACGTGAGCTGACAGTTCAGACCTAATGGACTTCGTATATCTCAAAGTGGACGCCGCTCCGAGGTACCCAGTTTCAAGAGTCAAGGAAAATTAGCACCACGGTACGTTGGCCGATAGTGGTGCTTGCAAGAGATAGGAGAAGTGGCCTATAGGTTGGACCTGCCACCCGAGCTATCTGAAGGTGCACAATGTCATCCATGTATGCCACAGTTAAAGAAGTGCCTCAGATGCCACTGAGGTTACGCCGGTAGGAAGGCATCGAACTACAACAAGACCTCACGTACAAAGAGCACCCCAATCCGCGATAATAGAAGAAGCTGAGGCGGCGGACAAGAACAAGACAATCAAGATGTGCAAATACAGGTACAGTAGTAGACCACACAGTGGATGAGGCAACCTGGGAGCGTGAAGACCGTCTTCGAAGTGATTTCCCTACATCTTCACCGAGTCCGGCCGTAATCTGTCGGGGACGAGATTCATTTTATAGGGGGGTAAGGTTTTTGTAACAGCCCACTTTTGTGTTTGGGTGGATAAAACTTTTTTTTCATCTGCATGCCTTCATATCATCTTTCATGCAAAAAAAAAAAATCTCAGCCAACGGGTTAATTGATCGTCCGATCTGTTTATAAACCAGCGCCTAGGGGCAAATCTGTGCAGGCGCAGACGTGGTGTCAGTGGAACGGACCATCCCCTCGTGCAATCGGTCCGCTTCCCTTGTCCCGCGTCCGGCGCCCTCTCTCGGCTCTCTCTCTTGAGTCCCGCCCTCGCGCCGTGTACTTCTATCCCGAGCGTCGCGCGGACTCCTCTCCCGACCTCGTAGCTCGCGCCGCGCCAGTGCCTCGCGACCCCGACCTCGTCGCCGCGCCCTGCGCGCCCTCTCCTGCGCCCGCTGGCCTCCGCGGCCCGTGCCCTGGCTCTCTCCCGAGTTTGCGCCCGCGCTCGCACCGAGCCCGGCGCCCTCTCCCGTTTCCGCGCCCTCTTCTCGCGAGCTCGCGCCCGCGCCCGTGCTCCCGACCTCGGCGCTCCGCGCTCCCTCGCTCCCTCGCTCCCCGAGCCTCGCTCTCCGAGTCCGCGCCTTTCTCACGCCCGGACTTCTCTTTCTCCCGGCCCCGCGCCTGTGCTTTCGCCTGAGCCCCGCGCCCGCGCTCTCTCTCTCTCTCGAGCTCGACCCGCGCCTGTCTCGCGAGCCTGCGCCCTCGCCCGCGCATTCATCCGATTGGTTTTCGGCGTCAACCCAGAGGCAGTCCTGAAGTGTGAATCTTCGACTCATGGATTGCTATCCGTTTGCTCTGTCCTCATCGTCAAACAAGATCACGCCAGGATCTCTCTCCGCCTTGCGGCTCGGCCAGGTGGCTTCCTCTGCGCGCCCAGACCACGTGAGAGGGGAGTGGCAGAGCCGCCTTGGGACCTCGCGAGATGCCCCCGACAGCCTCAGCAGCGCCCTGCCCTGTCCCATCTGTCTGCTGCACGCTTGCCCGCGCACACGCCATCGCACAGACCGTGGAGCAGAGCAGCGCCCCCTCCCCTCTCCTCTCCTTCCCTGCCTTCCTTTTAACCAAAGCCTATGCCCTCCTGCCTCCCCAGCTCGCCTCTTTCTCACGCACCCAGGACCCAGGCGATTGCCCCTTGGTTCGCTGAGAACGTGAGGTGCCGCCCACGGCGCCGGCGAGCACACGCTTTTCGTCTGAGAGCTCCGGTGAGTTTTACCTTGTCTCAGCTGTGTCACCACGCGTTCTTGCCCGACCCTAACTCCGTTTGCCCTCGGCAGGCGGCAGGCACCACCGCAGCCCATCGCGTTTTGCAAGGCCGACGGGGTGCCGCTGTGACCTTCCAGCCGCTGAACTGCGCCCTGGTGAGTTAGCGCTGTCCTGGCCGTATCACCATCTTCCCTTCACTCTTTGAGCTCATCATAGCACTTGTCTTGCAGCTCTCCATCCACGAGCGACCCTGCTGCCGAGCCGACCACCGCCTCAACGTCGCACCCCACGGCCAGCACTCTTCGGTGAGCTTCTGTTTCTGCATGTACTTTCTTTTTACTCCCGGGAGGCTACTAGTTCTCCCCACGTCCTTGGCTTGGCCTGTCATGCCATTGTTTTGCCATCCACCCAAGCGTCACCACCGTGGCCATATGTGTGGATGAGGCTCAATCGGACCATGGCCGCATGTAGTAGAGCCCTTCGATCTTGCATGCAGGACCCCTAGAGGCTTCCCCACACCCCTGCATCGCTAGCCATGCACTAGAACATGAGAGGACAGAGGTAGACAAGCCGTGCATTAGCTTGGCCTTCACCGAGCACCTTAGGTGCGCTTGTGTTTGAGTGAGTAGCAGCCACCCCATCAGCCCCATGCAAGCCGGGTTGGCCCCTCTAGCGTCAGAGCAGGATAAAAACCCCGAGTGGAGTAGCTGCTGTTGTTTTCCGTTTTTGCCAGTTGTCGTTAACGTGCGAAGACGTGTAGTTTGCTCTGTGCGAAGACATCGTTTTTGGACCAAGGCGTTCGCCGCTACCGAAAGCCTTTCCCGTAGGTTCCACCTGTGCATCCAGTGAATTCCTAGGCCCTAGAAACCCTCCACGCCCCCAAATGCCTTGGATTGATACTTCACGCCCGGTGGATTTCACGTGTTAGGCCGTTTTAGTGACGTGTGGGCGTGCGCGATTAATATCCTAGCGAGTTGGAGTATATCCACTTTTGGGAGTTGTCCTTAGATTCACAGCAGCACACATGTAGGTTTCGTACCATAAAAATGCCCTAGAACCGAAAACGTCTCAAATAGACCACCCGTTAAGTCGGTAGAATGTTTTCAGCCGTTTCTGCAGTTCGGTCGAGCGAAAACGCTGTTTCTCATTTATTTTCGATTTTAGGACAGAGCAGACTTCGTTTAGCCGTATCTCCCTCATACGAACTCGGATTCAAGCGATTCTTTTTCCTAAATTCATCTAAAATCATGCACTTGCATATTCTGCAAAAATATTTGTACTTCCTGTTCTGTTAAATATTTTGCCGTTGTTTTCATTGCATTCGTTTGGTATTCTCGTAGAACACGACGTTGTTGACCCGGTTGTGGAAGGATCAGAAGAGTTCCAAGAAGTCCAGGAACAAGGCAAGCACCCCCTTGATCAATTGCTCCTATATTTCAAACTTACAAACTATATTGATTGCAAACTATTATGCATGCGATGTTTTACTTGAAAATGTGTGGGAATCTTGGGTAGTTAACCTCTTGTTGCATATGCCCTATCCTTGTTACTTGAGTATCATGAATTCCTTGTCACTTATGTTGCCACTGAAAATTTGGGTTCATGTGGTTGGGAAGATGTCAATAGGTATGCTTAGTTTGCTTTTTAATCAAGGCTACTTGTTACTTGATTTTGGGATGTTGGGAAAAAGAAGCATTTGCGAAATTATGGAAATGAACAGTGGGTATTCTTCCCCTGTGCTCTTGGTGGAAAACAAAAACTGAAAACAAGCTTTTGGACTTGGGCGAGTGGATGTAGTGTTCGGTGCCTTGTTGTGGTATCGATTAGGTGGTTGTCTCGCCCGGGTCACTAAGGACTGATTCTATGGTGTAGCTAGAACCAAGAAGCACAGTGCAAACCACATGTGGCTCTTGTGGGGAGTTCCTAGCTTAGTATATTGTTGATACCTAGCAATAGACCCGCCGGTGGTAGTTGTAGGTCATTTTTGTTGACATTGGGATAGTGCGGGTTATGGTTTTTGTCCATAGCCCGAAGGTACCTTGATTATTGTTCAAGGGTGACCAGCACATCGTATGAGCCTTGGGATTTTGGGAGGCCTCCCAACTCCCTAGGAGGGATCATAAGCGCGGGGATATTGCTAGGTCAACGGTGGAAAGGCTTTGTCATTGATGGTGTGAGCCTCCTGTGTGGTAGCTCATGTTGTCCTTGTCATGTGGGTACAGTTGTACACACTCTCGAGAGTTAAAACTATTCGAATAGCCGTGTCCTCGGTTATGGACGACTTGGGAAATTCTCCACCGTAGTAGTTTTAATTTTTGGGAACTGTTTTGGGGAAAGATTTTGGTGCGAACGGGGAGTTCGCTGGGATGGTTGTGGCAGCGTGTTGCCACTGTTGGCTGGCATGGGCAGGGAGCCCATATGGTTGGAAACACTTGGGGGTTGATGCTTATATACTTGTTTGCTGTGCTAGCTTGATTTACAAAAATTTCGTTGCAAAACCGCAATGTTGTCGCTATGTATATTATGATTTATGCAAACTGCAGGACCTGAACCATTCCTTGTTTATCTTCGCATATTATGGAATACCATTGCAAACACTATAAGTCTTGCGGAGTACGTATTGTACTCACACACGCTTGTGTGACTTCTTTTTTTTTTAGAGATGGTTGAGGAGGACCCGACAATCGGGTACTTCTATGCAGCGGGTTTTGGAGACGACGACGACGGTGCTTACTAGGGCTTACCGGTTGGTTGCCTATGGGCGGGCAGAGGCATACTTGCTGGTTTTTGGTGCCTCTATTATCTTGTTTCCGCTGTTGAACTCTTTGTTAATTTGCTGTTCTATTTGGCCGGTCGGCCTCTATGTAACCGCTAAAGTCTAGACTCTTGTACGACTTATGTTTGGTCCGCTGTGAGCTGAACCTGTGATGTATGGATTATGATGCCAATGTTGAATGTGTGTGCTAGCAATTGATCGTGGGACTAGCACGGTACACACATAGGGTTCGGGGTCAAACCCAGGTCCGACACGCCCTGCCTCCCCTTATATACTGGGGGACAGGGTTACAAGGTAGGAGTCCCCATCGGATTACGACTAGGAGATCTCCCCTTGGAGATATAACGCACCCGACTAGGACTGTATATTCCTTTCTATACAAGGCGAAGTCTGCCGAATTTAGCTATATCTCTAATTACAAGGCTAGGCCCATCCTCTATCCGAGTGGCCCATATGCTTGTCATGAGGTACCCGGGGCCCATGGCACCCACAGTAGCCCCCGAGACCTTCACAGTTGAGTCACAGCTGATGCCGAGTGCTCATCCTCCACTGTGAAGTCTTCCCGAGTGCATTGCTCCCGAGTACTCTTTGTCTGAGTGCTGCTTCTCCCGAGTCCTGCTTCATCTCAGCTGGCAGCGAGGCTACGAAGGGCTCGATGTAGATGTTGGAATAGTGTGCGCCGAATAGGCGCACCTATTAGGTGTAGCCGCCGACTTTGTGCTTAATTGTGAAAACAATTAAACATGAAGTCAAAGATCTTTAACCTTGTAGTCTTTCCCGAGTAGATTACTACTGGTACATGAGACTCTTCGGTATCATGTCAACCGGAATATAATTTATAGTCTTGCCGAGCAGGGAACTACTCGTATGTAGGACTCTTCGACTTCATGTCAGTCGGAATGTATGTTTATAGTCTTGCCGAGTAGGATGCTACTCGCATACGGGACTCTTCAGTGTCATGTCAGCTGGAAAGGGGGTGTTTATAGTCTTTCCCGAGTAGTATACTACTCGAAAATTAGACTCGTCAGCTTCATGTCAGCTGGAAAAGGTGTTTATAGTCTTTCCCGAGTGGCGTCCCATTCGGAAGTTAGACTCTTCAGCTCGTCAGCTGGAAGAATGTTTATAGTCTTTCCCGAGTAGTGCACTACTCGAAGGTTAGACTCATCCGCGTCATGTCAGCGGGAATGAGAATTTTATAGTCTCTCCCGAGTAGTGTACTACTCGAAAGTTAGACTCATCCCCGTCATGTCAGCGGGAATAATGCTGCTCATGGCAACTGGTGGCCACGCATGTAGGCCGAATACCACTGTATGAAAAATAAATCCATTACGTGGTTAGGTGTACTCGAGAGAGATACCTGCATCTCCAATTTTAATGAAGACCAGCTTGTGATCCTTGTAAGGATGTATCCTCGAGACCTGGTGGATAAGACAGATACCCAAACATATATGTTTAGTAATAAGGCTCTCATGAAGCATATCTGTTTACCTCATCGGTTCCTGTGGGTAGCACCAACGCTATAATTTCAACTCAGCCTGCGGGCAGCCCACATGGAGCATGCTACTGTAGGAACTCATGTCTTGGTGGCTATTACCAAGCAAGCCGGCCTGAACCAACCTACCCAGCATAGCTCTATAGAAGTAGCATCCATCGCATGTCAGGATGAGTATGGCGGCGTTGGTAACCGCAATCAGCCAGAGGAATCCTCGTCTGCAAGTCTTTCCGACTTATGCTCCGGATGCATCCTGGTTGCCACAGACACCTGAGTAGGTATATTGCAGAATCTGCTCGCTCTCCCCAGGTGTGACGCGGTGCATGGGAACTCCGGATGTGCTTTGACGACATAGGTCTTCTCTGACTTCGGTAAAGCCGGATAAGGTACCCGAACCTAGCATTAGCGTAGGATTCAGCTGGCGACCCTCATGGGGCGTACCCTACTTAGCAGAGTAGTACACAGCCCCGACTGGCGCCGGAGGCCGGTTATTAGCTCACATGGAGCGTAGCCGAGGAAGATGACGTCCCGACTGGCGCAAGTACTCGGTAAGTAGCCCTCATGGAGCATCCCGAGTGTATTTTGGCAGACTTGTCCAGCCCCCGAGCGTAGGAGATAGGCTCGCAGCCCTGAGTTCCTGTCACGCATATCCGGAGCTGGGCCTGCAATATAAAAATATCGGATGAGTAGCATCTGATGATGGAAATAATCACCCGAATAAAATGTACTTTACAATGTATGTACATGCGTGTTCTTCCTCTTTTTGATATTAATTTCCTCGAGTAGTTGACCCCTTACGTTTAAGCACTCTGCCCGACTAGTCATAGCCCCCTAGCGTCGGGAGTTGGCTCATGGCTCTTTCCCAGGCACGCGTTTTGGGTGATTTGAGTTCGTCTTACATGGAGCAGAGTTTCACGGATCGAGATTTATGCTACTCGAGTACTTTTGTAATCATTTAAGAGCAAAAACGGAAAAAAGTAAATGCGCAGCTTGTACACCTATTAGGTGTAAGCGGCTGTGGCACTAGCAAGGCCGAGTGAGGAGATGTTTATCAGAAAGCGACTTAGCTGTTCAGTATTTGAGAGTGGGAATGCCATCCTCGTGTTTGAGCTTGTGAGCCCCCGAGCATGTCACTTGTTGTTCTGATAATCTTCAGTTGTTGAAGGTCGAGGGCGGTTGTGACCGATTGCCACAATGGAGCCGTCTGACTTGCGTTTGCGATTCCCAGCTTTAGTCGGGACCGCGTCGTCGGTGTCATCCCGCTTCTTCTGTCAGGGTGACTTGTTGTCATCGAGGGCCTCGGCAACAGCGTGGGCCGAGTCGGCGTACTTGTTTGCCATGTCGAATAGGGCCTTGACAGAGTTGGGAGGCTTCCGCGTGAATTTGTCGATGAACGAGGTGTCTTTGACTCCTTTTCGAAAGGCGGCGATGACGACCTCATCCTTGATGTTTGGGATCGAATTTTTCTTCTCAGAGAACCTCTTGATGAAGTCACGAAGAGACTCGTTCTTCCTTTGATGCAACTGATATAAGTCGTGCTCGGAAGATGGCCTCTCGTACGTTCCCTGGAAGTTGGCGATGAAGCGTTCCCGGAGTTCTCCCCAGGAGCCGATTGATTGCTTGGGAAGTCCTGTTAGCCATGTCCTCGCTGAGTCGGCTAGAGCAACTGGGAGGTAGTTAGCCATGACTTTGTGATTTCCCCCAGCTGCTCGAATCGCCAGAGTGTAGACCGTGAGCCAGGACTCGGGATTGGTCTTGCCATCGTATTTGTTGATGCCTGTAGGCTTAAAGCCGACTGGCCAGTCGACCTGTCGTAGTTCCTGGGTGAAGGCCGGTATGCCTTCGTCTTCATGAGGACTCCGACCCCGACTACGGTGGCGAAACCGCCCATAGTGGAGGCCGAAATGCTCGTTCTCGTCTTCCAGCTGGCGTTGGTCGTCTTCTTCTCGTTTGCGGTGCCGAGCATTAATGTCTTGCTGAAGGTTGCACCGCAGTCGGTCTCGGAGGTCCTGGTTGCTCCGACGGTCGCTTCGACGTTGCCGGTTGTTGTGGTTGCCGAGTGACGTCTGGCTTGACTCCGCGTGCTGCCGACTAGAGCCGGCCGCTCGATGTCGCTTTGAGGTGGATGAGACTGCCACTGGGGAAGTTGACCGACTGGTCAGTACGAGTGTGTTGCCCGACTGTTGGTGCTGCTGACATGCAGCAGCGGTAAGCATGGCTTTTATCCTTGCGATCGTCGGGGTGGCCTGGTGATCAGGCCCAAGTTGGACCGTGTCCAGTAGGGTTGCGGCGGCAACGATGTTCTGTTGTGGCGTGACGAAGACGTCGTGGTCGCCGACTTTTGTTTGGAGGGTTTGTTGCTAAGCGGTTCGCCCAGCCCTGCGTAGGCCGTCGTTGCGGGCGTGCGGGCGTCTTGCTTCTTCCTCCTGTTGTTCTCGCAGTCGGCAGGCCTCCTCCTCTTGTTGTTCGTGTAGTCGGCGTGATTCCTGAGTAGGAGTGGAGCCTTTGGATGCCATGAAGATTTCTCGTGGCGGAGAGAAGCTTGCCGAGCTGCTGTCCGACTTAGAGTTGTAGTCCGACTGAGAGTCGTAGTCGGAATAGTTGATGGGGGTGATTACCACTCCGACCTGCCTAGATCCGATCTCGAGCGGCTCGGGGCCGTATCCGAGTCGAACTCCAGGGGATCAGGTTTGCCGCGTCGGACGTATGTTGTAGATATCCACGGCGTCGCCGAGTCCGAACGGGAAATTGACGATCTCTTCCCTTCTCGGCCCGATCTCGGCCGGCTCGAAACCGAGTCCGAGTCGAACACTGAAAGGAAGAGTTGTCCCTGGGCTCGGGCGTATAGGAGATCGCCGCAGCATGTCGTCGAAGATTGCCGCAGCGTCGTGTGGGCCGACTGGCGCGTAGTCGGCTGGTTCCTCGGCCGGTTGGATCGGGTCCGTGTCGGCCAAGGTGAGATTGCCGATCTGGTCGGCGATGGCGTCGAGGCTTCTAAATGCGATTGTATCTCCGGGGGAGAGTTCGCCGCCGTCAACATTGGTTGCTGGATCCATCGAGCTTGTAGATGTAGATCGCGCCGGTCCCCTACCTGGCGCGCCAACTGTCGATGTTTTACACCGGCAATAAATATATGGGGCTAGTCGGCGGATGGAAACTCGGTGGATTGCAAAGGAACACAGGGAGATTTTATACTGGTTCAGGCCCTCGATGTGAGGTAATACCCTACGTCCAGTTGTGGTGTTATTCCTTTGATGATTTGTGGTGGTGATTCTGGTGAACCAACTCAACCTGCCCCACGGTGGGCGCCCTGCCTCCCCTTATATACTGGGGGACAGGGTTACAAGGTAGGAGTCCCCATCGGATTACGACTAGGAGATCTCCCCTTAGAGATATAACGCACCCGACTAGGACTGTATATTCCTTTCTATACAAGGCGAAGTCTGCCGAATTTAGCTATATCTCTAATTACAAGGCTAGGCCCATCCTCTATCCGAGTGGCCCATATGCTTGTCATGAGGTACCCGGGGCCCATGGCACCCACACTTGGTGAATTTATCGACTGTGACGAACAAGTGTGTGAACCCTCCTGGCGCTTTCTTGAAAGGCCCGACCATGTCAAGCCCCCATACTGCAAAGGGCCAAGAGATTGGTATGGTTTGAAGTTTTTGGGCAAGGAGATTTGTTTGTCTTGCGTAGAACTAACAACCCTCGCATGTGCAAACAATGTCTTTAGCGTCTATTACTGCTGTTGGCCAGAAAAATCCCTGCCTGTAAGCCTTTCTAACTAACGTCCTGGATGCGGCATGGTTGCCACATACGCCCGAGTGGATTGATTGCAAAATCTGCTTGCCCTCCTCGGTTGTGATGCAGCGCATGAGGACACCGGATGCACTTCTTCGGTATAGGTCTTCTCCGACTACTAGGAAACTTTAGCTTCGACGTTTGATTTGTTCGGCTTTGCTGTGATCTTCTGGGAGTTCATCGTCCAGGAGGAATTGGAGAACAGGAGTCCGCCAATCGTCGGATATGATCAGTACTTCGTCTGTTCCCGAGGTAGGTTCACCTCCCGACTGCTCTGGCACTCATTTCTTCTTGACTGACGGCTCCATTAGTTGCTCGACAAGGATCCCAGTCGAGACCACTTCTCGCTTGGATCCCATGTTTGCCAATTCATCTGCAGCATCGTTGTATTGTGGTAAGACGTGGGTTATCTCCAGCCCGTCGAACTTGTTTTCTAGCTTTCGGACCTCCTGACAGTACGCCGCCATGGTATCATCGAGACATGTCCAGTCTTTCATGACTTGGTTGACCACGAGTTAGGAATCTCCACGCACAACCAGTCGACGGATGCCGAGTGATATAGTAATGCGGAGCCCGTGGATCGGTGCCTCATACTCGGCAATATTGTGGGAACCCGAAAAGTGAATTTGGAGAACGTACTTGAGTTTTTCACCGGTGGGTGATGTCAGTACGATGCCGGCCTCGGTGCCGCCAATCCTTAGAGAACCATTGAAGTACATTGTCCAGTACTCTAGCTTTGCTGTTGTTGTAGGCATCTGAACTTCTGTCCACTTGGCCACAAAGTTAGCTAGAGCTTGTGATTTGATTGCTGTTGTCGATGTTTTACACCGGCAATATGAATATAGGGCTATCCGGAGGATGGAAACTCGGTGGATTGCAAAGGAACACAGGGAGATTTTATACTGGTCCAGGCCCTCGATGTGAGGTAATACCCTACGTCCAGTTGTGGTGGTATTCCTTTGAGGATTTGTGTTGATCTATGATCTTATGCCCTCAAGGGGTGCCCTGCCTCCCCTTATATACTGGGGGACAGGGGTACAAGGTAGGAATCCTAGCCGGATACGGCCAAGGGATTTCCTCTTAGAAATACAATTTACTCGACTAGGACTGTATATTCCTTATCATACATGGCAAAGTCTGCCAGGTGCCACTATATCTCTAATTACAAATCTCGGCCCATCCTCTATCCGAGTGGCCTATATGCTTCTGATGAGGTACCCGGGGCCCGTGGCCTCCACAGTAGCCCCTGAGACCTTCATAGTTGAGTCACAGCTGATGTCGAGTGCTCATCCTCCATGGTGAAGATTGCCCGAGTGCATTGCTTCCGAGTACTCTTTGTCTGAGTGCTTCTTCTTCCCGAGTCCTGCTTCATGTCACCTGGCAGTGAGGCTATGAAGGGCTTCATGTAGTTGTATGAATAGTGTGCACCGAATAGGCGCACCTATTAGGTGTAGCCCCTGACTTTGTGCTTAATTGTGAAAACAATTAAACATAAAGTCAAAGATCTTTAACCTTGTAGTCTTTCCCGAGTAGTATACTACTGGCATATCAGACTCTTCGGTATCATGTCAACCGGAATATGATTTATAGTCTTTGCCTAGTAGGATGCTACTCGTACATGGGACTCTTTAGCTTCATGTCAGCTGGAACGGGTGTTTATAGTCTTTCCTAAGTGGCGTCCCACTTGGAAGTTAGACTCCTCAGCATCATGTCAGTTGGAAAGAATATTTATAGTCTCTCCTGAGTAGTGCACTACTCGGAAGTTAGACTCTTCAGCGTCATGTTGGCCAAGCATGTAGGCCAAGTACCACTTTGTGAAATTAAATCCATTGCATGGTCAAGTGTACTTGAGAGATACCTACATCCCCAATTTTGATGAAGACCAGCTTGTGATCCTTACAAGGATATATCCTCAATACTTGGTGGATAAGACAGATATCCAAACACGTGTGTTTAGCAATTAGGCCATCATAAAGCATATCTGTTTACCTCATCGGTTCCTGTTGGTAGCACTAGCACTGCAATTTTAACACAGCCAGCGAGCGGCCCACATTGAGCATGCTACTGTAGAAACTCATGTCTTGGGGGCCCATTGTCGACTTTGTAGGCCCAAGCCCACGAATCGGAATCAGCTCTGTAAAAGGCGGGGAGAGAGAGAAAAGATTCCTTCATCTTCTCCAATCCACCAATCGTTTCATCTTCCAGCTTCCGCGCCAAAATTTACGCCTCCCACTCCCGCTAGGGTTAGCCATTGTTCGCTCTTCCCATTAGAACTCGGGGCGGTTCCACTCCTCCTCGTCTATTCCAAACCTTCCATGACATTTCCCCCAAATCTCCTCATCCCCAACCATGCCGAGGGCTTCAGATCTTGCGGGCACGTCAGATGATGTCTGGCCGACTTCAGATTGCGGGTCGGCTAAGCTGAAGCTTCTAGAGAAGCGGCTGAGGTTGCAGAGCCACAACGTCATCAACTGGTGTCCGGCTAAAGGGGAAACAGTTCAGGAGCCCCAGGAGGGTGAGACTGTCGTTTTTGCCTCTTTTTTCCACCGGGGTCTTTCTCTTCCTTCTTCCGAGTTCTTCCGCCAACTTCTTGCTTTTTATGAACTCGAGTTGGTGAATCTGAATCCCAACTCAATTCTACAAATCTCCATATTCGCGACTCTCTGTGAGTGCTTCCTAGGTGTAGAACCCCATCTTAATCTATTCAGATATTTATTGCATATCAAGCCCTAGCCCTCCAAGAGTAAAATCCAAGTAATTGGGGGGCCAGTATCCAACTCAGGAACGAGATGAAGAGGACCTATATCAATATCCATCTGAAATCTTCTCTCAAAGGCTGGCATAAGGAATGGTTTTACTATTCCAATCTTGAGCCAAGCCTTCCCCCCTTCATGGGTTTGGCCCCGGTGGTCATTGCCAAGTGGTCGTCTCTGCCCACCTCTGAAGAAATGGGACAAGTCCACAAACTTGCTGGCAGGATTGACAAGCTGAAGAAAGCCGGGTTGACTGGTCCATGGGTGGCCAGGTGCTTCTTCACTCAGTGCATCAAGCCTCTGAAGTTGAGGTGTCACTTCGGATAGGACTACAAGGGCAAAGGCGATCCCAGCTGGGAATATGCCGACCTGATAGACAAGTACAAAGTGACCAACACCCTACTGGATTTCTTTGCCAGCGGGGTGGCCAAAACTGAAGACACAGGGCGATCTGTGGTGGCTTATAGCCAGAAGAGGCCGTGCCCAAAGGTAACCCTCGCCGATGTTGTCTTGTAGTTCATCTGTGGTGAATGCTTGTAGATATATGCCTAGATTGGCTCCAAAATGTGTAAAATATATTGTTGAACTGGTTACAGTCATGTGAGGAGTTTGATGATGACTCTCGAATGCTATCGGCCATGAAGTCGAAGAAGAGGCCAAGAAGTCCTTCTACTGCCTAGCCCGACTCCAAGAGAGCGGGGAAGAGACCCGTTGTAGATCAGGGCAAGATGAAGGTTATGATGCCGAGTGCCATAGCCGGGAGTCTGAAGATAAAAGACACCGCCGGTATAGCCCCCAAGCCACCGAGTCCTAGGCTGGGACCAGCGCAATCGAGCTCAGCATCATCGAGCCCCATACGAGTGCCGTCGAGTACAAGGCCAAGTCCAGCGCTGCCAGGCTCAGTAACATCGAGCCCAAGAATGGCGCCGCCAAGTACCCGGGCATCCCAGCCGGCCACACCACAAGCGGGGCCGACCAGGACAGAAACACCGCCACCGACCACCGTGCCTCAGGCCCGACAGCGGCGGCTCTCCAGTGCCTACCTCTGGATCACCCGAACAGCGGTTTAAGTTCTCCAAGAGGTAGGTTGCTCTGGGTCTTCTGGAAATCTTGTTCGACATGGTTGCACATTGATGTTTGACTCGTTATGTAGGAAGCGGGCCGACATTGATCTCAAGGAGACCGCTTCGGCTACCCCCATCGTCGAGCCAGCCCTAGCCGAGCTAGTGCTGGCGAGCACACCTGCTGAGCCGACAACGGTCCCAGTTGCAGAAACTGAGACCGTCCCGACTGCAAGGCTGCCTACACCGGCCGACCAAGGGGTGATTGTTGAGGCTGTCGCTCTAGTCCCTGAGCCAGCCCCCGAGGCCCTAGAGGCTGCTGAGGTGAGGGCCAGGACCCCGTCGCCATCCTCATCGCCGTCCTCGTCGTCGTCATTGTCGTCACCGCCTTCGGAAAGGCCGAACCTCCCCAGGCTCGAAGCCCCACCCCGCAAGTTCCCGAGGACATTCTGCTGGACGGCCCCCGACGGAACTGCGAGGAGTTACAAGCATGACTCAGATAGGGGATGGGCCTGGCCTTGTAATTAGGGATATAGCCACACTCGGCAGGCTTTGCCTTGTACGATAAGGAAAACACAGTCCTAGTTGGGTGCGTTATATCTCTAAGAGGAGATCCCTTGGCCGTAATCCGGTTGGGACTCCTACCTTGTAACCCTGTCCCCCAGTATATAAGGGAAGGCAGGGTACCCCCTAAGGGCAGGTTGAGTTGGTTCACCAGAATCACCACCACAAATCCTCAAAGGAATAACACCACAACTGGACGTAGGGTATTACCTCACATCGAGGGCCTGAACCAGTATAAAATCTCTCTGTGTTCCTTTGCAATCCATCAAGTTTTCATCCGCCGAGTAGCCCTATATATTTATTGCCGATGTAAAACATCGACAGTTGGCGCACCAGGTAGGGGCTTTGGCGAGATCTACATCTACAAGCTCGATGGATACAGTAACCGGAGTCGACGGCGGCAAATTCTCTCCTGGAGATACAATCTCATTCGGAAGCCTTGACTTCGTCGCCGACATGTTCGGCAATCTCACCTTGGCCGACACGAACCCGATCCAACCGGCCGAGGAACCAGCCGACTCCGCGCCAGTCGGCCTACACGATGCTGCAGCAATCTTTCATGACATGATGCGGCGATCTCCAATACGCCCGAGTCCAGGGACAACTCTTTCTTTCGGTGTTCGACTCAGACTCAGTTTTGAGCCGGTCGAGATCGGGCCAAAAAAGGAAGAGATCGTCAATTTCCCGTTCAAACTCAGTGACGCCGTGGATATCTACAATCTACATCTGACGTGGCAAACCCGATCCCCTGGAGTTCGACTCGGATACGGCCCCAAGCCGCTCGAGATCGGATCTAGGGAGGTCAGAGTTGTAATCACCCCCATCAATTATTCTGACTTCCACTCTTAGTCGGACTACGACTCTCAATTAGATTTCGACTCTAAGTCGGACAGCAGTTCGGCAAGCTTCTCCCCGCCACGAGAAATCTTCATGGCATCCAAAGGCTCTACTCCTACTCAGGAATCACGCCGACTATGCGAGCAGCAAGAGGAGGAAGCATGCCGACTGCGAGAGCAACAAGAGGAAGAAGCAAGTCCAACTTCCGCTTGCGGCTGCCGAACTTGTTCTGTGATGGCTTGTTGTCAGCTTTTGTTTTTTGGTCTTTTTGCTGGGGTTCTTTCTTCTCATCGAGGGCCTCTGCGACTGCCTTGGCCGAGTCAGCGTATTTGTTTGCCATATCGAAGAGAGCCCTAACTGTGGCTGGAGGCTTCCGAGTGAATTTTGCGATGAACGGGGCATCCTTTACTCCCTTGCGGAAGGCAACGATGACGACCTCGTCCTTGATCATTGGGATTTGGTTGCGCTTCTCGGAGAACCTCTTGATGAATTCGCGTAGAGACTCGTTCTTCCTCTGGTGCAGTTGATATAAATCGTGCTTGGAAGACGGCCTCTCGTAGGTCCCCTGGAAGTTAGCGATGAACCGCTCCCTGAGTACTCCCTAGGAACCGATCGACCACCTTGGGAGCCCTGTTAGCCATGTCCTCACTGAGTCGACCAAGGAGACCGGGAGGTAGTTAGCCATGGCTTTATGTTCACCTCCGTCAGCTCGAATTGCCAGGGTGTATACGGTGAGCCAGGACTCGGGGTTAGTTTTGCCGTCGTATTTCTCGATCCCCGTAGGCTTGAAGCCCGACGGCCAATCAACGTCCTGTAGCTCATGGGTGAAAGCTGGAATGCCTTCATCTTTGTGAGGGCTCCGGCTCCAACCGCGGCGGTTAAACTGCTTGTGGTGAAGACCAAAACGCTCATGCTCGTCCTCCAGTCGGCGGCGTTTGTCCTCTTCACATTGACGGCGCCGGGCATTAATGTCTTGTCAAAGATCGCGTTGTAGACGAACTCGGAGGTCTTGGTTGAATCGACGATCGTTCTGATGACGCCGCCAATTGTTGTTGTTGGTGTTGCCGAGTGATGTTTACCGTGACTCCTTGTGTGGCTAACTTGAGCTGACCGCCCGGCGTCGCGCTGATGTAGATAAGCCTGCTGCCAGAGAACCCGACTGGTTGGTCGGTACAAGTGTGTCGCCCGACTGCTAGTGCTACTGACAGGCGGCATCTGTATTCATCGCCTTGATCTTGGCGATAGTTGGGGTGGCCTGGTGATTAGGCCCAACCTAGAGTGTGTCCAGTAGGGTTGCAGCGGCCACGACATTCTGTTGCGGCGTGACGAAGACGTCGTGGTCGCCAACTTTAGTCTGGAGGATCTGTTGCTGAGCGGTTTGCCCAGCCTTGCGTAGCTCGTTGTTGCGAGCCTCGCGGTCGGCCCCCTCCTGTTGCCGTAGTCGGCGTGCCTCCTCCTGCTACTCCTCTTGTACTCGGCGCACCTCTGGTAGGGGGGTTGATGCAAATGAAAATCTCACGGGGCAGAAGGAAACTTGCTAGACTGGTGTCCGAACTAGTGTCTGAAGCAGTCGGAATCCGAGTAGTTGATCGGAGTAAGGACGACTCCGACCTCCCTAGATCCAATCTTGAGTGACTCGGAGCCACGTCCAAACTGGAGCCTAAAGGATCGGGTCAGCCGCGTGGGAAGTAGATCCACGGCGTTGCCGGGTCTGCAAAGTAGATTGACGATCTCTCCCCCTCCTAGCCCGACCTTGGCCGGCTCGAGGCCAAGCACAAGTCAAACGCCGAAGGAGAGAGTTGTCTCGAGATCCAGCAAGGTAGTAGATCACCGCAGCAAATTGACAAGGGTGGCTGCAGTGTCTATTGAGCCGACTGACGTGGGGTCGGCTGGTTCCTCGGCCGATTGGATTGGATTTGCATCGGCCAAGGTGAGATTGCCGAACATGTCAGCGATGAAGTTGTGGCTTCCGAATGTCATTGTGTCTCCAGGGGAGAATTTGCCGCCATCGACTCTGGTTGCTGGATCCATTGAGCTTGTAGATGTGAAACTCGCCTGAGCCCCTACCTGGCGCGCCAACTGTCGATGTTTTACACTGGCAATAGGAATATAGGGCTACCCGGTGGATGGAAACTCGGTGGATTGCAAAGGAACACAGGGAGATTTTATACTGGTTCATGCCCTTGATATGAGGTGATACCCTACGTCCAGTTGTGGTGGTATTCCTTTGAGGATTTGTGTTGATCTATGATCTTATGCCCTCAGGGGGCGCCATGCCTCCCCTTATATACTGGGGGACAGGGGTACAAGGTAGGAATCCCAGTCGGATACGGCCAAGGGATTTCCTCTTAGAGATACAATTTACCCAACTAGGACTGTATATTCCTTATCATACAAGGCAAAGTCTACCAGGTGCCACTATATCTCTAATTACATGTCTCGGCCCATCCTCTATCCGAGTGGCCTATATACTTGTGATGAGGCACCCGGGGCCCATGGCCTCCACAGCTGTCCATGGCTGAAAGGTGATGTCAAACGCCATCAACTAGAGTGCCCATTTTGCGATTCGGCCGGTGGCCTAGCAGTTATGCAGGACGTCCCCGAGTGGAGACGATGTGACCACCGTGACTTGATGCGACTGGAAATAGTGCACCAGTTTCCGGACAGTGATGAGTAGGCCATAGAGCAGTTTCTGGACCTGCGGATATCTCATCTTGGAGTCGGCAAGGACCTCTGTGATGAAGTAGACTGGCCATTGAACTTTTTGTATATGACCCAGTTTGGATCGCTCGACCACTAGCACCGTGCTGACTACCTGAGTGGTTGCCGCTAGATACAGTATTAATGGTTCTTGGGGCATAGGCGATGCCAACACTGGTGGTGATGTGAGAAATTTCTTGAAGTCTTCGAAGGCTTGCTAGGCTTTGGGAGTCCATTGGAAATTGTCTGCTTTCTTCAGTAGCTTGAAAAAGGGCATGCCCCACTTGCATAGTCAGGAGATAAACTGGCTGAGTGCTGCCATGCAGCCTATCAGCTTTTGGACGTCCTTCTGGCTAGTCGGGGGTGCCATGTTCATGATTGCATTGACTTTCTCCGGGTTGGCCTCGATGCCCCGATGCGATATGATGAAGCCAAGTAGCTTGCCGGATGGCACACTGAAGGCGCACTTTTCCAGGTTCAACTTCATCTTGAATCTTTGAAGATTTTGGAAGGTTTTCTCCAAGTCGGCGATGAGATCTTCTTTAGACTTGGTCTTGATCACCACGTCATCGACGTAGGCCTCCATGTTGCACCCGATCTGAGTGTGTAGACACCGCTGAATTACTTGTTGATACGTTGCTCTAGTGTTTTTCAAACTGAATGGCATAGTGATGTAGCAGTATGCGCCAAATGGCGTGATGAAAGACGTCTTTAGGCAGTCCTCCTCCTTCAAGCTGATTTGGTGGTATCCCGAGTAACAGTCAAGAAAGCTGAGAAGTTCGCACCTCGCAGTTGAATCCACCACCTGATCTATTCTCGGTAGACCAAATGGATCTTTGGGGCACGCCTGATCTAGTCGGTGTAGTCGACACACATGTGCCATTTACTGTTTTTCTTTCGGACCAGAACTGGGTTTGCCAGCCAGTCCAGGTGGTAGATCTCTTTGATGAACCCAGCTGTAAGGAGATTGGTTATCTCCTCTTGAATAGCATCTTTCTAGTCCTGTGTGAAGTGCCGTAGCCGTTGCTTGATTGGCTTGGCGTCTGTCTTGACATTGAGGGCGTCCTCGATCACCTCCCTTGGTACGTCTGGCATGTCGGACGGTTTCCATGCAAAGATATCTTTGTTGGCCTAGAGGAAGGTGACAAGCGCGTCTTCCTATTTGGGGTCGAGTCCGGTCCCGACTAGAGCAGTCTTGGAGGGGTCGAAAGGGTCCAAGGGGATCTTCTTCATGTCAGAGTCTGCTAAAATTCCTGACTTTGCTGCTTCTTTCGCCGGAACTTGGACATCCTCGACTTCAGTTGTGATGGCTTGCCGAATGCTGTTGCGTCCGACTGCCCTCTCTTGTGATTGAGCCAACTCGTAGCTCTCCTTGTTGCAGGTGAAGGTTTGGTTGACATCGCTATGGAGGGAGAGAACTCCGGCTGGCCCGGGCATCTTGAGCAGCATGTAGGTATAGTGCGGTATCGCCATGAATTTGGCGAGCGCCGGTCGTCCGAGTATCACGTGGTACGCGGTCTCAAAGTTGGCGACCTCGAAGTAGATGTTTTCTGTGCGGAGTTGGTGACCAGCAAAGTTATCTGTCCGAGGGGGGTTGAAGACAGTCTAGGAATTACCCCGTGGAAGGGCGCATTGCTCGGCCGCAGTTCTGAACGAGGGATCTTCATCTCATCTAGAGTCTTGGCGAACAGAATGTTGAGCGCACTGCTGTTGACGCCGAAAACCCGCCGGGGGCCGTTCGGCGTCTGGGAGACACGCGAAGGCCTGGGAGATTTGCTTCACTCCAGTGCAGGTCCTAAAATCTTGAGATTCGTAGGCGTGCCAGTCAATTTGACCTGCAATTTGACAAGGACAGAAAATGTTAGATCAATGAGCCAATCGGCTGGAAGCCGATCTGGACTCGTCTCATCGGCCGATGGCCGATATGAACTGTAGCACTTATACAATGGCTGGAAGCCGATGATGGCATGAGCAGTGACATAATAGTAAACAAAGATCAAACTAGCCGATCATCAAAGGGATGCTCAAAAAATCGGCTGTGAACTGATAAAATAAATAAGCAAAATGCGTAAATAAATAGATTGAATAAACTCAAGACGATTGTGATCAAAATTGCTAGCGTCGCAGCAAAGATGCTACCCGCACCCATGCCCGGGCCCTTGCTCGTGCCCGCGCCAGGATCCTCGCCTATGCTCGTGCCCGGGTCCTTACCTGCTTTTTGCGCCCGGGTACTTGCTTGCTGTTCGTGCCCGGGTTCTCGCTCGTGCTCACACCCGGGTTAGCAGCGATTTTCTAACTGTTTGTGACAAATTGGCTAGATACAAAGATAACTTATCGGCTAAGCACTCCAATAAAACATCGCATAAAACCCATCGACTTATTAAGAGTAAAGTTATTATTACCAGTCTAGTAGATCGGACCCAACCGTTGCAGCACAGACTGGTGACAATAACAAGACCTCGATAGGCCGATGGATCTAATGCGATCGTGATGAACTATGATAACTTATCGGCTATACATTCCGATAAAACACTTTCACAGAAAATATCAACCTAGCAGGAGTAACTTATCGGAGGCAGTTTAGTAGGTCGAACCTAACCGATGCAGCACAAACTGTTGATAAGTTACACCCAGTAAGCCGATACGATCTGTGCACGCGTGATGTGATATACCTAATCGATCTATGAGGTCAAACTAAACTGATGCAGCCATAGATAAAATAGATATATCGTGGTAAGCCGTCCACCGTAAACCGACTAGAATATCAGACTTAACCGGGGAAGTCCTAGCCGATGCGGTGTCCGGGGTGACGAGACTTACCCTCTCGCAGGAGGTCGAACTTAACCGATGCAGCCCGGCTCGTGAAGCAAGAACCAGTCGAAGGGGTGGCGATGCACCGAAATTGTATTGATCTGATTGATGTAGATATATTACACAGTAGCCGGGCATACGTATTTATACCCCGAGTTGACACGAGTCCTTATTGGACACAGTACATGATTTCCTAATTACAACAAGAAACACTAACAGGACCTGACTGGACACGAGGTCAGGTTTCCTAAAGATAAAATATTAATCCTTGCCTAATTAATAATTAACTGCCATACTGTGGTCTTCACGGCTTCTTCCTGGATTCGATCCCTTCTGGATGAACTCCCGTTAATTAACTGTAATTTTGTTCTTAACTGAATCTGATATAGAGCCATACCAAATTTTGGCATTAACACATGCCCCCCAATTTCGGAGTTCTCTATAGGACTTCAAAATTCTTTCATTTTGGGCCTGCAGATTTCTTCCATACCGAGGCAGCCCAAAGTAGCCCACTTGCCTTAATTGTTTGAAACAGTGCCAACGGCCTCGATTCCTGCCCGGTCATCATACCTCTATAAACCGCTTCATCTCCCTAGCTTTTTTTACGCTTTCACATCACCAGAGCACTACCGCTTCATCTTCCAAGACCTCGACAAACTCCGGCGAACTCAGACGAACCGTCGCATCTCCTCTCTTCGACCATTGATTCCCGCTCTTCTTCCTTCGGCGCAATGGCATTAGCATCCGCAGTCCCTGAGGTAATCTTTCTGCCCGACTGTTTTTTCTGATTCTATAGCCTAGATGAATCCAATCTGCCATGTCCTTCACCTGTTCTCCATCGTGTTCTTGTTTACTGTAGCACCTTAGGAACCAAGTTCTAATCCCAGCCGCCGACTACCTGGATTTCTTCTATCATGGCCCAATGGGTAGCGAGGATCCCACAGATTTCATCAGCGCCGAGACCCAGCGCATTCCCTTCATGAACTCCGCCATGTTGGTCAATGATTGGACCAATAGCTTCAGATCATGGCTGTCGATGTTTTACACCGGCAATAAATATATGGGGCTACTCGGCGGATGGAAACTCGGTGGATTGCAAAGGAACACAGAAGATTTTATACTGGTTCAGGCCCTCAATGCGAGGTAATACCCTACGTCCAGTTGTGGTGTTATTCCTTTGAGGATTTGCGCTGGTGATTCTGGTGAACCAACTCAACCTGCCCTCATGGGGCGCCCTGCCTCCCCTTATATACTGGGGGACAGGGTTACAAGGTAGGAGTCCCCATCGGATTACGACTAGGAGATCTCTCCTTAGAGATATAACGCACCCGACTAGGACTGTATATTCCTTTCTATACAAGGCGAAGTCTGCCGAATCTAGCTATATCTCTAATTACAAGGCTAGGCCCATCCTCTATCCGAGTGGCCCAAATGCTTGTCATGAGGTACCTAGGGCCCATGGCACCCACAGTAGCCCCCAAGACCTTCATAGTTGAGTCACAGCTGATGCCGAGTGCTCATCCTCCACGGTGAAGTCTTCCCGAGTGCATTGCTCCCGAGTACTCTTTGTCTGAGTGCTGCTTCTCCCGAGTCCTGCTTCATGTCAGCTGGCAGCGAGGCTATGAAGGGCTCCATGTAGATGTAGGAATAGTGTGCGCCGAATAGGCGCACCTATTACGTGTAGCCCCCGACTTTGTGCTTAATTGTGAAGACAATTAAACATAAAGTCAAAGATCTTTAACCTTGTAGTCTTTCCCGAGTAGATTACTACTGGTACATGAGACTCTTCGGTATCATGTCAACCGGAATATAATTTATAGTCTTGCCGAGAAGGGAACTACTCGTATGTAGGACTCTTCGACTTCATGTCAGTCGGATGTATGTTATAGTCTTGCCGAGTAGGATGCACTCGCATATGGGACTCTTCAGCGTCAGGTCAGCTGGAAAGGGGGTGTTTATAGTCTTTCCCGAGTAGTATACTACTCGAAAAATCAGACTCATCGGCATCATGTCAGCCGGAAATGATTATTTATAGTCTTTCCCAAGTAATATACTACTCGAAAATTAGACTCGTCAGCTTCATGTTAGCTGGAAAAGGTGTTTATAGTCTTTCCCGAGTGGCGTCCCATTCGGAAGTTAGACTCTTCAGCTCGTCAGCTGGAAGAATGTTTATAGTCTTTCCCGAGTAGTATGCTACTCGAAAGTTAGACTCCTCCGCATCATGTCAGCGGGAATGAGAATTTTATAGTCTCTCCCGAGTAGTGTACTACTTGAAAGTTAGACTCATCCGCGTCATGTCAGCGGGAATAATGATGCTCATGGCAACTGATGGCCACGCATGTAGGCCGAGTACCACTTTATGAAAATAAATCCACGACGTGGTCAGGTGTACCCGAGAAAGATACCTGCATCCCCAATTTTAATGAAGACCAGCTTGTGATCCTTGTAAGGATATATCCTCGAGACCTGGTGGATAAAACAGATACCCAAACATATATGTTTAGCAATAAGGCTCTCATGAAGCATATCTGTTTACCTCATCGGCTCCTGTTGGTAGCACCAGCGCTATAATTTCAACTCAGCCTGCGGGCGGCCCACATGGAGCATGCTACTGTAGGAACTCATATCTTGGTGGCTGCTACCAAATAAGCCGGCCTGAGCCGTCCTATCCGGCATAGCTCTATGGAAGTATCATCCATCGCCTGTCAGGATGAGTTTTTTGGTGTCGATAACCGCAATCAGCCAGAGAAATCCTTATTCGCAAGCCTTTCCGACTTACGTTCTGGATGCAAACTGGTTGCCACATAAACCTGAGTGGGTATAACGCAGGATCTGCTTGCCCTCCTCAGGTGTGACGCAGTGCATGAGAACTCCGGATGCACTTTGACGATGTAAGTCTTCTCTGACTTGGGTAAAGCCGAACAAGGTACCCGAACCTTGCATTAGCAGAGGGTTCGGCTGGCGACCCCCATGGGGCGTACCCTATCCAACAGAGTTATAGCCAAGCTAGGCACCCGAACCTTGCATTAGCATAGGATTCGGCTAGCGACCCTCATGGGGCGTACCCAACCTGACAGAGCCGTGACCAAATAAGGTACCCGAACCTAGCATTAGCGTAGGATTCGGCTGGCGACCCTCATGGGGCGTACCCTACTTAGCCGAGTAGTACACAGCCTCGCTGGCGCCGGAGGTCGATTATTAGCTCGCATGGAGCGTAGCCGGGGAAGACGACATCCCGACTGGTGCAAGTACTCGGTCAGTAGCCCTCATGGAGCATCCCGAGTGTATTTTGGCAGACTTGTCCAGCCCCCGAGCGTAGGAGATAGGCTCGCAGCCCTGAGTTCCTGTCACGCGTATCCGGAGCTGGGCCTGCAATATAAAGATATCGGATGAGTAGCATCTGACGATGGAAATAATCACCCGAATAAAATGTATTTTACAATATATGTAAATACGTGTTCTCCCTCTTGTTGATATTAATTTCCCTGAGTAGTTGACCCCTTACGTTTAAGCACTCTGCCCGACTAGTCATAGCCCCCTAGCGTCGGGAGTTGGCTCATGGCTCTTTCCCAGACACGCGTTTTGGGTGACTTGAGTTCGTCTTTCATGGAGCAAAGTTTCACGGAATAGGATTTATGCTACTTGAGTACTTTTGCAATCATTTAAGAGCAAAAACAGGGAAGAGTGCAGCTTGTGCACCTATTAGGTGTAGTACACCTAATAGGTGTAAGCGGCTGTGGCAAGGCCGAGTGAAGAAATATTTATCAGGAAGCGACTTAGCTGTTCGGTATTTCGGAGTGGGGATGCCATCCTTGCGTTTGAGCTTGTGAGCCCCCGAGCATGTCACTTGTTGTTCTGATAATCTTCAGTTGTTGAAAGTCGAAGACGATTGTGACCGACTGCCACAATGAAGCCGTCTGACTTGCGTTTGCGATTCCCGGCCTTAGTCGGGACCGCGTCGTTGGTGCCCTCCCGCTTCTTCTGTCAGGATGCCTTTTTATCTTCAAGGGCCTCAGCAACAGCGTGGGCTAAGTCGGCGTATTTGTTCGCCATGTCGAATGAAGCCTTGACAGAGTTGGGAGGCTTCCGTGTGAATTTGTTGATGAACGAGGTGTCTTTGACTCCTTTTCGAAAGGCGGCGATGACAACCTCATCCTTGACGTTAGGGATTGAGTTCTTCTTCTCAGAAAACCTCTTAATGAAGTCACGAAGAGACTCGTTCTTCCTTTGATGCAACTGATATAAGTCGTACTCGGAAGATGGCCTCTCGTATGTCACCTGGAAGTTGGCAATGAAGCGTTCTTGGAGTTCTCCCCAGGAGCTGATTGATTGCTCGGGAAGTCCTGTTAGCCATGTCCTCGCTGAGTCGGCTAAAGCGACCGGGAGGTAGTTAGCCATGACTTTGTGATTTCCTCCAGCTGCTCGAATCGCCAGAGTGTAGACCGTGAGCCAGGACTCGGGATTGGTCTTGCCGTCGTATTTGTCGATGCCTGTAGGCTTGAAACCCGATGGCCAGTCGACCTGTTGTAGCTCCTGGGTGAAGGCCGGTACTCCATCCTCATGAGGACTCCGACCCCGACTACGGCGGTGAAACCGCTCGTGGTGGAAGCCGAAGCGCTCGTTCTTGTCTTCTAGTTGGCGTTGCTCATCATCTTCTCGTTCGCGGTGTCGAGCGTTGATGTCCTGCCGAAGATCACGTCGTTGTCGGCCTCGAAGGTCCTGATCATCCCGATGGTTGCTTTGACGTCGCCGGTTGTCGTTGGGGCTGCCGAGTGACGCCTGACGTGCCTCCGTATGTAGCTAACTGGAGCCAGCCGCTCGACGTCGCTTTGAGGTAGATGAGACTGCCGTTGGGAATGTCGACCGGTTGGTCGGTATGAGGGTATCACCCGACTGTTGGTGCTGCTGACATATAGCAGCGGTAAGCAGGGCTTTTATCCTTGCGATCGTCGGGGTGGCCTGGTGATCAGGCCCAAGTTGGACCGTGTCCAGTAGGGTCGCGGCGGCCACGACGTTCTGTTGTGGCATGATGAAGACGTCGTGGTCGCCGACTTTTGTTTGGAGGGTTTGTTGCTGAGCGGTTCGCCCAGCCCTGTGTAGGCCGTCGTTGCGGGCGTGCAGGTGTCTTGCTTCTTCCTCCTGTTGTTCTCGCAGTCGGCAGGCCTCCTCCTCTTGTTGTTCGTGTAGTCGGCGTGATTCCTGAGTAGGAGTAGAGCCTTTGGATGCCATGAAGATTTCTCGTGGCGGGAAGAAGCTTGCCAAACTGCTGTCCGACTTAGAGTTGGAATCCGACTGAGAGTCGTAGTCGGAATAGTTGATGGGGGTGATTATAACTCCGACCTCCCTAGCTCCGATCTCGAGCGGCTCTGGGCCGTATCCGAGTTGAACTCCAGAGGATCGGGTTTGCCGCGTTGGATGTAGATTGTAGATATCCGCGGCGTCGCCGAGTCCAAACGGGAAATTGACGATCTCTTCCTTTTTTTGGCCCGATCTCGGCCGGCTCAAAACCGAGTCCGAGTCGAACACCGAAAGAAAGAGTTGTCCCTGGACTTGGGCGTATGGGAGATCGCCGCAGCATGTCGTGAGAGATTGCTGCAGCATCGTGTAGGCCGACTGGCGCGGAGTTGGCTGGTTCCTCGGCTGGTTGGATCGGGTCCGTGTCGGCCAAGGTGGGATTGCCGGACATGTCGGCGACGAAGTTGAGACTTCCGAATGAGATTGTATCTCCGGGAGAGAATTTGCCACCGTCGACTCCGGTTGCTGGATCCATCGAGCTTGTAGATGTAGATCGCGCCGAAGCCCCTACCTGGCGCGCCAACTGTCGATGTTTTACACCGGCAATAAATATATGGGGCTACTCGGCGGATGGAAACTCGGTGGATTGCAAAGGAACACAGAAGATTTTATACTGGTTCAGGCCCTCAATGCGAGGTAATACCCTACGTCCAGTTGTGGTGTTATTCCTTTGAGGATTTGTGGTGGTGATTCTGGTGAACCAACTCAACTTGCCCTCATGGGGCGCCCTGCCTCCCCTTATATACTGGGGGACAGGGTTACAAGGTAGGAGTCCCCATCGGATTACGACTAGGAGATCTCCCCTTAGAGATATAACGCACCCGACTAGGACTGTATATTCCTTTCTATACAAGGCGAAGTCTGCCGAATCTAGCTATATCTCTAATTACAAGGCTAGGCCCATCCTCTATCCGAGTGGCCCAAATGCTTGTCATGAGGTACCCGGGGCCCATGGCACCCGCAATGGCCAAGCAAGCTTCCTAGGTGGAGGGACTGGTATATCAGAGTATCGGTTGCGAAGAGAACACTCTGGGAAGAATCCAACATCGGCCACTGCATCAACCTTTCTCTGGCCGATATGGAAAAGAACGAGCCTCTGCTTGCATTGGCTTCATATTTCTGGTCAGATGCTCTCAACGCCTTCATGTTCAGTCGTGGGCCGATGACCCCCACCTTGATGGATGTAACTATGCTCACCTGCCTCGACACGACGAGTTACAGCGACCCCTTTAGGCTCCGATTCAACCCTGCTCATCGGCTCCAAGCGAAGAACATTGGCAGCTGGTCCAGGTATATATCGATCCATAATAAGGGAACTGGACCAGTCGATGACCGGGAACATGTTGCTTTTCTGAACTTGTGGCTGGAACGGTTTGTTTTTGGTGGCGCAACCCTCGGCCCGACGACCAACATGCAATGCTTGGCAGAGTGTTTGGCTGATCAGAAACAAATCCCCTTGGGGAAATACCTCCTTGGTGCCACTTATCAGCTGCTACATCAAGTAGCGACCAAGCTATCAGCCGGCCAGCCCATCGGCCATATTGGGGGTCCTTGGTGGTTCGTGCAGCTATGGCTCAATGTCTACACCTCCAAGGCCTTTTCTGAGACCTCTTTTCCTAACCAATCCTTCCCAGCCGATCACACAGAAGACGAGGAACTTACTTACCGCCGATGCATCTCTATGGGCGAAGCTGCATCGGCTCTTCCTGGCAGCAAGATAACACCCACTGGACTTAGTCAATGGTTCAAGGTGTTTTATTACGGCTTCACCAGGGAGGCCACACTTTGGTTTGCATACAACGATGCATCGTCATTTGAAATGCCTTCCAACTTCAATCCACTCAATGCTCTAGAAGACGATGAATCAAAGGCCATATTCCTATCGGCTGTTACCCCCTGTCTGCTACCGACTAGCTTCTCTCTAGGCTGATCGCAGCCATCATACGAGTTCTACCACCCATCGGTCGGCTCCCGTCAGCTTGGTCTTGATCAGCTTCCGATCGGCCTATTCTTCGTCAATAAACTTCAAGCCCGGGGCAACGTCAACAATGCCCTAGAGTATGATCGGATGCGGACCTTAACAGAATCTCTTCCCCTGGGTGCCACCACCGAGGTGAATGTATGTACCGCCAACACAAAGCTTTTTGCTCGATGGTCGTCATAATGGAGGAGACATTTATTCAACTTGGCTGTCATCCACTACTGTTCTCACCTCAACGCCGACTACATCGAATCCGATGACTGTTGAGGCCAAAATTTGGTACGATTCGTATCGGACTCGGTTAAGGAAAGAGATTGTGTCAGCCGGTGGAAGCTAATCCAGAAGAAGCCGAGTACAGGAAGGAATCATGAAGACCACGGCATGTTAGTTAATTACCTTATCTGTTAATTAGGTAGTTTTAATAATTTTTAGGAAAAACCTGATCTCGTGTCCGGTCAAGACTTGTTAATTTTCCTTTCATAGTTAGGAAACTCCTGTTTCATATTCGATCAGGACTGTATCAACTCGGGGTGTAAATACATACGCCCGGGGACCTTGTAAATCACACAGATCAATCAAATTCGGTGCATCGCCACCCTTTTCAATGGGTTCTTGCTTCTCGAGCCAGGCTGCATCGGTTAGGTCCGAACTCCTGCGAGAGGGTAAGACTCGTCACCCCTTACCCGGGTGTATCTACTTTGTCTATGACTGCATCAGTTAAGTTTGATCTCTTAGGCCGAGTCGATATAGCACATCACGCGTGCGTAGGTTTTATCGGCTTACTGGGTATAACTTATCGTCAGTTTGTGCTGCATCGGTTAGGTCCGACCTACTAAACTGCTAGCGATAAGCTATTCCTACTAGGTTGATAGATTTTACGCAAGCATCTTATCGGGATGTATAGCCGATAAGTTATCGTACATCACATTTGCATTAGATCTATCGGCTCATCGAGGTTCTTTTATTATAATTAATTTGTGCTTCATCAATTGAGTTTGAACTACTAGATTGATAATAATAGATTTATCCTTGTTAACCCGATGGATGTTTAGGCGATGTTTTATCGGAGTGCTTAGCCGATAAGTTATCTTTCTACTAGATAAAACCGACTGCATTGTCTATTGATTATTATTCTGCATATCTACTCTTTCATCGGCTTCTAGCCGATGTCCAAGTGTTTTCTCGGCAGTCGGCTGGCTTATTATTTGCTTATATTATCATCGATTCTATCATCAGCTTCTTAGCCGATGCGCAAGTGCTGTTGGTAGTCGGACACGAGGAAGGACTCGGGCGCAGGCACGAGCGAGGACCCGGGCGCGGGCACGAGCGACGATCTAGGCGCGAGCATAGATGAGGTCCTGGGCGCAGGCACAGGCGAGGGCCCGGGCACGGGCACGGGCAGTACCTTAGGTTTACGGCCGATGCTCAGGCATTCCTTCGGCAATCGGCTGGTAGGATTCTTGTCAGCCGATTGGATCACTGAGCTAATATTTTCTATCTCCTTATCAATTGCGGGGTTAAATTGACTGGTACGCCTACGAACCTCAACATCTTAGGACCTACACTGGAGCTAAGCAGATCTCCTAGGCCTCGCGTGTCTATCGACGCCGAACCAGATCGTCGGCCGCCGGCGGTTTTCGGCGCCAACATGTTTTTGTCACGCCTGGTGGGACACAGAACTTCGACATGGTTGGAAAGGAGGTCAGCACAAACAATGTGATTCCAGTCACAATGGAAGGCTTGACCGAAGAACAAAGACAACAAGTGGAGCAGAACATTGCTGAATTTCAGAAGCTTTGTCTAGAATCCTTCGGTATGACAGATCAAGGGCCAATTCAAAAGTCCCAATTTCCAAAGCCTGATTGATGAATCGAGCCATACATCGGCTGCAAGCTCACAAAAGCCACTTCAAGAAATGATTAATGAAGCAGTTCATCATGCATTGATCAATCAATCTGGGATATTGGTGAACACATTACAGAGCTTGATCATGAAGGAGGTGGAGCCGATTCAACTAGCTGGGGGGCAAAAAGATGGAATTCCTCAAGGATACCGTCAAACTGCGTATTGTGGGGGGCATCGACAGAGTTATCCAGGAGCTGTCCCTGAGTACAACTATCAGAGAGAATATCAGAAGTAGAATCGGCTACCAATTCCACCTCTGCATTATCACATCGAAGATCCAAGGGAAGAAGATTTGACAGCAAGAATCACAGAGGTGGTAAGAGAACAATTCGGTCTAAAACTGAAGAAGGAAACATTTATGTATCAGCACCCATATCCATATTGGTTTCATACAGTTCCATTGCAGCGCTAATACAGAGTACCAGACTTCTCCAAATTCTCAGGGCAAGATGATGTATCTACAGTTGAGCATATCAGCCGATCTTGGCACAGTGTGGAGAGGCATCGGCTGAGGAAGCTTTGAGAGTTAGATTTTTCCCATTATCATTGTCCGGATCGGCCTTCACATGGTTTTCTTCGCTGCCACCGAACTCAGTTTGGGGTTGGGCCGATTTGGAAAAGCAATTCCACAAATATTTCTTTACTGGGATTCAGGAGATGAGTTTAATAGATTTAACATCGGTAATACAGAAGCCGGATGAATCAGTCGCAGAATATATCCAGTGATTTCGTGGTGTTAGAAGCCGATGTTATAGTTTAAGTCTAAATGATGCACAGCTGGCCGAGTTAGCATTCCAAGGTCTGTTGGCTCCAATCAAGGAAAGATTTTCATCAGAAGACTTTGAGAGCTTAGCACACCTAGTACAGAAGCTATCGGCTCATGAAAGCCGATTTCAAGAGGCCATGGAGGAAATGTTGAGGCCCAAACAGAAGAATTTTGAAGTTTGATAACAAACTCCGAAATTGGGGCGCATGTGTTGACGCCAAAATTTGGTACGATTCGTATCGGACTCAGTTAAGGAAAGAGATTGTGTCAGCCGGTGGAAGCTAATCCAGAAGAAGCCGAGTACAGGAAGGAATCATGAAGACCACAGCATGGTAGTTAATTACCTTATCTGTTAATTAGGTAGTTTTAATAATTTTTAGGAAAAACCTGATCTCGTGTCCGGTCAGGACTTGTTAATTTTCCTTTTATAGTTAGGAAACTCCTGTTTCGTATTCGATCAGGACTGTATCAACTCGGGGTATAAATACGTACGCCCGGGGACCTTGTAAATCACACAGATCAATCAAATTCGGCGCATCGCCACCCTTTTCGACAGATTCTTGCTTCTCGAGCCAGGCTGCATCGGTTAGGTCCGAATTCCTGCGAGAAGGTAAGACTCGTCACCCCTTACCCGGGTGTATCTACTTTGTCTACGGCTGCATCAGTTAAGTTTGATCTCTGAGGCCGAGTCGATATACCACATCACGCGTGCGTAGGTTTTATCGGCTTACTGGGTATAACTTATCGTCAGTTTGTGCTGCATCGGTTAGGTCCGACCTATTAAACTGCCAGCGATAAGCTATTCCTCCTAGGTTGATAGATTTTACGCAAGCGTCTTATCGGGATGTATAGCCGATAAGTTATCGCACATCACATTTGCATTAGATCTATCGGCTCATCGAGGTTCTTTTATTATTATTAATTTGTGCTGCATCAATTGAGTTTGACCTACTAGATTGATAATAATAGATTTATCCTTGTTAAGCCGATGGATGTTTAGGCGATGTTTTATCGGAGTGCGTAGACGATAAGTTATCTTTCTACTAGATAAAGCCAACTGCATTGTCTATTGATTATTATTCTGCATATCTACTCTTTCATCGGCTTCTAGCCGATGTCCAAGTGTTTTCTCAGCAGTCGGCTGGCTTATTATTTGCTTATATTATCATCGATTCTATCATCGGCTTCTTAGCCGATGCGCAAGTGCTGTTGGCAGTCGGACACGAGGAAGGACTCGGGCGCGGGCACGAGCGAGGACCCCGGGCGCGGGCACGAGCGAGGATCCGAGCACGAGCACAGACGAGAACCCGGGCACGGGCACAGGCGAGGGCCCGGGCACAAGTGCGAGCAGTACCTTAGGTTTACGGCCGATGCTCAGGCATTCCTTCGGCAATCGGCTGGTAGGATTCTTGTCGGCCGATTGGATCACTGAGCTAATATTTTCTATCTCCTTGTCAATTGCGGGGTCAAATTGACTGGCACGCCTACGAACCTAATATCTTAGGACCTGTACTGGAGCTAAGCAGATCTCCTAGGCATTCGCGTGTCCTAAGGCGCTGAACAGCCCCCGGCGGTTTTCAGCGTCAACAATGACGAGGTAACACCCATAAACCTTAACCACCATCTCCGATCATCCCTCACTCTTAATTTTGTAGGCTGCCCATGTCGAGCCCCCAACGGTCGGCCGATTATGTATCAACCCCCATCGGCCACTCTGAACTTAGGGCGCGATGCTCCTTCTCCATCGGCTCTCCTCCAGGCACCCCGGCCGATAGGACAAAAGCGTAAAAAGTTGGCACATCGCCCTTCTATCAAGAAGCAGAAAAACAACGCCGATGTCACGGTCATGACGCCACCTACTCCCCAAACAACATCGGCCCCCTCATCTCCTCGGGTATGCGCTAAGTCTTGATATCATTATCTGTTTTTCCATCCATCTTATCAGTTTCATTTTCAGCTTGAGCCATCGGCCCCTGAACCTCAACCTTCTACTGACATCCCTCCAAGTACCGAACCAATGACTTCTCTAGCTGCCCCAATCTCAGCACCCAGTCCCCAAGCTGTTGATGAGGCTGCTCCCACTACATCGCCTGGCATCGACTGCTCTGAAGAACAACTTACTCATCCACTTGAAGCCGATGCCACCCAAGCTACCGATGTCCTACCTCAGGTAGTCTCTATATATCCATACTTCGCTTTTAACTTCTTACTGATTCTTTCACAGATGTCGATTTGCAGTCCTTGTCCGATTTGTTCTCCTTTGACATCGGCAAGTACGTAGAGGCAGAAGAAGCAATAGCCACCAGCGCAGCAACCAAACCATCCTTCCCAGCCGATGTGCGCGAATACTTAACAAGCATCATCAGTCGGCTAGAAAATCCGATCGACACGCTAGTGGAAGACTGCGGGCCGATCCGGGCAAGACTTGCAGATATTGAACATCATTTGCCCGAAGAACTCATCGACGCACTGACTCCCGCAGCATACCTGGAATCTCACAGATTCAAACTCATCAAGCTTAGACAGTGCATAGCCGATCGTGCTAACCAACAGAAGATAACCCAAGATATCCAAGCCGATCGGCTGTCAGCCCAAACAAAAAAGAAAAAGCTTGATGACATGGTAACTACCCCTCAAGAGCTCCAATCCAAGTTGGCCCAACTGAAGAAAAAGGAGGCCGATCTGCTGGCAGAACTTGAAAAAGTTTGCAAGGATCTTGAAACAACAGAATCCCAGCTCATCGGCCTACCACAAGCTATACAAGATCAGGAGGCCAAGGTCGCAGCAACGGTGCGTCAAGTCGTTCACCGGCGCAAAAATTTGAAGATCATCCCGGGCTCTGATGAAGACGACATTCGTGCTATTAATGAAATGGACCAGATCCGCCTGCACACGATCGAAACAATTCAGAACTTTTTGTAAAACCTTAATACTATTGATGTTGCTCCGGAACACGCCGATCATTTTTTGCTATAACATAATCTAATCGGCACCGTTGCTTGTCTCAATTGTCCCTTAGTATTTTTTTGTCTATTTGATCTAAAGGCGATATCAATTAATACCAGCTATCTTTAGGCGATGCAAAAACATCGGCTTTCTGAACTTAGAAATCGGCCGTATCCAGCCGATTCAGGAGTTAATCCAAACGCTCGGATAGTACTTCTTGAGATATTTCCCATTAAGCGCTTTAGCAAACTCCGTCCCCCCAAGATCTTCTAGTATATAGGCATTACCAGGCACACAACGATTAATCCGATAGGGCCCTTCCCAATTAGGCGACCACTTTCCAAACTTACTATCTCTGGACCCGGTCGGTAAAATCAATTTCCACACAAGGTCTCCCTCAGCAAACGATTTATTCACCACTTTCCTGTTATAATGCCTAGCTGCCTTAGCTTTGTTTTCCTTGATCCTCTCCAGTGCCCTTAACCGATTCTGAGCCAAGTCTTCAAGTTCATCTGTCATTAAGTTGTAATAATCATCGGCTGTCAATTGATCTTGCAAAGAAATCCTCCTAGAGCCGATGTTAGTCTCCCAAGGCAAAACTGCTTCATGTCCATATACCAGTTGGTACGGTGGCACCCGGGTAGATCCATGACATGCCATCCGATAGGCCCATAATGAATCGGCTAACGTAGTATGCCATCGTCGTGGTTGCTCATCAATCTTCCGCTTAATCAACTTGATCAAACTCTTATTAGAAGCTTCCGTCTGTCCATTAGCTTGAGCATAATAAGGCGACGAATTTAATAACTTGATCCCCATACTGGCAGCAAACTGTTGAAACTCATCGGACACAAAAATACACCCCTGATCGGTAGTTATCGTCTGAGGAATCCCAAACTGATAAATTATGTGCTCCTTTACAAACTCGATCGCCTCTTTGGACGTAACTTTCTTCAGAGGAATCGCTTCTACCCACTTCGTAAAATAATCTGTCGCTGCCAATATGAACTTATGTCCTTTACTTGATGGAGGAAAAACCTGGCCGATCATGTCAATTCCCCATCCTCTGAACAGCCACGGTTTGATGATAGGATTCATAGCCGATGCTGGTGCTCGTTGTACATTCCCAAACTTCTGGCAATCTTGACATCGTTTATAGTACCTGAAGCAATCTTCCAGCATTGTCAGCCAAAAATATCCTACTCTTCTCAGCAACCACTTCATCTTATGAGCCGATTGATGAGTCCCACAAACGCCTTCATGTACCTCGCACATAACCACTTTGGCTTCTTCCAAATTCAAGCACCTCAGCAGAACTCCCTCAAAAGTCCGATAATATAAGTCCCCATCAAGCAACACATACTTAGTAGCTTTATACCGAAGCTTCCTGGAAACCGATTGCGACGGATTTTGTAGATAACCAATTATTTCCTGTCTCCAGTCATCGGCTTTGTCTTGAATGTCATTATCGGCTATTTCAACCTCAACCTGTCTATTCAGCTGATAACTAGAAGCAATCTGTGCAAGATCATTGGCCTCTAAATTCTGCTCCCTAGGGATATGATCCATTGATACCATCTTGAAATCCTTTAACAAATCTGTACATTCCTCATAATATCATCTCAAAACATCATCCCTGCACTCATATTCCCCAGACAACTGCTTGATCACCAACAATCTCTATGATATCGGCTCCGATCTCCTTTAAAAGTTGAAGTCCTTTTAATACCGCCTCGTATTCCGCTTGATTATTAGTCCGATAAGGTTTAATTGTAAAAGCAAACTCAAAATTTGCCCCCCGAGGCGATATAATGACCAATCCGATACCAAATCCATGCTTGCAAACCGATCCATCAAAAAACAAAGTCCATGGGATCGGCTCCACATAATTCTCATGATCCCCTCTATGTTGCACAATGAAATCGGCCACCGCTTGTCCCTTGATTGCTTTAGCCGATTCATATCTCATGTCAAACTCGGTCAAGGCAAAGACCCACTTACCAACTCGCCCTTTCAAAACTGGAGTGGACAACATATATTTTACCACATCGGCCTTGCAAACCACCATGCATTCAGCTGATAGGATATAATACCTCAACTTAGTGCATGAGAAATATAAACAAAGGCATAATTTTTCTACCGCAGGATATCTTGTTTCAGCATCCAAAAGCCTTCTGCTAAGATAGAATACGACTCGCTCCTTGCCATCAAACTCTTGAATTAAAACAGACCCGATGGATCTCTCATCGGCTGATAAGTATAACTTGAATGGCACTCCTTTCTATGGCGGAATTAGAATAGGTGGGGAACTCAAATAGCTCTTAATTCCATCAAATGCCTTCTGCTGATCTGCCCCCCACACGAACTCTTGATTGGCTTCCAACTTCAACAACGGAGTAAAAGATTCAATCCTTCCTGATAAATTTGATATAAATCTCCTTACAAAATTAATCTTGCCGATCAATGACTGTAACTCTGTCTTATTGCTTGGTGGCTCTGTAGTCTTAATGGCTCTGATGCTCTGTTGACTAACTTCAATTCCTCACTCATGAATCATAAAACCCAAAAACTGCCCAGCCGATACACCAAAAGCGCATTTATTGGGATTCATCCTTAGTCCGTATTTCTTGGCCCTTTCTAGCACTTTCCGCAAATCAGCTATATGGCTTTCCTCACTCTTAGACTTAACCACCACATCGTCGATGTAAATTTCCACTAGCAAGCCGATGAGATCATGAAATATATAATTCATCGCCCTCTGATAAGTTGCACCAGCACTTTTTAATCCGAACGTCATTACTACCCACTCATACAAGCCGATAGCTCCAGGACATCGAAACACAGTCTTATGTATATCTTCCTCAGCCATAAAAATCTGATTGTATCCTGCATTGCCGTCCATGAAGCTAATAATCTTGTGGCATGATGCTGCATCCACCAATAAATCTGCAATCGGCATTGGATATTCATCTTTGGGGGTAGCTTTGTTCAAATCCCGGAAATCGATACATATTCTCATTTTTCCATTCTTCTTTTCTACCGGGACGATATTAGAAACCCACTCAGCATATCGGCACGGCCTTATAAACTTGGCATCATATAACCTTGTGATTTCCACTTTGATCGGCTCATATAACTCTGCCTTGAATCTCCTTGGAGCCTGTTTGAACGGCCGATATCCTGGTTTAATGGGTAGCCGATGTTCAACAATTGATCGGCTTAATCCTGGCATCTCATGATATTCCCAAGCAAAACAATCCTGATACCCCTTCAATAGTGTTATTAATTCTTCTCGAAGTTCAGGACATAACTTTTTGCTTATGTACATAGGCCTTGGCTTATCTCCTGGTCCTATGTCGATCTCCTCTAAATCATCGGCCGACGTAAACCCTTGACCCAGCTTTCCTTCGAAATCTTCAATAGAGCCCATTAGAGTAACAACTCAGAGCCGACTTGCTGAATCGACTGTATCCCTTGGCTGGTGATCTTGAGATAATTTCCTTCCCATGTCTTTCCGGACAAGCAATCCACTCCATCAGCTTCCCAGACCGGCAAATCGGTCATTGCAATGTTGGTTGACCGATCTGCTAGGACCACCTCGACTTGATCTCCTTGCCACTGTATCAAACACTGATGCATCGTCGAGGGCACGCAACAGTTCGCGTGAATCCAATCCCTACCAAGAAGCAGACTATATGACCCCTTTCCATCGATAACGAAAAACATGGTAGGTAATGTCTTGTTCCCCACTGTCAACTCCATGTTCAACATGCCTTTCGCTTCTGATGAATTCCCACCGAAGTCTTTTAGCACCATATTTGTCTTGATTAATCTTCGGCAGTCTTCCCCAATTTTTGAAATGTAGCATAAGGCATTAGATTAACAGCTGCTCCCCCATCAACCAGCATCTTCGTCATCGGCTTCCCATTCACATAGCCCTTGATATATAATGGCTTTAAGTGCCGATGCTCTGACTCCTCAGGTTTATCAAATATGGCCTGATCAGGTTGCAACGTTAGCTGAGCGAAAACTTCCTCATTGCCTTCTTCGTCTGATGAGAGCGCCCTGTACTCTCGGGGCAAAAAGAAAACCATATTTATTGGAGCCGATGGATCTTCATCGTCCTTCCTCTTCACACGCCATACTTGTTTAATCCTCTTGTGATGATGATCGGCTTCCTCTTGATCTTGCCTCTGTTCTTCCTGTTGCTCTCGGTGTCGTAGCCGTTGTTCTCTTCTCTTCTGATTCTTCGTGAATATTCCGCTAGGACACCACTGAGGATTTTGGACTTGTTTTTCATGCACCTCCTCTTTATTTCCTTCAAAGAATTCTTCGTGAACCGGCCTTAATCGGCTATGTACCGATGCTCGTCTCCTAGATGGCCGATTCTGCGACGAACTTTCCTGATGATCCTGCTGAAACCTCAGATTATCGTACTCAGGGCAATCTTCAATTGACGGCAATCTCATCCCTTAATCCCAGCAGAATCGAAAGAACGGACAATCCCAATGTCGATTAAATCTTTCCCTGTCCGGCTCAATCCAATGCTCCTCGTACTTTGAGTATTTTTCTATCATGCCTGATGAAGTAATCCTTGATTTTCTATGATCCGCATGTCTTCCTTCATCGGCTTGAGTCCTTGACGATGATCCCATATAAACCATATTCACGGGGAACGGGTGTCCATCAATCTTCATCGGCTTTTTGTCTTCGAATTTGATCCTTCCTTGCTCAACAGCCGATTGAATTTGTTGCCAAAAAACTTTGCATTCGTTGGTGTGATGTGATATTTATTGTGCCACTTGCAATACCTTTTCTTCTTCAGTTCTTCGGCTGATGGAATCACGTGATTTGGCGGAAGTTGTATCTGTTTCTCTTGTAGCAGCAGGTCGAAGATTTTATAGGCTTTATTAATATCGAAATCATACCGCTCCTCTTTGCCGATATCCTTGACCCATGGGCATGATACTGATTTTTTGTTCCTAGCCCACTCCGCCAATCCAACTTCAGCATCGGATCCCTCATCGTCTAAGTCCGATGAATAAACCTGTACCTGAGCAACCCTTCTCTGATATTTATCCTTTTTCGCCTCTTGAAATCGGCTTACATGAGCCGATACCTTCTGTACCAGGTGCGCCAGGGACTCAAACTCTTGTGACAAAAATCTCTCCTTAATCGGCGCCAAGAGACCCTGGAAAGCCAGATCGGCTAGATGTCCATTGGTCAGGTTCAGACTGTAACATCGGTTTCTAACGTCCTGGAATCGCTGAATGTATTCCGGTACTGTTTCATCTGGTCGCTGCCTAACCGATGTTAGATCTGTCAGTCTCATCTCATGAATTCTAGCAAAGAAGTATTTGTGAAACTATTTTTCTAGATCGGCCCATCCCCAAACTGAATTCGGTGGTAATGAAGAGAACCATGCAAAGCCGATCCAGATAGCGACAAGGGGAAAAACCTTACTCTCAGAGCCTCCTCAGCCGATGCCTCTCCGCACTGTGCCAGGAATCGGTTGACATGTTCTACTGTAGATGTGCTGTCTTGCCCTGAGAATTTGGAAAAATCTGGAACCCTGTATCGGTGTGGCAATGGCACTCTGTCAAACCACTCGGGATATGGATGCCGATACATAAATGTTTGCTCCTTGGGTTTGATCTCAAATTGTTCCCTTACTATTTCTGCAACCCTTGTTGATAAATCCTCCTCCCTCGGGTTGTCCTGTTGATACTGTATAAGTGGGGTTTGTTGCCGATTCTGTCTAGGATATTCCCTTTGGTAACTACCTGGATCGGCCCCAGCTCCTAGATAATTCTGCTGATATCCCCCGTAATAAGCAGATCGATGGTATCTGGTAGGAATATCCTGTTGCCCCCCAGCCTGGTTGTGTGTAAACAGGTTTTCCGGTATGTCTCTGTTTATCCCATAAGTAACCTGATTTGGCTCTGTCTTTGGCGGGAGATAGACAGGACCCCGAGTAGGCTCTTGAATAATTGATCCATCCACTGTCTTCTTTATGAGATTATGAAGCGTGTTCACCAGTATCCCGGATTGATTGATAAGCGCATGATGCACTGCTTCGTTTACCATATCTTGTAAGGGTTTTACTGGTGGACTTTCGGGTGGTGTACGGCTTGATTCACCAAACAGAACTGGTTTTGGAAACTGCGTCTTCTGAATAGGCCCTTGTCTTGTCATACTGAAGGATTCCAAGCAAAGTTTCTAAAAATTTGCCATATTCTGCTCGACTTGCTGTCTTTGCTCATTTGTTAAATCTTCCATGTTGACCGGAATCATATTGTCTTGTTTGATCTCTTTTCCAGCCATCTTGAAACTTCGGATTGAAACTTTGTGTTGAAATTTCGTGTCCCACTGGGCGTGCCAAAAACGTGTTGACGCCGAAAATCCGCCGGGGGCCGTTCGGCGTCTGGGAGACACGCGAAGGCCTGGGAGATTTGCTTCACTCCAGTGCAGGTCCTAAAATCTTGAGGTTCGTAGGCGTGCCAGTCAATTTGACCCTGCAATTGACAAGGATAGAAAATGTTAGATTAATGAGCCAATCGGCTGGAAGCCGATCTGGACTCGTCTCATCGGCCGATGGCCGATATGAACTATAGCACTTATACACTGGCTAGAAGCTGATGATGGCATGAGTAGTGACATAATAGTAAACAAAGATCAAACTAGCCGATCATCAAAGGGATGCTCAAAAAATCGGCTGTGAACTGATGAAATAAATAAGCAAAATGTGTAAATAAATAGATTGAATAAACTCCAGCCGATTGTGATCAAAATTGCTAGCGTCGCAGCAAAGATGCTACCCGCACCCATGCCCGGGCCCTTGCTCGTGCCCGCGCCCGGATCCTCGCCTGTGCTCGTGCCCGTGCCCGGGTCCTCGCCTGTGCTCGTGCCCGGGTCCTTACCTGCTTTTCGCGCCCGGGTACTTGCTTGCTGTTCATGCCCGGGTTCTCGCTCGTGCTCACGCCCGGGTTAGCAGCGATTTTTTAACTGTTTGTGACAAATTGGCTGGATACAAAGATAACTTATCGGTTAAGCACTCCGATAAAACATCGCATAAAACCCATCGACTTATTAAGAGTAAAGTTATTATTACCAGTCTAGTAGATCGGACCCAACCGTTGCAGCACAGACTGGTGACAATAACAAGACATCGATAGGCCGATGGATCTAATGCGATCGTGATAAACTATGATAACTTATCGTTTATACATTCCGATAAAACACTTGCACAGAAAATATCAACCTAGCAGGAGTAACTTATCGGAGGCAGTTTAGTAGGTCGGACCTAACCGATGCAGCTCAAACTATCGATAAGTTACACCCAGTAAGCCGATACGATCTGTGCACGCGTGATGTGATATACCTAATCGATCTATGAGGTCAAACTAAACTGATGCAGCCATAGATAAAATAGATATATCGTGGTAAGCTGTCCACCATAAACCGACTAGAATATCAGACTTAACCGAGGAAGTCCTAGCCGATGCGGTGTCCGGGGTGACGAGACTTACCCTCTCGTAGGAGGTCGAACTTAACCGATGCAGCCCGTCTCGAGAAGCAAGAACCCGTCGAAGGGGTGGCGATGCACCGAAATTGTATTGATCTGATTGATGTAGATATATTACACAGTACCCGGGCATACGTATTTATACCCCGAGTTGACACGAGTCCTTATTGGACACGGTACATGATTTCCTAATTACAACAAGAAACACTAACAGGACCTGACCGGACACAAGGTCAGGTTTCCTAAAGATAAAATATTAATCCTTTCCTAATTAATAATTAACTACCATACTGTGGTCTTCACGGCTTCTTCCTGGATTCGGTCCCTTCTGGATCAACTCCCATTAATTAACTGTAATTTTCTTCTTAACCGAATCTGATACAGAGCTATACCAAATTTTGGCGTTAACAACTGCCTCCATCTATGAGGACCTTCTTCAGCTTGATATTTTTGACAACCGGGTCCAGGACGAGTGGGTAGCTTCCCAGGTGTGAAACCCGATCTGGATGATCTACCCGGTTGAATGTGATGGGCATCTCTGACCAGCGCAAATACTGAGGGGCGTCTGCTGTAGAGACCACGTTGACGTCATGTGCTGTTTGCTTCTGCTTTCGCTTGGACTCGTATGCAAATGGCCCTCCGAAGATATGGTTGAGCTCGGCCTGGGGATCTTGATAATCATCGGCCAGGCCTGAGTCTGGCTTGTCCTTGTCCTTGTCGGTGCCAAATGATGAAGTCTGCTCAGAGGCAAACTTTTTGAGCATGAAGCAGTCCTTGGCCGCGTGTTTACCCTTGGGGTGGAAGGGGCAAGGCCCATTCATAACCTTCTAGTACTCATTGTTCTTTGGGGGTCGCGACCAGGTCCGCTCCACGTTGGCCACCTTGTTGTCCGACTTCTGCTTGCGGCTGCCGGATTTGTTCTGTGATGGCTCATTGTTGGCTTTGGCCTTTTGGTCCTTCTGCCGGGACTCTTCCTTCTCGTTGAGGGCCTTTGAGACCGCCTCGGCTAAGTTGGCATATTTATTCGCCATGTCTAAGACGGTCCTGACAGAGGTTGGAGGCTTCCGAGTGAATTTGGCGATGAACGGCGGTGTCTTTAACTCCCTTGAAAAAGGCAGCGATGAGGACCTCGTCCTTGATCATGGGGATTGAATTGCACTTCTCGAAGAACCTTTTGATGAACTCACGGAGACATTCGTTCTTCCTCTGGTGCAGCTGATAGAGATCATGCTCAGAAGATGGCCGCTTGTAAGTCCCCTGGAAGTTGGCTAGAAAGTGCTCCCGGAGTTCTCCCCAGGAGCTGATTGATCACCTCGGGAGCCCTGTTAGCCATGTCCTCGCTAAGTTGGCCAGGGCAACCGAGAGGTAGTTAGCCACGGCTTTGTGGTCACCTCCGGCAGCTCGGATCGCTAGAGTATATACGGTGAGCCAGGACTCCGGGTTAGTCTTGCCGTTGTATTTTTCGATTCCTGTAGGCTTGAAGCCCGATGGCTAGTCGACATTTTGTAGCTCCTAGGTGAAGGCTGGTACGCCTTCATCTTCATGAGGGCTCCGGTTCCGACCATGACGGTTAAACCGCTCGTGGTGGAGACCGAAACGCTCGTGCTCGTCCTCCAGTCGGTGGCGCTCGTCGTCCTCGTGTTGGTGGCACCGAGCGTTGATGTATTGGCAGAGATTACGTTGTAGATGGACTTGGAGGTCTAGGTTGAACCGGCGATTGTTCTGGGGACGCCGCTAGTTGTTGTTGTTTGTGTTGCCAAGAGATGTTTGCCATGACTCCGCGTGCGGCTGACTTGAGCCAGCCACCCGGTGTTGTGCCAATGCCGATGAGACTGTCGCTGGAGAACCCGACTGGTTGGTTGGTAAAAGTGTATCACCCTACTGCTAGTGCTGCTAGCATGCAGCAGCTGTAATCATGGCCTTGATCTTGGCGATAGTCGGGGCGGCCTGATGATCAGGGCGGAACTAGAGTGTGTCCAGCAGGGTTGCAGCGGCCATGACGTTCTGCTGAGGCATGACGAAGATGTCGTGGTTGCTGACTCGAGTTTGGAGGATCTGTTGCTGAGCAGTTCGCCCAGCCCTACATAGCTCGCTGCTACGAGCCTCGTGTTCGGTTTCCTCTTGTTGCCGCAGTCGGCGGGCCTCCTTTTCTTGCTCCTGTTGTATTCGGCGCACCTCCGGCGGAGGGGTTGGTGCCATGAAGATTTCTCGGGGAAGAAGGAAACTCGCCAGACTGGTGTCCGAAATGGTGTTCGAACCGTTGTCCGACTTGGAGTTGGAATCCGAGTAGTTGATCGGAGCAAGGACAACTCCAACCTCCCTAGATCCCATCTGGAGCGGCTCTGAGCCATGTCCAAACTGAACCATAGGGGATCGACTCTGCCGCGTGGGATGTAGGTCCACGGTGTTGCCGAGTCTGCAAGGGAGATTGACGATCTCTTCCCCTCCTAGCCCGACCCGGGCTGGCTCATGGCCAAGCGCGAGTCGGACGCTGAAGGAGAGAGTTGTCCTGAGACCTGGGCAGGTGGTAGATCGCTGTAGCAAATCGACGAGGGTGGCTGCGGCATCTTGTGGGCCGACTGGCACGGAGTCGGCTGGTTCCTCGACCGGTTGGATCAGGTCTGCATCGCCCAAGGTGAGATTGCTGATCTGGTCGGCGATGAAGTCGAGGCTTCCGAATGAGATTGTATCTCGGGGGGAGAATTTGTCGCTGTCGACTCCTGTTGCTGGATCCATCGAACTTGTAGATGTAGATCTCGCCGAAACCCCTACCTGGCGCGCCAACTGTCGATGTTTTACACCGGCAATATGAATATAGGGCTACTCATCGGATCGAAACTCGGTGGATTGCAAAGGAACACGGGGAGGTTTATATTGGTTCAGGCCCTCGATTTGAGGTAATACCCTACGTCCAGTTGTGGTGTATTCCTTTGAGGATGTATGTTCGCTTCTATGAGCTTATGCCCTCAGGGGGCGCCCTGCCTCCCCTTATATACTGGGGGAGAGGGGTACAAGGTAGGAGTCCCAGCCGGATTACAGCCAAGGGATCTCCTCTTAGAGATATAACCTACCAGACTAGGACTATATATTCCTTATCGTACAAGACAAAGTCTGTCGGGTTCTATCATATCTCTAATTACAAGGCTAGGCCCATCCTTTGTCCGAGTGGCCCATATGCTTGTGATGAGGTACCTAGGGCCCATGGCCTCCACACATGCCCCTTGAAGTTGATCAAATAGGTCGTCGATCCTGGGGAGGGGGTACTTATTTTTGATTGTGACTTCGTTCAAGGCCCGATAGTCCACACACATCCTTTGGCTGCCTTCCTTCTTCTTAACGAAGAGTACTGGGGCTCCCCATGGGGATGAACTGGGCCGAACAAATCCCTTTGCTTGAAGGTCTCGGATTTGTTCTTTCAATTCTTTTAGCTCATTGGCTGGCATTCGGTAGGGTCGTTTGGATATGGGTGCCGTACTGGGCATCAGATCGATGATGAACTCAATGTCCCGATCTGGCGGCATCCCTGGTAATTCCTCCAGGAATACGTCTAGATATTCCTGAACTATAGGGGTTTCTTCTAAGAGCTGATCAACCTGACATTCCCTTGAGTAGTTGCCAACCTGCCATGGAAATCATACCCTAACCTTGATTTGGCCCCGATCAAGGTGGACTAGGGCTATCTCCCTTCCAGCACAATCGATTACCCTCGATTCTCTTTTAGCCAGTCCATTCCTAGCATAACATCTAGGTGTTGAGAAGGAAGGATTATAAGGTTGGTGGGGGAAAATTACTCCTTGAAGAAAGAGGGGGACTTTTTCACAAACCCTAGTTACGTGAAGGTCCCCTCCTGGAGAGTGGATGATCATGGGTTTTGGCAAATCGGTGATCACTATTTGGTGTTTCCTAAGGATTTTTGGTGATATGAAGGAATATGATACTCCAGAATCAAAATGTACAAGAGTAGGGCTGGTATGGATCGAGAACATACCGATCAAGACTCCCTGGTCGTCCTGTGCTTCCTCCACGTGGATGTGGTTCACACGTCCCCTCGCAATGGACGTCATGGTCCTCATCATTACTGGTGTCTACTGTGCTGCCCGAGGCGCAGTCAGGGTGGTCGCGGCTCGAACTAGGGTGGTCCCGGTTGCGAACCGAACCGGTGCAACCTGACGCTGGGGGCATGCTCTGGTGAAGTGGCCCTTCTCTCCACACTGGTAGCAGTTGAGATTGATAGGGCCCCGTCCTGGTGTAGGGATGGTGGGTGCTGGCGTATGGACCTCCGAGGTCTAGGGGCGAGCTGCAGCTGCAGAGGGTGCTAGGGCCACAGGGCCAAGCCAGGGTGCTAGGTACACGGGCCTCTACGTTTGTGGGCTAGCATTCTTGAACCTCTGTCCTCTCTACTGCTTATTCTAGAACGCGGCAGCCTTGCACTTCCAGTTGGCTTCTATCCTCCGATTATCTGCCTCTGACTTCAGGGCCTTGTTTACCATGCTCTCGAAGTTGGCATGGTCTTGATTGATAGGGGACCCTGCAGGGTGTCGTTCAACCCAGCAAGGAACTTGTCGATCTTTTCCTCTTCATCTGGGATGTCGGCAGGGGCATAGCAGGCCAACTGGGTGAACTTGTTCAGGTGACCCTGCACACTCAGGTTGTCTTGCTTGAGGGTCCTAAATTCATCCCTCTTCCTCTTCATGATGGTGGCAGGCACGAAGTTCTCCCTGAATGCCGTCCTGAATTTGGCCCAGTCGGACTCTCCAACTTCGTGCTCTCGGGAGGCTCTGTAAGCATCCCACCAATCACTGGTGGGTCGTCCAGTTGACTGGAGGTGAAATGAACTTTATCCCCATCCCTGGCTTGGATGAGGTCCAACTTCTTCTCCATCATGCAGAGCCAATCTTCAGCTTCAAGCGGTTCCTCGGCTTCGGTGAAGACGGGTGGCTTAGTCCTCATGAATCCACCGTAGCTAGACGATCCGTAGTTCGCCTACATGGCCGGCCTGGTCTAGGCAGACTATCCTCCTGGGGCGGGTTGGCTGTCTGAGGCATAGAGGTTGGCCAAGGTCTGCATGATTTGGTTCTGGGTGGCCAGCAATTGAGCTATTGTTGGATCGGTCAGGGGCGCAGGGGGAACTGACTCACTGGCGTGCGTGGCCCTAGGTCCTGACGCTCGGGTGTTCACCATCTGAGAAAAAGAAGGGTGTGAAACATTTGGGTGTAGCGTGTTTATCTACTTGTTTTGTTGTTGTTAGTGTTGTAAGGAAACCAAGTTGTTTCACACGTAACCATCATGGTCTAATATAATCATACGGAAGTTGCACTAGCGCAATGCTTACGTACAGACTAGCTCTCCTACTATGCACAGCTTGCCTCAGGGAGAGATCACACACAAGCCAATACATAAACATGGATGCTAAGATGCTAAGCTACCTCAACTGCTCACATCGTGTAGCTTAAGGTGATACAACGCAGGACTGAGCCTACATGGCTTCTTCTACGGTTATCAAAAGGGGTGATATGGGCAAGAGGTCCCGTTAAACATAAAGGGTCATCTGCTCAGTCCTCTGCCGGGGCACTCTAAGTCGCGGCTACTCGTCCAGCCAACCGCCACAGCCGAAGGTGGATGGCACGGCGCCTCTCGTGCCGGTGAAGTCCCACTCCCTGCGTGGGGAACGGTTGCGGCTATGGCTGCAGCCATGGCCGTGACAGTAGTCAGGGCTGGAGCTGGCGCTGGGGCCCTCTGGGTCGCTCGAAGTAGGGCCGTGATTGGCAGAGCTGCGTCCACGTCCACGCCCACGGCCATGGCTGTGGCCACGACCACGACTGTGGGAAGGAGCGACGCGGAGGCAATGAAGTGGGCACTGGTAGAGACTCGTCTAATACATGGGGCTCAATCTCCTCTGGGTCCTTAGAGGTGTCCAAGGAGACCTGGATCACCACAGAGGAGAGCCTGACGTGCACCGCCGTGGTGTCCAGGCTCACTGAAGAGTGCGCCACAAGGCCACAAACGGTCGATGTTGGTGAAGATGTGGACGCAGCTATAGTTGCGGGAGCCATGGTAGAGGTAGTAGGTGGTGCAGTGCTGAGAGGGGTCAAGTAGATCGACCTCAGAGTTGATGCCGATGACTGTCCCAAGTACTGGCTAGGGGCAAACACCATCCCCAGCAAGAACGGGGCCACACGTGCAGCGGTCCTCGGGGAGGCGGCAGTGCTGTCTATCACCGTCTCAGGTGGTGCTGAGGCAAAGCTCGGTGCCAGAACGGGTGTAGGCAAACTGGTGCCTGCTACAGTGGTAGAACTCATCGCCATTGAGGAATCGGTGGTGGGGGTGACGACCGTGGAAGGAGCCTTCAGAGTCCTAAAAGCAGCCAGGTAGGTAGATCGTGAAGGCTTACCTGACGAGACGAGTGTCCCTGGTAGGAACGGGGACTGGAGGTCCCCAGCTGGTGCGTGAGTCAGGGCAACTGCTAAGGTAGAGCCCGACCCAAAAGCTGGTGCAGTTGCGTTGGGAGCTAGGCGTGGGGCTGCCTCAGTCTCTAGCAAGGCAGGGTGAATGTGCACTGACGGTGGTGGCAGAACCGTAGGGGAACTGCTCAGGGCGTAGAGCGGAGTCATGCCATGCTTAGCCAGCACAATTGTGAACCTGGAAGGTACTACAGCATACCCGGGAAGGAACGGGTAGATCGGGATCGCCTGGGCGATCCCCACCGGTGCTGCGCCCAGTGTAGTGGCTGGTGAAGACACTGGGGCGGCGGGTGGTGTAGCGACCTTGGTCGCAGGCCAAGTTGAGGTAGGGACTATCACTGTCGCCGGCCGAAGTGCTATGGCAGGCGTCGCTGCTAGAGCCATCGCTGGAGTAGAGGCTATCATAGAGGGCTGAGCGGCGACTCGGGTGAAGGCCGAGGTTAGTGAAGCAGTGACGGTCGTGGAAGCTGACGAGGTAGTCTGGGCAGCCTAAGTGAAGACGGGTTTGAAGGCAGAAGCCAGTGCAGCTACTGGAGAAGTGGCGTGCGTAAGGGCTGGTGAATCTGCCGGTGGAGGGGTCGGAGTAGCTACTGGTGCAGAAGCCAGTGGAGCTGGCGGTGGCGGAGCCAGAGCAGCCACCGGGGCTGAATCCGGTAGAGCTTGTGGTGGAGCTAGAGCAGCTGTAGGGGCAAAAGCCGGTGGAGCTGGCGGTGGAGGAATCGAAGCGGCCACTGGGAAAGCTCTTGCAGAAGCCTAAGTAGCGGCTCGTGCCGAAGCCTGAGCTAATGCACAGAGGCGAAGCTCCAAGTCACGGATGCGCTCTCCTCGATGCACGTAGTGCAATCACAGGGACTCGTACCGGCCCTCCAGCTCGCTGTGGTGTGAAACAGTTGTCCTCTGACCATATCAGTCTCCATGAGGGACTCACTGTACCAAGTTGCCAGCAGGTAACGCTGGTCGTGGACATGACAGGTGTAGTACTCCCGTGGGTCGCGGGGGTCCATCTAGAATAAGGATTAAGAGTAAGTCACATAGTCCAGACACAAGAGAATGACCTTAGGGGAAGAGAAGTAAAAGACCCTAGAATTTGCTCGCAACTCATACTGAACACCACGTCAAAAAGAGAAAAAAGGGGGGGCTCTCTTTGGCTCAACGCTACGGTCTTAGGGAAGGGCACCATTGGTCAAGTCCTACAGTCGAGGTGGCTCTGATACTAAGTCTGTCGGCCCCAGGTTTTTAGGACCGGAACCTCTCATGCATAGAGTACCAAATCCCTAGATCAGTAGTTTGGCACTTACATGATATCACTGGTACCATTGCAACTTATGGGATAGAGTCTTACAATACTTGATCATTACAAAAAGGGGTTGCCCACGAAGGGACCCAAATAGCCAAAAGTCCTGCGGTATACTAGCATAAGGCGTAGAGTACGATAGTGGAAACATAGTTGGCGACGGCCTACATTAGTCCACAGGCACTTGACTAGCAACTTGGGCCTATGGTGCTCCCTTTGGTGCATCCGCCTCCTCCGGAATATGCTCGTACATTTCTCCCTCTGTATCTAGTTCTAAAAAAGGGGGATTAAACAATGGTGAGTACATAGAGTACTCGCAAGCCACCACTTCAACATGTATTTATGATAGCAAGGTTCAAGGAAGGCAGGGGTTTAATTGCGTAAAGCCAATTTTCACAGAAATATTTCACGAAACCTATGTCTAGGCATTTTACTGAAATATACTTGCCAGTAGTTGAATAAGTTAAACCCACCATGAAGGCTATGTCCACCTTGCCAAGTCACACCTGGTTCAGCTTACCCTCATGCACGATACACAAATCCAATTCCACATTCCTAACCAAAGTTTTAGAAAATTTTTGAGTCTAGTCAAGATTAGTACAAATCCCGATGCTCCTTTAACCATGAGCACGGCTATTTGAATAGTTTGGTTTTACTCACACTGCAGTGGATATACGCTTTACTCGCAATCCGTGGCACACCCAACACATGAGACTTGCCACAGCCTAGTTTTTCGGATCTCCTAGCACCCGCTCTAGAGACTATGTACCCTCATGCAGCCCCTGGCACTCCAATCCCGCCTTGCCAGTGGTGTGAGGAGTCTTGGACCCAGGGATGTCAAGGAGAGGGAAGCAACATTCGTTTTATTTGACATGTCATTTAACCCACAATCTATCTTCCTTTGTCTTCATCGCAACACCACACCGTGAATCAGAACCAGCCATGACTAGGGTGCCGCCCCACGAGGATACCCTAATCCGCTAGGTCTATGCCCATACGAGAATTGCGGTCGTACTCAGGTCGTTTCCTGCCTGTTTTCTTGACTCGGTCGCTAACTAACCAGGGTCAGCACTAACCTTTACCAGGAACCACCCATATCAATCCATGCCGCCCCGATCAAAAATGGTTTTGTGTCTTAGTTTTGATTTTCACAATCGGTTTCCATATGTCTCGTGAGCGGCAATTCATGTCTCCGCTCACATAAAATGATGTTTGTCCCCTACCCGGAACGCTCATCCCCATTGCGACCATTATCATATATGAAAGAGAAATCTAATTAGCAATACTAAGTAGTGTCAATAAATGACTACAACATATAATAAGAATATATGGCATCAAGGTCCAGGGCATCAACTCAATAATGGCTTTAAACGGAATTTAGGAACGGTTAAATAGCATGCACTTTATTTGTAAATAAAAACCATTTCGCATTAGAATCAACATGCTCAAGGAAGGGGGGCGTGGTGACTTGCCTTGCTCGGCTACGACAACTTCCTCCTCTACGTCAAGGGGCTCGTCGTCGCAAACGTCGCCTTGTCAAAACGAGCGAAAAGTCAAACTGGCAGCCAAACACAAATAAATAAGGAATAAATACAAAGAAAAATGGGAAAAATACCAAACTAGTGCCATTTGATAGGTCTTGATTTTGGATGAATTTTGGTGAAAGTTTCACTTGATTTGTACTTAGGATGCAAAAGTTATGGGCTTTCAAATATTCAAATTTGAATTAAATCAAATAAATAGTAAAATCTACTGTTGGCCTTTTAGATTACTGGATTATTTATTTCTCAAAGGAAAAATAAGTTCCTTTCACTGGTGCATGGGACACAGCTGTCAGTGAATGATTAGGCAGGTTAATTAATTATAAACCAAGGTAATAAAATAAAAGAAAAGGGCGGGCCCACATGTCAGAGACCGGGGGGTAATTATCTTCTTTAATCCTAAAAAGAACTAGGGGCAGGCCCACATGTTAGTGCTGGGATGGGATTTAGTATTCCCTCCTTGTCGTCTTCCTCACCCCGCTCTGCTCGGGCGGCAGAGCGGGCTCTAGTGGCGGCGTTGGGCTCCAGCGGCGGTCTGTAGCGGGCAAGGGATGGCAGAGGGAAAGGCGCTGGGCGGTGGCAGCGGTAGAGGGAGGTGAGGCTCACTGGGTACACAGGGAAGGCGGCGCACCGAGCACGGGAGGCTAGGGCGGTTCGGCGGTGGCGGCGGGCATCGTCGACAGAGATCTGCTTGACCGAGGCTGGAGGTAGTGCGGGGTGAGGGGATTTGGGGGGGGGGGGTTTGTGATGTCTGGGGGGGCGATAAATATAGGAGCGGTTCCCCTTTTCTGCAGGTGTGGCGACGAGTGTCTTGGAGCGGCAGCGGGTGGCAGTGCGTGCGTGGCTGGGGTGACAGCACGCATGTGTACTAGGGGTGAGGGGTGAGGACGCGCATGGGTGGCTTAGCTGGGTTTTGCAGCGGGAGTGGCAAAGGCGGGTAAGGAAAGGGTTTCGTGGTCCGAAGCGGGAGGCGGCAGGTGATGGCTAGCGTCCGCTGGGCCAAGAGCCCTCGTGGGGTGCGGCAGTGGCAAGCGGTGGGCACAAGGCACCACAATGATTAGGTGCGCGCACGATGGCATAGGGGTGGCGAGGGGGCAAGGACAAGCAATACTACAGTGAGCTCCGTGGGCGGGCGGTTGGGAAGGGGAGGACACGCGTGGGCAGCGGCGCAGACGCGGCAGGCGGGGGCGGTCCGCGGCCCGACGGGCACAACACGTGGCTAGTATGGCTCGGGTCCAAGCAGGGCTCACCGTGGCGGCGTGGTTGGCACAGAGGAGTGGGAGCGAAGGAGAGCGATGGAGAGAGAGCGAGGACGGAGACAACCACTTGATTGGGCGCACGTGGGCGGCCGTCGAGCTACGGCCCGACTAACGGTGGGGCCGGGTGCAGTGGCTATCAGGCGGGCGCATGCGTGGGTGGGTGCAGAGCGGTCACCTGGCAGGTGGGGCCCGGCTGTCGTGGTGGTTGGCTGGGCTGGTCAGCCCAACAACAGGGGGTGAGAGAGAGGCCCAAGGGGAAGGCCTATGCCGGGGGGTGAAGGATTGGGCCGGCCCACTAGGGGCGTGTAGGGAGCTAGCTTTTCTCTTTTTTAGTTTTTTTGAAGGAAAAAACCTAGCCATTTGCATACTCATGGGATTATATATAAATATACATATCTGCATAGATTTTTAGGGTTTTTCAGGACAAATAATTCCTTGGCACTAGTAAAACAAACAAAAACAAAAATAAACCCAAAGAGTTCTAGCATGATGCAAGTTTTTGGAAAACGAATTTTGTCGGTTCTGGATTTTTGTTTCCAATTTTTATTCCAAAATTCGAGGATGTTACACCACCCCATTGACAAAGAAGCTGAGCAAGATATCAGTAACCTTATTCTTGTTGGCTACATGGAGGTATTCTTGGCTGGGGTCATCTTTGCCTTGGTACTCCCAGCCGAAATGGCTCTTGGCCTTTAGTGGTCTGGTGCGGCGATTGAGGAAGTACCTTGCCACCCAGGGACCAGATAGCCCCGTGCTCTTCAGAAGGTCGATCCTCTCCACCAGCTAGTATACCTGCCGTATTTCTTCATAGGTTGGCACTGATGACCAGCTTGGCAGGACCGTTGGTGGGGCACCAAAGAAAGGGGCTAAAGAGGGTTCAAGGTTTGAGCAGTAAAACCACTCTCTATGCCAACCCTTGTGTGATGTCTTTAGAGGAATATTGAGATAGGCCTTCTTCATTTTGTTCCTAAGCTGAAGTCTGCCCCCCCCTCCCCGATAGTTTGGATTTTATTTTTGGAAGGCTAGGGCTTGATGTGGAATAGGTACCGGAAGAGATTGAAGTGGGGCTTGACCCCCAGAAAAGCTTCGCACAAAGTAGCGAAGATCAAAATATGGAGCATAGAGATGGGATTCAAATTCACCAATTCTATTTGGTAGAAAGACAAAAGCTGGAGAAGGAAATCCGAGGAGGGGACGGCAAGACCGCGGTCGAAAAACGAAGTGAAGACGACGGTCTCACTAGATATAGACTCCCCCTCCGCGGTGTGCTAGTGGATGACGTCTTGTTGCTGCAGAATCATCTGCTTCTCTAGCAACTTCAGCTTTACCGGGCTGCAGTCTGATATCAGCTAGACTCTGGCAGTCATATCGGGGATCTCAAATGGAGCCCTCGGCATTGTCGGAGGCAAGAAATTTGGGGGAAAGGCTTGTGGAGATTAGGAACAGATGCGGCGGAGCAGATTCTAGCGAGTCTCGAGCGGGGGCGCAAGCTATAGCAAACCCTAGCGAGACGGAGAGCGCAAAATTTGGGTACAGAGCTGGAAGGCAAAACGATTTGGCGGACTAGAGAAGAAGGGGTAATCTTTTCTCTCTCTCCCCGCTTTATAAGGCCTGTACTAATAAGTAGGCCTAGGCCGACTAACTCGGTACTGGGCCATAAGATATGAGTTTCTAAATAGCATGTCCTATTGGGCCGATCGCTGGCTGTGTTAAAATCACAGTGCAGATGCTATTTTACAGAAACCGATTAAATAATCAGATATGATTCATGAAAGCCTAATTGCTGGACACATGTGTTCAGATATCTGAATTATTTAATAGGTATTGAGGATATATCCTTGTAAGAATCAACAGCTAGTCTCCATTAAAATTGGGGATGCAGGTATCTCTGAAGTACACCTGACCATATATTGGGTTAACATCCATGAAGTGGCACTTGGCTTGCATGCTTAGCCAAAAATTGCCCTGAGCAAAAGTTCTTCCAGCTGACATGATGCTGAAGAGTCTAACTTCCAAGTAGTATACTACTCGGGAAAGACTAAAAGGTTAAAGATCTTTGACTTTATGTTTAATTGTTTTACAATTAAGAACAAAGTCCAGGGCTACACCTAATAGGTGTGCCTATCTGGTGCACACTATTCATATTTTTCCATGAAACCCTTCATAGCCTCGTTGTCAACTGATATGACGCAGGACTTGGAGAAGAAGCACTCGGATGATGAGTACTCAGGAGCAAAGCACATGGGAAGTCTTCACTAAGGAGGATGAGCACTCAGCATCAGCTGTGACTCAACTATGAAGGTCTCAGGGGCTACTGTGGAGGCCATGGGCCCTGGGTACCTCAAGATAAGCATTAAGGCCACTCGGACAGAGGATGTGCCTAATCTTGTAATTAGGGATACAATAGGACTCGGCATACATTACCTTGCACAGCAAGGAAAGGATATAGTCCTAGTCGGGCACGTTGTATTCCTAGAAAGGAATCCCTTGGTCGGAGTATGACTGGGATTCCTACCTTGTAACCTTGTCTCCTCAGAATATAAGGGGAGGCAGGGCGCCCCTAGAGGACATATCAGAATCTCACCAGAGAAATCTCAAAGGCAATACACAACAGCTGGAAGTAGGGTATTACCTCACCTCGAAGGCCTGAACCAAGATAAATTGTCTCGTGTTCCTTTGCAAACCATCAAGTTTAGGTCTCATGAGTAGCCCCATATTCTTATTGTCAATACAAAACATTGACAGTACTAACTTACTTTGAGGCTACCAAATGCTACTCCATAACTGGGTAGTTATAAACGTAGTGTATGGGTTTGCTATGAAACTTGTAGAGAGATGTGAATAATCAAGATGGGATTTATCCCTCCCAGTTAATGGGAGAGATATCTCTGGGCCCCTCGATGTAAATGACTACTAAAGTGCATAGCCATGCCGAGTGATTGAGGAGTCAATCACGAGTTGAGTTATCCATCACATGGTCAAGTGAATGATTGAGCTATTGAAAGGATGGCACCAAGCCGACCTAGCACTAGTTGGCTTACTCAACACCGCAGTAGTTTTCAACAACCTACTCTGGCAATTTATGAGCCCTAGGACAACTATCTTTCCTAGTGTTTGACTCGGATTCGGCCCCGAGCCGGTCCAGATCGGATCTAAGGGAGATGAGATCATCAATCTCCCACTCAGATTCAACAATGCCATAGCCATCTTCAACTCAAATCTCATGTGGTAGACTCAATTCTCTAGAATTCGACTCGGATACGGCCGAGCTGCTCGACATTGTAGGATCGAACACAAGAACCAAGCCTACCAGAGGGGGTGTGAATGGTAGGAACACTAGAAACCCAAAATCTTTTGCGGAATAAAGGAACCCTCAAACTACTTATTTTACTAATCATCAACCTTCTATTTTGAGTGTCACAAACAATGGAGAAATTTTGACAAAACCAGAACCTAAGAAAACTATTTTCAAATCTGCTGGAATTATGTCTTCTCTTTCTTCTCCAAACCAAGGTGTTTCTACTGGAAAACCTTCAATTTCAAAATCATCTTCTTATGTGAAGTATACATGTACTTTTTGTGGAAAAGATGGACATTTGGTTGGTTATTGCTTTAGACTTGCAAGAAAACAGAAAAAAGATAGAGAACGTGAACTTGCAAGGTTGAGGTGGCAAAGGTCGAGCTTTTCTTCAAGAGGCCCGGTTAGACCACAAGCCTCAGAGAGGTCCAACTGGTGGCCATGGGCAGTTAGACTGCAGGCACATCAGCAATCAGATCGACGGCTGACGGTGGTTAGACCGATTTTTCAGTATTGGTCGGATCAGTTTTCAGTAAAGCCCCAAGGTAAGTTTTCAGGTAAGTCTAATACTGATTCTATTTATGCATATACATGTGCTTTGCCTACTGGTTCTATTGGTTGTGTGTCTCAGTGTTGGATTCCTAAATTTCTTATTTCTAATCCCAACACAAAGGCCTCGATATCTTCTTGTGCATAGGTCTTTTGGCGGCATACTCCCCATATGCATTAAATGATTGAGACATCATTGCTTTTAAGGTTACATTGATCTACTTATGAATTGGCAATATAATATCTACTTCTTCATTAGCTTTTTCCTCGCTAGTTTATGGAGATAGTAGTTTTTGATAATAATACAAGTGGATATATGTCAATTAATGAGAACCTTGGTGATATCGTTGGCAATTCGTTGTCTTTTTCAAAACCTTTGATATCTTTTCGATTTGCTTTGTTTTTACGTTGGGAGGGTTTGGAGGTTGTTTTGAGGGGGAGTTTATGTTTTTCGATGCATTCATGTTTAATTTATTGCATTGCTCTCAATTTGAAAATTAAAAAAAAACGGAGCTTTGTGTTATACCTTTAGTATATTCTTGTTCTTGCTAGCAATATGAGTGAGGTCTTTTAGTCGCTAGTTTAGCTTGTGTGCATTCTAGTCTTTATATGAGCCTTTGTTATTACTTTTAAGGGAGATGATACATGACACTTAAATTCTTTTACTTGAATTAAGTAAATATGCAATATTGACACTAGTGCTTGTTTGAATGACTTATGCTCATATATATGCTTGGTGAAATTTTCATTCCTCAAATGCTCTAGAGATTCCTCAAGTAAAAAAAAAGCTTATATGAGAGAAAAAATGGATACCGAATCCTTGGAAACAGTATTCACGACAAGGACGTATCGGACGTGAGGAAAATAATGGGTGCCGAATCCTTGGAAACAGTATTCACGACAAGGACGTACCCGAAATAATTGAGAGATTTTCTTTTGTGCTATTAAAAGGCAATTTGAGCAGAAGCTCAGAAATAAAACTTGATGAAAATTCTCTTGTAAAGAGCAAGTTAATTTGAGAAAGAATGTTTAGTTCAGCTTATCTATGTGTGGGGGTTTTTTCTTTCAATCTATGTGCTAGTGAATATGTTGCATTATAAATTGCTCGAATTCATGAATTTTTAATGTTGATTTGATCTTGATTATAATATCATTGATTCATGTTTGGACTATAACTCATACTTGTTTGCTAGTTGGTCAATTTACACATGTTCTTGAGTTGCTTTAGGTATACTTCAAAGCTCTTACAAAACAAAATTTCAGAAGAAGAAAAATTGATAAAAATTTTATATTCATTGCATTTGTGCTTTTATGGTTTATATTCTCTCTTTTGAAATTCTTGATGAAATATTGTCAAAGGGGGAGAAATATTCAAAATGCATGCTTAAAGAAAGGGGGAGCTATTTTAGAAAAGGGGAGTATTTGAAAGTTTGAAAGTTTTGATAAGTTGATCGATTCTTTAAAAAGTCGATTTTGTGCTTTTATTGCAAATATAGTGGAGAAATTCTTTCTTTTAAAAAGGGCAAGAATTTTGACACTTCTTGGTTTTTATTTTTCAAAAATATCAATTTGTATTTTGGAGATGTTGCCAATGTGTTCATCAAGGGGGAGATTGTAAAATCATTGTTATGATTAATATTTTGTGATGAACAATTGGCTTTGCAAATGATTTATTTAATAAGAGATTGGTTTGAAAATAACCATGAATATTGGTGTGAGTGTGTGTGACTAACGTGAGTCAAGTTGGGAAGAACTTGTGCTCGGATATGGTTCCTTTGTTTTTGCATGTGTAGGTGAGTCTTGCGGCCTCGGGAGTATTGCCGGTGATGGATCGGGAGTCAACTTGGGAGAAGTTGATGTCCGGATGATCGGGAGATCATGCGGGATACTAAAGGCTAGAGATCAATATATGTGGAAGTGAAGATTCCATATGGCACACAAGAAGAATTGTGTGCGTATGGATAGAGAAGTCGAGTCCTACTCGGATTAGAAGTCGAGTCCTACTCGCATTAGGAGTAGAGTCCTAGTAGGACTAGGAGTTGAGTCCTGGTAAGACTAGGAGTCGAGTTCTACTCGGATTAAAAGTGGAGTCCTAGTAGGACTAGGAGTCGAGTCCTACTTGGACTAGAAGTTGAGTCCAAGTTGGTTATGGAAAGGAGAATTTGCATTTTTCACTTTTACCTCATTCACAAAACATGTTGAGCAAGTTTTAGAACTTGAAACCTCCTTGTGTTGTCTAATTCTTTTAGCACATAAAAACATTGAACAAAGAACTTGCACCAAAAACAACTTTATATTTTTTTAAAGATTTTTTGTCAAAACTAACTCATTAGCAGTACAAGAATGTAAAGCAAGACCAAGAGCCAAAGAAGTTTCAAAAACTTTTGTTTTCTCAATTTCAGATTCTAATCTGAAACAGTTATTAGCATGAACATCTCGTAAAGAAGAAATTTCAGAAAATAAAACTTTACAAGATGCACAATTATCATCATCAGGAATTAGAGATTTCAATCTAGAAATTTCAGCATTAAGAGATTCAACAATAAAGTCATGTTGTTTTATCCTTTTCTCATATTTTTTGAATCTTGAAGCCAAGAGAAACAATAATATCTTGAAAAGGAGTTACCTCAATGTGTTCGTTATCAGAATCAAACTCTCCAGATATTGATCCTCCATGAGTCATGAGGCATACTCTAGAGATGTTTTTGCCTTTGTCATCATCCTCTTCCTCACTACTAAAGTCGACATCACTTGCTTGTTCAAAGGCAGCACACACTTTGTTTAGCATCTTCTTGTAACTTTCTTTGTTTCTCTTGCCTTTAAATATCTTCTTCTTCTTCTCATTTTTGCTCTTGTCCTCTTCATCTTCCTTTGTTCCTTTCCCAAGCTTAGGACAATTGACGCGAATGTGATTAGGCTCTCCACATTCAAAGCACAGGATTGGACCTCCTCGTTTCCTGCTTCTTACATTATTCAAAGCTCGAGAGAGTCTGTTAGTTAACAAAACCAAGTCCTCCTCCGAGATTTGCTCGAGTTGGTCATCGGACATGGCATTAAAAGCAGTTAAAGAAAGTGATGAAGAAGCATTGACTGAATAACTAGAAGAAGACACTAAAGAAGAAGATTTTGAATTAATTTTTCGTGAAAGAATATTCATCTCATGTGTCTTTAATTTGGTATACAAAGATTCCAAGGTTAAAGTATTCATGTTTACAGATTCCTAAATAGATGTAACTTTCATCTCCTAGATAGACATGTCAAGACCATTCAAAAGATGTCAAGAAACTTCAGACTGAGTATAATTAGCATCATAAACATCATCAACAGAACAAAGATCACTCAAAATTTTGTTAAAACAAGCATAATGATCATCAAGAGCTTCTCCAGATTTCATCTCAAATTTCATATACTCCTTTTTAAAAACATCTTTACGCAGTTCCTTGATGTTAGAAGATCCTTGGTGAAAGTCACATAAGGCCTTCCACATCTCATGCGCAGTTTCAAAATGAAAGATTCAATCAAAATCAGAACGAGAAACTCCATTTAAAATATAATTACGAGCGTTACAATTATTTTCAAAATCAATTTTATTAGCCGTAGTAATCTCTTCAGGAATAACATAGGGTTTTGAAACTTTTTGCCAAATGTCAAAGCGTTGGCACATAATATAAGATTGCATCTTTTTGCACTAAAATTGAAAATCAACTCCATCAAAAACATGCGGCTTGGTTGAAAATCGGTCAGCCATGACTAAATCTGAAAATCGATGAAGATCAAAAAGAGAAAACAAGGCTCTAATACCACTTATAGGATCGAACACAAGAACCAAGCCTACCAGAGGGGGTGTGAATGGTAGGAACACCAGAAACCCAAAACCTTTTGTGGAATAAAGGAACCCTCAAACCTGGATGGAGTGCACCGGTCAGACCTCTCTCTGTTGTGCCGGTCTGACCACCGTATGTCCACCGGTAGAACCACCACCTCGCCGCCACGCTCTTGTCGGAAAAACCATTGAAATTCAGAAGGATACACACCGAAGATGCTCTTCAAAGTAGATTAACTTTATTGCATCAAGATGTGTTTACAAAGTGCATACAAAGCACTCCTCTCTCTCAAAACTAAACCCTAGCTTTTCTCTCTTCCAAAAGTTATGTCACTAGGACCTCAACCCCTCATCTATTTATACCTAAAACCTCATACACAAAGTAGGAGTAAAACTTCTAGTTCCACTAGGACTCAAACCCTCAATTACCAAATCTATTTACAATTTACCAAATCAAATTTTCCTTTCCATAGCCAACTTGGACTTACCAAATCAAATTCTCCTTTCCATAACCAACTTGGACTTATCAAATCAAATTCTCCTTTCCATAACCAACTTGGACTCAACTTCTAGTCCAAGTAGGACTTGACTCCTAGTCCTACTAGGACTCTACTTTTAATCTGAGTAGAACTCGACTCCTAGTCTTACCAGGACTCAACTCCTAGTCCTACTAGGACTCCACTCCTAATCCGAGTAGGACTCGACTCTTAATCCGAGTAGGACTCGACTTCTCTATCCATACGCACACAATTCCTCTTGTGTGCCATATGGAATCTTCACTTTCACATTATTGATCTCTAGCCTTTAGTATCCCGTGTGATCTCCCGATCATCCGGACATCAACTTCTCCCAAGTTGACTCCTGATCCATCACCGGCAATACTCCCGAGGCCTCAAGACTCACCTACACATGCAAAAACAAAGGAACCATATCCGAGCACAAGTTCTTCCCAACTTGACTCACGTTAGTCACACACACTCACACCAATATTCACCGTTATTTTCAAACCAATCTCTTATTAAATAAATCATTTGCAAAGCCAATTGTTCATCACAAAATATTAATCATGACAATGATTTTACAGAGTTCGTGTCCAGAGAGATTGGGGTCATAATCACACCACTAAACTACTCCGAGTTTGACTCCTAATCAAACTGCAGCTCGGGAAGCTTTTCTCCACCACGCGAAGTCTTCATGGTGTCAAAGGGATCAACTTCGACACAAGATGCGTGCTGACTATGTGAATAGCAGGAGGAGGAGGCTCGTTGATTGCGTGAGTAATAGGACAAAGAAAATCGACGTCTATAGGCTGAGTGCGACGCTCGCAATCACGATCTATGCAAGACCGGCCGTGTAGTGCAACAGGAGATCAACCAGACCAGGGTGGGTGACCATGAAGTATTTGTTACACCTCAGCAGAATGTCGTGGCCACTACTACACTCCTGGACACTCTGCAGCTAGGGCCTGATCACCAAGTAACTCCAACTATTGCTAGGATCAAGACTATGATAATAGCAGTAGCATGTCAACAACATCAACAATCTGGAGACACCTTTATCCCATCCAACAAGACAACTTCAGATGTTGCAACCTCATCAACCACGGCGCAATGCCGAGCGGCAGGCTCTGAGCAACACCACTCGGAGTCTAACCGCACATCACAAGGTCATACTGATGTTCAATGGTGGTATCAGCACAACGGGCACCGGGACAACCACGATGCCCGACTACGATGAGATCTCCGCCATGACATCAATGCTTGACACCGAGAACATGAGGAAGATGAGCGTCGCCAACTGGAAGATGAACACGAGCGCTTCGACCTCCACCAAGCTCCTAGCAGCCAGGTTCATCAAGGAGGTCTATCACCCGGATTGGATAGCAAACCCAGTCTTGGTCCGGAAGAAGAACAGTAAATGGCGTATGTGCGTCAACTACACCGACTTAAACAAAGCTTGTCCCAAAGATCCATTTAGTCTACCCAGGATAGATCAGGTGGTTGAGTCAACTGCGGGATGCAAACTACTCATCTTTCTCGACTATTACTCATGATATCATCAAATAAGCCTAAAGGAGGAGGACTGCCTGAAGACTTCTTTTCTCACGCCGTTTGGTGCATACTGCTATATCATTATGCCGTTTGGGTTGAAAAACGCTGGCGCAACGTATCAACATGCCATCCAGCGGTGTCTTCACACTCAACTTGGGTGCAACGTGGAGGCATATGTTGATGACGTGGTAACTAAGACCAAGTTCAAAGGTGACCTCATCGTCGACTTAGAAGAAACTTTTCAAAGCCTTTTGAGATTCAAGATGAAGCTGAACCTGGAAAAGTGTGTCTTCAGAGTACTTTCGGCAAAACTACTCGGTTTCATCGTCTCACACCATGGCGTAGAGGCAAACCCAAAGAAGATCAATGCAATCATGAACATGGCTCCACCAACTAGCTAGAAGGACGTATAGAAGCTGACCGGCTGCATGCTGGCACTCAGCCGATTCATTTCCCAAATGGGTGAACGGGGCATGCCCTTCTTCAAGCTCCTAAAGAAAGTTGACAATTTCCAATGGATGCCAGCAGCCCAACAAGCCACTGAAGACTTCAAGAAGTTTCTCAAATCACCACGCATGTTGGCATCGCCAATGCCCCAGGAACCACTAATGTTATATCTTGTGGCAACTACTCAGGTGGTCAGCACGGTTTTGGTTGTTGAGCGCGAAGAGCCAGGACATATCCAAAAAGTACAGCAACCAGTTTACTTTGTTAGCAAGGTCCTAGGCGAATCCAAGACGTGATATCCCCAAGTCCAGAAGCTGCTATATGGACTACTCATTACTGTTCGGAAGCTAGTGCACTACTTTCAGTCACACCATGTCACAATTGTCACATCGTTTCCACTCAGAGATGTTCTTCACAACAACAAAGCCACCGGTAGAATCGCTAAATGGGCACTCGAGTTGATGCTGTTTGACATTATCTTCCAACCACGGACAACAATCAAATCTCAAGCACTCACCGACTTTGTGGCCGAGTGGATAGAAGTTTAGTCGGCTGCACCTATGGACAAGCTTGACAACTTGACAATGTACATCAACGGTTCTTTACAGATCGGCGGAGCAAGAGCTGGAGTTGTTCAGACATCACCCAATGGAGAAAAACTCAAATATGTCCTTCAAATACACTTTCCAACATCCCACAACATTGCCGAGTACGAAGCACTCATCCATGGGCTCCATATTGCCATATCGCTCAGTATCTGACGATCACTCACGTTTTGTGCCAATACAATGAAGCTAGAGATGAGCTAGCCAACATGAGATCCAAGCGTGAAGTGGTCCCAACTGTAGTTTTGGTTGAGCAGTTATTAGAGCCATTAGTCAAGAAAAAGCCTGATCCTGATTAGTCGGGGGCTGAGCTAGCAACAACATCAATGGTTGCTCATTATTTCTCAAGACTGGCGAACTCCAATCATCCAATTCCTACTGGAAGACGAGCTCCCGGAAGATCGCAATGAAGCCGAGCAAGTCAAGCGTCAGAGCAAGAGCTTTGTTGTAGTCGGAGAAGACCATTATCGTCAAAGTGCATCTGGAGTCCTCATGCACTGCATCACACATGAGGAGGGCAAGCAGATACTGCAATCGATCCACTCAGGCATATGTGGCAACCATGTTGCATCAAGGACGTTAGTTGAAAAGGCTTATAGACAAGGTTTCTTTTGGCCGACTGTAGTTATCAATGCCAAAGACATAGTTCAGACATGCAAGGGATGCCAATTTTTTCCTCGGCAAACACATTACCAGCTTAGGAGTTGCAGAAAATCCCAATATCCTAGCCCTTTGCAATTTGGGGGCTTGACATGGTCGGGCCGTTCAACAAAGCGCTAGGAGGATTCACACATCTGTTTGTCGCGGTGGACAAGTTCACAAAGGGGATTGAGGCCAAACCCATTGCTACCAAAACTGCGGCCAACGTAAAAGACTTCATCATGGATATTCTGTACCGATTCGGAGTCCCCAATCGCATAAAAACGGACAACGACGCTCAGTTCACCGGTGGCATTTTCCAAGATTTCTGCGACGCATTTGGCATAAAGATCTATTATGCTTCTGTGGCTCACCCATAGAGCAATGGGCAAGTCAAGCAAACAGCATGGTCTTACAAGGTATCAAGGCTAGGGTGTTCGACCGACTACGACCATATGCAGGGCGGTGGGTACAAGAACTCCCATCTGTTCTCTCGTCACTTCGAACCACGGTTAGTTGGACAACAGGGCAATCCCCTTTCTTCTAGGTCTATGGTGCTGAGACCGTGTTACCCACTCTAAAAACAAATCAAACAAAGACCGATAAGTTGAACTTGATCAGTTGGAAGAAGCAAGGGACATCGCCACAATTCAGTCAGCAAGATATCTTCAAGGCCTGCATTGTTATCACAGTCATAATGTTTGTGGTCGCGCCTTTTCGGTGAGAGATCTTGTATTAAGAAAAATATAGACCACTAAAGACAGGTATAAATTCTGTCCCTTATGGGAGGGGCTGTTCATTATCGCTGAGGTGACCGCCCGAGGGCTTATTGACTGAAGACTGAAGCTGGCGATCTAATCAACAACTCATGGAACATAGAACAACGATGTCTTTTCTATACCTAAGCATTGTTATTATTTCATATATATAAATAAATTTTTCTACTCTGACTCACTACGCCGATTGTTTCCAACCGAGTAGTGAGTCGGGGCTGCTTAATGATATCACATGTTCTGTTTATTGTTCACAATTCGAGTCTGTTTTATCAAAGTCACGAAGTCTCAGAATGATTATGCTAACTTATACGGAGTATAGACTTGTTGGATAAACGCCTTTTAAGTTGACCCCTATCGCTCGGTATGATTTGGCTAGTCGGACAAGACTAATGACGACTACAATAGCTCGAGCACTCAGACAGATTTTTACCACAACACAAAAGCACATGCATTTACAATATATACAAATCACAAGTGTTTTCCCATACACAGCCTACTTAATGAGTTTGTCTTGTCTATTAGCGGCACAATCACAACGGCAGTTCTTCAGCTATGGCCTTTGCAGTCGGCTTGCCCATGTTGATAAGCTCTAGCGCCTACTCTAGAGTCGTGCCGTCGGTGAATCCCTCATTGAAGACCTCAATATCCACTTGGGGATACAGGGACTTGGTCATTGCATGGCCTGGGTAATGCCTAGGGTGGCATGCTCTGTGACATAATTCTTCAAGATTGTCAAAGCTGCTTGAAGTCGTTGGAGATCGTGAGCCAGCGAGCTAGAGCTGGTGCTGGCCTCCTCCTGCTGCATGATGTCCATAAGAGACCTGACGGAGGCCACGATGGCACTCCGCGAGTCTTCAACTGCCTTCATTTGTTCGCCAAAGGAGTCAAACTATAACTGTGTGGGTGCCATGGGCCCCGGGTACCTCATGACAAGCATATGGGCCACTCGGATAGAGGATGGGCCTGGCCTTGTAATTAGAGATATAGTAATCCCTAGCAGACTTTGCCTTGTACGATAAGGAAAACACAGTCCTAGTTGGGTGCGTTATATCTCTAAGAGGAGATCCCTTGGCCGTAATCCGGTTGGGACTCCTACCTTGTAACCCTGTCCCCCAGTATATAAGGGGAGGCAAGGCGCCCCCTGAGGGCAGGTTCACACGGTTTATCAGAATCGCCACCATAATTCCTCAAAGGAATACAACCCAAATTGGACGTAGGGTATTACCTCATATCGAGGGCCTGAACCAGTATAAATCTCCTTGTGTTCCTTTGCAATCCACCGAGTTTCCATCTGCCGAGTAGCCCCATATTCATATTGCCAGTGTAAAACATCGACAGTTGGCATGCCAGGTACGGGCTTCGGCGAGATCTACATCTACAAGCTCGATGGATCCAGTAACCGGAGTCGACGGTGGCAAATTCTCCCCCGGAGATACAATCTCATTCAGAAGCCTCGACTTCGTCACCGACATGTTCGGCAATCTCACCTTGGCCGACACAAACCAGATCCAACCGGCCGAGGAATCAGCTGACTCCGTGCCAGTCGGTCCACACGATGCTGCAGCGACCATCATCGACTTGCTGCGGCAATCTTCCACTTGCCTGAGTCTTGGGACAACTCTTCCTTTCAGTGTTCGACTCGTACTCGGTCTTGAGCCGGCTGAGATCAGACTAAGGAACGAGGAGATCGTCAATCTCCCGTTTGGACTTGGCAACGCCACGGATATCTTCAAACAACATCCGATACGGCAAACCCGATCCTCTGGAGTTTGACTCAGATATGGCCCAGAGCCGGTCGAGATCGGATCTAGGGATGTCGGAGTTATAATCACCCCCATCAATTATTCCAACTTCGACTCTCAGTCGGATTCCGACTCTCAGTCGGACTCTGACTCTAAGTCGGACAGCAACTCGGCAAGCTTCTCTCCGCCACGAGAAATCTTCATGGCATCCAAAGGTTCTACTCCTACTCAGGAATCACGCTGACTACACAAGCAACAAGAAGAGGAGGCCTGCTGATTGCAAGAACAACAGGAGGAAGAAGCAAGACGCCTGCACGCCCGCAACGACAATCTACGCAGGGCTGGGCGAATCGCCTAGCAACAAATCCTCCAAACCCGAGTCAACGACCACGACGTCTTCATTACTCCTCAACAGAACATCGTGGCCGCTGCAACTCTACTGGATACACTCCAGTTCGGGCTTGATCACCAGGCCACTCTGATGATCGCAAGGATAAAAGCCATGCTTACCGTTGCTGCATGTCAGCAGCACCAATAGTCGGGCGATACCCTCATACCGAACAACCGGTCGGCATCCCCAACAGCAGTCTCGTCCACCTCAAAGCGACACCGAGCGGCCAGCTCTAGTCGGCAACACACAGAGTCACGACAAACGTCACTCGGCAACCCCAACAACAACCGACAGTGTCGAAGCGACTGTCGGGACAATCAAGTTCTCCGAGGCCAACTACGGCGTTACCTTTGGCAGGACATCAACGCTCGGTGCCACCAACGAGAGGAAGACAAGCAATGCCGATCGGAAGACGAGAACGAGCGCGTCGGCCTCCACCACGAGCGGTTTTGCTGTCGTAGGCGGAGCCGAAGCCCTCATAAAGATGAAGGAGTACCGGCCTTCACCCAGGAGCTACAACAGGTCGACTGGCCGTCGGGTTTCAAGCCTACAGGCATCGAAAAATACGACGGCAAGACCAATCCTGAGTCTTGATTCACGGTCTACACTCTGGCAATCCAAGCAGCTAGAGGAAATCACAAAGTCATGGCTAACTACCTCCCAGTCGCTTTAGCCGACTCGGCGAGGACATGGCTAACGAGACTTCCTAAGCAATCAATTGGCTCCTGGGGAAAACTCCGAGAACACTTCATCACCAACTTCTAGGGAACATACAAGAGGCCATCTTTCGAGTACGACTTATATCAGTTGCATCAAAGGAAGAATGAGTCTCTTCGTGACTTCATCAAGAGGTTCTCTGAAAAGAAGAATTCAATCCCGAAGATCAAGGACGAAGTCGTCATCACCGCCTTTCGAAAAGGAGTCAAAGACACCTCGTTCATCGCCAAATTCACTCGGAAGCCTCCCAACTCTGTCAAAGCTTTATTCGACATGGCGAACAAGTACGCCGACTCGACCGACGCTATTGCTGAGGCCCTCGATGACAAGAAGGCACCCTGACAAAAGAAGCGGGAGGGCACCGACGACGCCGTCCTGACTAAAGTTGGGAGTCGCAAACGCAAGTCAGACGGCTTCATTGTGGTAGTCGGTCACAACCGTCTTCGACCTTCAACAACTGAAGATTATCAGAACAACAAGTGACATGCTCGGGGGCTCAAAAGCCCAAACACAAGGATGGCATCCCCACTCCAACATACCAAACAGCTAAGTCACTTCCTGATAAATATTTCTTCACTTGGCCTCGCCAATGCCGCAGCCGCTTACACCTAATAGGTGTACAAGCTGTAGTTTTTTCGATTTTTTCTCTTAAATGATTGCAAAAGTATTCGAGTAGCATAAATCCTGATCCGTGAAACTTTTCTCCATGAAAGACGAACTCAAGTCACCCAAAACGCGTGTCTAGGAAAGAGCCATGAGCCAACTCCCGATGCTAGGGGGCTATGATTAGTCGGGCAGAGTGCTTACACGTAAGGGGTCAACTACTCAGAGAAAATAATATCAATAAGAGGAAGAACTCATATTTACATATATTGTAAAATACATTTTATTTGGGTGATTGTTTTCATCATCAGATGCTACTCATCTGATATGTTTATAGTGCAGGGCCAGCTCCGGATACGCATGACAGGAACTTAGGGCTGCGAGCCTATCTCCTACGCTCGGGGGCTAGACAAGTCTGCCAAGAATCAGTCGGAATGCTCCATGAGGGCTACTGACCGAGTACTTGCGCCAGTCGGGACGTCATCTTCCCTGGCTATGCTCCATGTGAGCTGACAACCAACCTCCGGCGCTAGTTTGGGGTCGTATACTACTCGACTGGGTGAGGTACGCCCCATGAGGGTCGCTAGCTGAATCCTACGCTAACGCTAGGTTCGGGTACCTTATTCGATCACAACTCGGCTAAGTAGGGTATGCCCCATGAGGGTCACCAGCCGAATCCTATGCTAATGCTAGGTTCGGGTACCTTATTTGGTCACAACTCTGTCAGATCAGGTACGCCCCATGAGGGTCGCCAGCCGAATCCTATGCTAATGCAACGTTCAGGTACCTTATTTGGCTATGGCTCTGTTGGATATGGTACGCCCCATGAGGGTCGCCAGCTGAACCCTATGTTAACGCAAGGTTCGGGTACCTTATTTGGCTTTACCCAAGTCAGAGAAGACTTACATCGTCGAACCGCATCCAGAATTCTCATGTACCGTGTCACACCTAAGGAGGGCAAGCAGATCCTACAACATACCTACCTAGGCACCTGTGGCAACCAGGCTGCATCTAGAACATAAGTCAGAAAGGCTTGCAGACAAGGATTCTTCTGGCTGATTGCAATTACTTATGCTGGAGTATTCGTCCTAACATGCGATGGATGCAACTTCTATAGAGCTATGCTGGGTAGGTCGGTTCAGGTCGGCTTATTTGGTAGCAGCCACCAAGATATGATTTTCTACAGTAGCATGCTCAATATCGGCCGCTCGTAGGCTGGGTTAAAATCGCAGTGTTGATTCTACCAACAGGAACCGATGAGGTAAACAGATATGCTTCATGAAGGCGTAATTGCTAAACACATGTGTTTGGGTATCTGTCTTATCCACCAGGTATCGAGGATATATCCTTATTAGGATCACAAGTGGTCTTCATTAAAATTGGGGATGCGGGTATCTTTCTCTAGTACACCTGACCATGCAATGGATTTAATTTCATAAAGTAGTACTCGGCCTATATGCTTGGCCAACAGTTGCCATGAGCAATTTTATTCCAGCCGACATGACACTGAAGAGTCTAACTTTCGAGTAGTGCACTACTCGGGAGAGACTATAAACCTTCTTTCTAGCTGACATGACGCTGAGGAGTCTAACTTCCGAGTGGGACGCCACCCGGGAAAGAATATAAACACCCCTTCCAGTTGACATGAAGCTGAAGAGTCCCATATACGAGTGGCATGCTACTCGGCAAGACTATAAATCATATTCCGGTTGACATGATATCGAAGAGTCTCATATACCAGTAGTGTACTACTCAGGAAGGACTACAAGGTTATAGATCTTTGACTTTATGTTTAATTATTTCACAATTAAGCACAAAGTCAGGGGCTACACCTAATAGGTGCGCCTATTCGGCGCACACTATTCATACCTCTACATGGAGCCCTTCATAGCCTCGCTGCCAGCTGACATGAAGCAGGACTCGGGAGAAGAAGCACTCAAACAAAGTGTACTCGGGAGCAATGCACTCGGGAAGACTTCACCGTGGAGGATGAGCACTCGGCATCAGCTGTGACTCAACTATGAAGGTCTCAGGGGCTACTGTGGGTGCCATGGGCTCCGGGTACCTCATGACAAGCATATGGGCCACTCGGAGAGAGGATGGGCCTGGCCTTGTAATTAGAGATATAGTAATCCCTAGCAGACTTTGCCTTGTACGATAAGGAAAACACAGTCCTAGTTGGGTGCGTTATCTCTCTAAGAGGAGATCCCTTGGCCGTAATCCGATTGGGACTCCTACCTTGTAACCCTGTCCCCCAGTATATAAAGGGAGCCAGGGTGCCCCTTGAGGGCAGGTTCACACGGTTCATCAGAATCGCCACCATAATTCCTCAAAGGAATACACCCCAAATTGGACGTAGGGTATTACCTCATATCGAGGGCCTAAACCAGTATAAATCTCCTTGTGTTCCTTTGCAATCCACCGAGTTTCCATCCGCCGAGTAGCCCCATATTCATATTGCCAGTGTAAAACATCGACAGACTGCACTTTGACCTTGTAGCCTGTCACCTAGACTCAGTACCAACCTTGGACTTCGCCTTCTCAAATCTGCAAGCTCTTTCTTTGGGTGTTCAATCTCCAAGGACTGATTATATATGGTAATCTCATGGGCTATAGTCAACCATATCTAAAGATCTGCAATCTGAAGAAGTTACCAAAAGCTACTCGGGCAGTAGGAAGACTTACCCCAGATAGTCCCAATCTTCTCCCATTGCTCATCGCGCAGCTTGTTCACTAAGTCCCTCAGCCAGGTCTCCCTCTCCCTGCTGGTGCGCTCAAGCTCATTCTTCTCTGCTTGGAGCTGAGTAAATTGGGTGATCTGATTAGTAAGTCTAGCAAATGCCCGACTCATCTTCTCAAATCGGTCAATACATTGTCAACATGACAGTTGGCTACAAAGCAATTTGAGCAACAATGAAGTTGAGACAAGATTAGTCGAGCTATTTACTAGCACTTGCCTCGAAACCTTGATAGTGGCCTCATTGAGCTCAATCTGCTCCTTTCTGGCTGCCGCTTCGTCCAGTTTCAGAGTTTCCACTCTCCCATCAGGGTTTGTCCAATGGAACACCCTGGGTTGATTGCGTGGTGGAGCTTCGTGTCTGGGGAGGCTGCCTTCTTTAGAAGAAGACAATGATGGAGGAGAGGGAGTTGCTAACCTCGGAGGAACCGGTTCTATGATGGGCTTGACGACGGGATCACCGGTCGACTCTGCAACTTCCAGACTGGGTGAGGCTGGTGGTTCGGCCGAGTGCGTTACTTCACCCCCAGGGCCTAGGGTAGCACTTGGCTCGGGCTGTTGTCTCTCTACTTCGGCCTTAGTCAGGGTAGGGTCAGCGACGGAGGTAGGTGTCTCTGGCCCTTTGGGGTCAGAGTCACTTGGCTTCTGGCAAATTCATATAGCAACCAAGACATTGCAATCACATCAAGTTATTTGAAGACAGAAGACCACATACCTCTTAGAAGTCTTAAACCTCCACCCTTGTGTATCACAAGGGGAGGTAGTCAGTGAAGAGCCCGAAGGCTCACTCCAGGAGGTTGTGTTGCTTGGTGTTGGGTCTTGAGGTGTGGCACTAGGTGGCATGTTACTAGGGCCCGTTGGCTCTTCACCAACTGGGTCGGTGGTGTGGTCGGCACTGCAGCTGGGCTGTGGTAGGCACTGGAGCTACGCTATTAGGGTCTCTGATCCTAGGACTGCCTGACTCCTTAATCGGTGTGCTCTTAGGCTTGGCCTGGTCCTGCCTAGCTCTCTTAGAGCTGGGTTGGTAGGCCGATGGGCTAGCTGGCTATTTTCTTCACCCTTCCAGTCGATGGGCTAGGAGGATTCAACACAAAGTCAGCATTTTCCTGCAAACAATACATTGTCCTTGATGACGAGGTCAGCACACTCCTGAGTTGGATCATTCTTCCCTTGGTATTCATGTCCAGGATGGATCCTGGCTTTCAGGGGCTGCGTGCGCTGGTTCTGGAATGTCTATGCAACCCAAGGCCCAGTCAATCCTTTTTTCTTCAGAACTACAATCTTTTCCACCAGCTGCCGCACCTGCACCACATCAGCCTCCGAGGGGAGAGCCAACCAGCAATCCAAAACTTTGGGAGGATCACCAACAAAAGATGGCAGGGTGGGTTCTTGATTTGAATAGTAAAACCACTCCTGATGTCACCCTTTCAAGGAAGCCTTTAGGGGAAAGTGATGATAGACTTTCTTCATCTCATTTCAAAGCTGAAGCCTAGCTCCCCCTATGACTTGAGGATTGAATTTGGATGGATGGGGCTTAATGTCAAAAAAATAGTGAAAAAGGTTAAATTAGGGATCAGTCCCAAGGAAGGCCTCGCAGAGAGTTACAAAGATGGAGATTTAAAGGATGGAGTTGGGGCTGAGATGGACAAGCTTGATCTGGTAATAATTGACAAGACCCCAGAAGAAGTTAGAGGTGGGAAGAGCAAAACCCCTATCAAAGGACTCAAAAACCACAATCTCGTGGGAGCCAGGGGTAGGGATGGTCTCACCTTTGGTTGGGCACCAATCCATGTGTTCTTTCGCCTGGAGGCACTTGTTCCTCACAAGTGCCAGCTTAGAGGAGCACGGGGTTGATGTTGGCCAGGTTCCTGCCAGGATTTGGGGAGCGTCGGATGGTGACCTTGGCATGGTTAGGGTCTAGAAAAAGAGGGGAAAGATTCTTAATGGAGGGAATCGAGGCTTGATCGAAGAACTTTGCAGATCTATGGAGAGAAGCTCGAGTGGTGTGGAAACCCTACCTTTGGGAACATATAACACAGGAGCTTTTGGCACGGATCTTGAAGACGAAGCGATTTGGGGAAAAGGGGGAATCTTTTCTCTCTCCCCGAAACTTAAAGGGCTGCGCTAGGTGGTTGGCTTGGGCCGGCTTTCTCAGTAGTGGGCTATAAGATATGAGTTTCTAAATGGCATGTCCTATTGGCCAATAGCCAGTTGTGTTAAAATCACAATCTGGGTGTTATTTTATAGGAGCCGATTAAATAGTCCTACTCTATCTCCAATTGTAGGGACAGGCCCACCCTCTGTCCAAGAGGCTGTAATTGCCTTCCTTGAGATACTCGGGGCCATAGCCTCCATAGTAGCCCCTAAGACCTTCATAGTTGAGTCACAGATGATGCCAAGTGCTCATCCTCCACGGTGAAGAATTCCCGAGTGCATTGCTCCCGAGTACTGATTGTCCGCGTGCTTCTTCTCCCGAGTCCTGCTTCATGTCAGCTAGCAACGAGGCTATGAAGGGCTTCATGGAAATAGATGAATAGTGTGCATCGAATAGACGTACCTATTAGGTGTAGCCCCCGACTTTATCCTTAATTGAGAAACATAAAGTCAAAGATCTTCAACCTTTAATTCTTTCTCGAGTGATATGTTTCTCAAAAATTGGACTCTTCAGCCAATGATTGACTGGAATTTTACTCATGGCAATTTGGCTAAGCATGTAAGCCGTGCATCACTATGAACCCAAGCCCAATGCACGATGAGGTGTACTTGAGAGAAACCTGCATCCCCAATTTTAATGGAGACTAGCTATTGATCCTTATAAGGATATATTCTCGATACTTTAAAATAATCAAGATACCCGAATGTATACACCCAGCTATAGGCTTAGCATGAAGCGTATCTGATTATTTAATCGGTTTCTTGTAAAATAGCACCTGCATCATGATTATAATGTGACCAATGAGAGACCCAATAGGGCATGCTATTTAAAAACTCATATCTTCGGCCTACCCAGCGCAGCCCTATAAAATCTAGAGATTTTGATCATTGCTCAACCTACCCATTGCTTTGGGGGTATGCTACCGAAGCCTAGCAGATTTTGATGCCGAAATCCGCAGAAATCTTTGAATATGCAACCCATGAACTGAGTGCGTTGCCCATAATGATGTGATTGGGGACTCTAGATATGTGGATTATACTTAGTATGAAGTTTTTTGCTTAGGCCGCAGTTATGGTAGCAACAGGTCTGGCCTAAATCCACTTTGTGAACTTGTCCACCAAGATGAACAAATGTGTAAATCCTCCTGGCGCCTTCTTGAACAGCCCGACCATGTCAATCCCCTAGATTGCAATGGACCACGAGCTCGATGGATCAAACAACTGGAGTCGACGGCGGCAAATCCCCTAGAGACACGATCATGTTTGAAAGCCTCGACTTCATCGCCGACAAGTTCGGCAACCTCATCTTGTCCGACTCGGACTCAATCCGACAGGCCGGGAAATAGGCCGACCCTGCGCCGGTCGGCCAACACGACGCCGCAGCAACCCACGTCGACTTGCTGCAGCAATCTTCCACTTGCCTGGGTCTTGGGACAACTCTTCCTTTCGGTGTTCGATTCGGACTCAGTCTCGAGCCGGCCGAGATCGGGCTAAGGAAGGAGGAGATCGTCAATCTCCCATTTAGACTCGGCAACACCGCGGATATCTTTGAACAACATCCAACGCGGCAACATGATCCCCTGGTGTTCGACTCGGATACAGTCCAGAGTCGCTCAAGATCAGATCTAGGGAGGTCAGAGTTATAATCACCCCCATCAACTTTTCCGAGTTCGACTCTCAGTCGAAGTTCGACTGACTTTGACTCTCAGTCGGACTCCGACTCTAAGTTGGACAGCAGTTCGACAAGCTTCTCCCCGCCGTGAGAAATCTTCATGGCATCCAAAGGCTCTACTCCTACTCAGGAATCATGCCGACTACACGAACAGCAAGAGGAGGAGGCCCGCCGACTGCGAGAACAATAGGAGGAAGAAGCAAGACACCTGCACGCTCGCAATGATGACCCGCACGAGGCTGGGTGGACTACTTAACTAGATATCCTCCAAACACAAGTAGTCGACCATGACGTCTTCGTTACACCTCAACAGAATGTTGTAGCCGCTGCAACTCTACTAGACACGCTCTAGTTTGGGCCTGATCATCCGGTCACCCCGACTATAGCAAGGATAAAAGCCATGATCACCGCTGCTGCATGTCAGCAGCGCCAACAGTCAGACAATACCTGTTAGTGATATGCCCTAGAGGCAACATGGAGATGTTATATATATCACATGCTATGTTTATAATGTATTGATTGGTTCCTTGAAATAGACATTATCATTATTGATCAATGAGTACGTGACTTATTCATGAGACTCTTAATGTCAAATGTTGCTATTTCTAAATGATCCCTGATCATATATCATATGAGGAACAAATATGATTCTAATATCAGCATATGTATTGATTGATGATCATGTCTCATGGATCATGGTATGAAGATACCAAATCGATAATATGGACATATGTTAGTGAACATATGTTGGATAGACCCGCCATGAGATACTGCAGAGATTTCATGTGTCATCAGTTAGTCTCAAGTAGTGTTTATGTAGAGTCCTTAGACTTGAGATCATCATGGTTCCCAACATACGTAGTAGCTTATTTTGGGACTACTAAACACTACTCCGTAACTGGGTAGTTATAAAAGTATTCTTTGGGTTTGCTATGAAACATGTAGTGGGATGTGAATGATCAAGATAGAATTTGCCCCTCCTGACGGGAGAGATATCTCTGGGCCCCTCGATGTAATGGATTATGGAAGTGCATGGCCATGCTAGGGTGATTGAGGTGTCAATCACAAGTTTGTAATCCATCACAGGATCGAGAGAGTGATTGAGCTATTAAGAGGATGACACAAGTCTCGCCTTGAGCTCAATCGATATCATGAGGCAAAGGGATTTGTACATGAGGACATTACAGGTTCAGCCGATATGATCTTTACGTATATTTTGGGGTTAATATGCCTTGCTAGAGGCCGCTATTAACAGGGTGACCAGAAAGGTGTTTTCGGGTCGTGACAAAATATACGTGAACCTACAAGGTTGCACGCTTAACGGGCTGGAACACTTATTCGAATGTGATTCGAATATGGGCTTGATTCGGATAGAGATCTGAGTAGACTCTTACTGGGCCTCGGTCCACGAGGTCCGAGTAAGGAGGTCTATATATAGGGAGGCGAGGGGCCGAGGAGATGGACGTGTGTGTTTTTCTGTAGGCCTCGAGCTAAACTCTAGCCGCCGCCTCCCGAGCCAAACCCTAGCCGCTCACGAGTGCTAGTACACTCGCGATCGGCGTTCCAGCCTCGGACGTGTGGATACGGGTAGAGGCGCTGCACGTTGCGGCGTTGATCGGCCGGAGATCGACTACTTCCACTACTACCTCAACGCGCACGTGGTTGGACCGGCTTCTCCAACCCTTCTTCCACTGCACTGCGCGTCTAGTGGTAACGATCCATGATCCCTCTCTCGCATGATGTCCTGGTGTGCACGGTAGAAATTTTTGTTTTCTGCTATCGTAGCCTACGTGCACTCGTTCAATACCCTCATACCGACTAGCTGGTCGGCTTCCCCAATGGCAGTCTCATCTACCTCAAAGCAACACCGAGCGGCCAGCTCTAGTCGGCAGCACACGGAGTCACGCCAAATGTCACTCGGCAACCCCGACAACAGCCGGCAGCGTCGAAGCGACCGTTAGGACAATCAGAATCTCCAAGGCCAACTACGGCGTGACCTTCGGCAGGACATCAACGCTCGGTGCCGTGAACGAGAGGAAGACACTCTAGCAATCCCGAGTCCTAGCTCACGGTCTACACTCTAGCAATCCAAGCAACTGGAGGAAATCACAAAGTCATGGCTAACTACCTCCTAGTCACTTTAGCTGACTCAGCGAGGATATGGCTAATAGGACTTCCCAAGCAATCAATCGGCTCCTGGGGAGAACTTCGGGAACGCTTCATCGTCAACTTCTAGGGAACATACGAGAGGCCATCTTCCGAGTACAACTTATATCAGTTGCATCAAAGGAAGAATGAGTCTCTTCGTGACTTCATCAAGAGGTTCTCTGAAAGGAAGAATTCAATCCCGAAGATCAAGGACGAGGTCGTCATCGCAGCCTTTCGAAAAGGAGTCAAAGACACCTCGTTCATCTCCAAATTCACTTGGAAGCCTCCCAACTCTATCAAGGCTCTATTCGACATGGCAAACAAGTACGCCGACTCGGCCTGCGCTGTTGCTGAGGCCCTCGATGACAATAAGACACCCTGACAGAAGAAGCGGAAGGACACCGAGGACGCGGCCCTAACTAAGGCTGGGAACCACAAACGCAAGCCGGACGACTTCATTGTGGCAGTTGGTCACAAACGTCCTCGACCTCCTACAACTAAAGATTATCAGAACAACAAGTGACATGCTCGGGGGCTCAAAAGCCCAAACACAAGGATGGTATCCCCACTCCCAAATACCGAACAGCTAAGTCGCTCTCTGATAAATATTTCCTCACTTGGCTTTGCCAATGTCGTAGCTGCTTACACCTAATAGGTGTACAAGCTGCACTTTTTTCTGTTTTTGCTCTTAAATGATTGCAAAAGTACTTGAGTAGCATAGATTCTGATCCGTGAAACTTTGCTCCATGAAAGACGAACTCAAGTCACCCAAAACGCGTGTCTGGGAAAGAGCCATAAGCCAACTCCCGACGCTAGGGGGCTATGACTAGTCGGGTAGAGTGCTTAAACGTAACGGGTCAACTACTTAGGAAAATTAATGTCAACAAGAGGAAGAACACGTATTTACATATATTGTAAAATACATAAATATTATTCGGGTGATTGTTTTCATCATCAGATGCTACTCATCCGATATCTTTATAGTGCAGGGCTAGCTCCGGATACGCGTGACAGGAACTCAAGGCTGCGATCCTATCTTCTACGCTCGGGGGCTGGACCAGTCAGCCAAGATACGCTCGGAATGCTCCATGAGGGCTACTGATCAAGTATTTGTACCAGTCGGGACATCATCTTCCCCGACTACGCTCCATGTGAGCTAACAATCGACCTCTGGCGCTAGTCGGAGTTCGCTTACCACTCGGCTAATGAGGGTCGCCTGCCGAATCCTATGCTAATGCTAGGTTCAGGTACCCTATTTGGTCACCACTCTGCTGAGTGAGGTACGCCCCATGAGGGTCGCCAGCCGAATCCTATGCTAATGCAAGGTTCGGGTACCTTATTCAGCTAATAACCGACCTCCGGCGCTAGTCGGAGCTTGGGTATCACTCGGTTGGGTAAGGTACGCCCCATGAGGGTCGTTAGCTGAATCCTATGCTAATGCAAGGTTCGGATACTTTATTCGGCTAACAACCGGCCTCCGGCGCCAGTTGGGGCTTGGGTACAATTCCGCTGAGTTGGGTACGCCCCACGAGGGTCACCGGCCGAATCCAACGAGATTCAAGTACCTTATTTGGCCATAACTCTATTGGGTAGGGTACGCCCTATGAGGGTCGCCAGCCGAATCCTATGCTAATGCAAGGTTCGGATACCTTATCCGGCTTTACCGAAGTCAAAGAAGACCTATGTCGTCAAAGCGCATCCAGAGTTCTCATGCATTGCGTCACACCTGGGGAGGGCAAACAGATTCTGTAATATACCTACTCAGGCATCTGTGGCAACCAGGCTGCATCCAGAGCATAAGTTGGAAAGGCTTGCAGACAAGGATTCCTCTGGCTGATTGCAGTTATCGACGCTAAAATACTCATCCTGACATGCGAGGGATGCTAAATTTATAGAGCCTACGCTGGGTGGGTTGGTTTAGGCCAGCTTATTCGGTAGCAGGCCACCAAGATATGAGTTTCTACAGTAGCATGCTCAATATGGGCTGCTCGCAGGCTGTGTTAAAATTACAGTGCTGAGGCTACCAACAGGAACCGATGAGGTAAACAGATATGCTTCATAAAGGCCTAATTGCTGAACACATGTGTTTGGGTATCTATCTTATCCACTAGGTATCGAGGATATATCCTTATAAGGATCACAAGCTAGTCTTCATCAAAATTAGGGATGCAGGTATCTTTCTTGAGTACACCTGACCACGCAATGGATTTAATTTCATAAAGTGGTATTCGGCCTACATGCTTAGCCAACAGTTGCCATGAGCAACATTATTCCAGCCGACATGACGCTGAAGAGTCTAACTTCCGAGTAATGCACTACTCAAGAGAGACTATAAACATTCTTTCTAGCTGACATAACGCTGAGGAGTCTAACTTCCGAGTGGGACACCACTCGGGAAAGACTATGAACACCCTTTTCCAGCTGACATGAAGCTGAAGAGTCCCATATACAAGTGGCATGCTACTCGGCAAGACTATAAATCATATTCCGGTTGACATGATACCGAAGAGTCTCATATACTAGTAGTATACTACTCGGGAAAGACTTCCAGGTTAAAGATCTTTGACTTTATGTTTAATTGTCTTCACAATTAAGCACAAAGTCGGGGGCTACACCTAATAGGTGCGCCTATTCGGCGCACACTATTCATACATCAACATGAAGCCCTTCATAGCCTCGCTGCCAGCTGACATGAAGTAGGACTTGGGAAGAAGAAGCACTCGAACAAAGAGTACTCGGGAGCAATGCACTTGGGCAATCTTCACCGTGGAGGATGAGCACTCGGCATCAGCTATGACACAACTATGAAGGTCTCAGGGGCTACTGTGGAGGCCATGGGCCCCAGGTACCTCATCACAAGCATATGGGCCACTCGGATAGAGGATGGGCCGAGACTTGTAATTAGAGATATAGTAGCACCTGGTAGACTTTGCCTTATACAAAAAGGAATATATAGTCCTAGTCGGGTAAGATGTATCTCTAAGAAGGAAATCCCTTGGCCGTATCCGGCTGGGACTCCTACCTTGTACCTCTGTCCCCTAGTATATAAGGGGAGGCAGGGCGCCCCCTGAGGGCAGAAGATCATTGATCGACAAAAATCCTCAAAGGAATACCACCACAACTGGACGTAGGGTAGTACCTCACATCGAGGGCCTGAACCAGTATAAACCTCCCTGTGTTCCTTTGCAATCCATTGATTTTCCATCCGCCGAGTAGCCCTATAATCATATTGCCGGTGTAAAACATCGACACCAGCCCCCGAACATAAGAGAGAGGCTCATACCCATGAGTTCCTGTGTCGCGTATCCGGAACTGGGCCCTGCATTATAAACATATCAGATGAGTAGCATCAGATGAAGAAAACAATCCCCCAAAGAAAATTTATGTATTTTACAATAGATATAAATATGTGTTCCTCCTCTTATTGATATTAATTTCTCCGAGTATTTGACCCTTTACGTTTAATCACTTTGCCCGACTAGTCATAGCCCCCAAGCGTCGGGAGTCGGCTCATGCCTGTTTCCTAGACATGCGTTTTGGGTGACTTGAGTTTGTCTTTCATGGAGCAAAGCTTCACGGATCGGAATTTATGCTACTCGAGTACTTTTGCAATCATTAACAGCAAAAACTGAAAATGCGCAGTATGTACACCTATTAGGTGTAAGTGGCTGTGGCATTGGCAAGGCCGAGTGAGGAATTGATGATCTCATCCCCCAAGATCCGATCCCGATTGGTGCTAAACCGTATCCGAGTCAAACCATAGGGAAGTGAGTTGCCTCCTGCCCCGCCCCATTTAGATGAGAATATCATATAAAGGTGGAAATATGTATTAGAAAATGACTTAGTTGTTTGGTATTGGACAAGTTGGGAGTGGGGATGCCATCCTTGCATTTGAGCTTTTGAGCCCCCAAGAATGTCACTTGTCATTCCGATAATCTTTGGTTCTAGGAGGTTGAGGACGGTTGCGATCGATTGCCGCAATGAGGTCCTAAATTTTCTACTTGCTGTTCCTATGCTTGGATAGGGCCATGTTGTCCGTCTCCCGTCGCTCCTTCTTTCGGGGCTTGTCGTCGATTGCCTCGGCCACTGCGTCGGCTGAATCAGCATATTTATTTGCCATCTCGAAGAGAGCTTTGATGGAGTTGTGCAACTTCTGAGTGAACTTGGTGATGAACGGCACGTCTCTGACTCCCTTGCAAAAGGCGGCGATGACCACCTGATCCTTGATCTTGGGGATAGAGTTCCTTTTTTCGGAAAAGCGCTTGATGAAGTCCCAGAGAGGCTCATTTTTTCTCCGGTGGCACTGGTATAGATCGTACTCGGACGCTGGCCTTTGGTACATTTCCTAGAAATTGGCCACGAAACGTTCACAGAGTTCCCCCAGAAGCCAATAGACCCTCTGGGAAGCCCCGTTAGCCATGTTCATGCCGAGTCAGCTAGGGCAACTGGGAGATAATGCCATAGCCTTGTGGTCACCTCCTACTGCTCGGATTGCCAGGGTGTACACGGTGAGCCATAACTCTCAATTGGTCTTGCTGTCATACTTCTCTATGCCAATGGGCTTGAAGCCCGTGGGCCAATCGACTTGCTGTAGTTCTCGTGAGAAAGCGGGGATGCCTTTGTCCGAGTGAGGGCTTCGGCTCTGGATGCATCGGTGGAACCATTCGTGGTGAAGACCGAAACGCTCATGCTCATCCTCAATTCAGCATCGTTCATCCTCCTCGCATTATTAGCATCAGGCGTTGATGTCATAAAGGAGGTCACATCGTAGTCGTTTGCAGATGTCGCAATCATCTTGACGCCCGTCATGGTCGTACCACCGAGGACCATCATTGCGCTCTTGTGAAATGCAGTTTGACTCTGAGCGGCATTGTCCAGTGCTTGCCGCCCGGCGTCGTGCCGCCGTAGACAATGTGTTAGCGTCCGAAGATCTTTTGTCCGACGGGATAAGGGTGTCTCTAGATAGCTGGCGTTGTTGACAGCTGCAATTGTTATCATGGCCTTGATTCTTGTGATAGTCAGAGCATCTCGATGATCAGGCCCTAGCTATAGGGTATCCAGGAGTGTTGTAGTGGCTACAATGTTCTGTTGAGGCATCATGTCGCCCACCCTGGTTTGGAGGATTTCTTGTTGCACCGTTCGCCCGGCCTTCCGCAGATTGTTGTTGCGTGCATTGCGCTCAGCTTGTAAGCATCATGCATCTTCCTCCTGTTGCTCACGTAGTCGGCGAGCCTCCTCCTCTTGTTGGTCACGTAGCCGCCGCGCGTCTTGTGTTGGAGTTGAGCCCTTCGATACCATGGAAACTTCATGTTGTGGAGACAAGCTCCCTAAACTACTGTCTGACTGGGAGTTGGACTCGGAGTAGTTTATCGGTGTAAGGATTACCCCAAACTCCCTAGATCCGATCCCAAGCGGCTCTAGGCCGTATCCAAGTCAAATTCTCGAGGATTGAGTGTGTCATGCCAGATTGGAATCAAAGATGGCTGCGGAGTTGTAGAGTCCAAACAGGAAATTAACGATCTCATCTCCCACATGCCCGATCTCGACTAGCTCAGAGCCATATCTAAGTCGAACGCCGGAAAAGAGAGTTGTCCCTGAACTCGTAGATCTTGGGTATTGCCGCAGCAAGCCACCAAAGACCGCTGTAGCGTTGAGTAAACCGACTAACGCTAGGTCGGCCTTGTTCCTAGCCGATTGGGCTGAAACCAAGATGGACAGGCTAAGGTTGCTGAAATTGTCAGCAATGAAGTCGAGACTTCCAAAGCTGATGGCTTGCCTAGGGAAGAACTTCATGCCGTCGACTCTGGTGATTAGATCCATCAAGCTTGTTGATGATGATCTTGATGATGCCCCACCTAGCATGCCAACTGTTGATGTTTTGTATTGTGTCACGCCCGGAAATTCACCAAAATTTCCAAAGCTAATTTGTGCAACAAATCCTCGTCCAGGAATCAGCCGAGGTACACAAATTGACAATTTTATAAACATAACCACAAACGATATAACGATAAATACTTACGGAAGAGGCACTTAGTCCTCACACAGAAGAAAACAACAGTGAAACGGCAACTAGCATAGCTTCTACACCAAGCCACAGGCAGCTCAATGGGGATATAAGCCAAACACCAACTTCTCCTCGCAAAGTGTGGAGGCCATGGGCCCCGGGTACCTCATCACAAGCATATTGGCCACTCGGATGGAGGATGGGCCGAGACTTGTAATTAGAGATATAGTACCACCCGACAGACTTTGCCTTCTAAAATAAGGAATATACAGTCCTAGTCGGGTAGATTGTATCTCTAAGAGGAGATCCCTTGGCCGTATTCGGTTGGGACTCCTACCTTGTACTCCTGTCCCCCAGTATATAAGGGGAGGCAAGGCACCCCCTGAGGGCACGAGCACATAGAAGCAGACACAAATCCTGAAAGGAATACCACCACAACTGGACTAGGGTATTACCTCATATCGAGGGCTTGAACCAGTATAAAATCTCCCTGTGTTCCTTTGCAATCCACCAAGTTTCCATCCGCCGAGTAGCCCTATATTCATATTGCCGGTGTAAAACATCGACAGTTGGCGCGCTAGGTAGGGGCCTTCGGCAAGATCTACATCAACAACCTTGATGGATCCAACAACAGGAGTCGACGGCGACAAATTCTCCCTCGGAGACACAATTTCGTTTGGAAGCCTCGACTTCTTCGCCGACAGGTTCGGCAACCTCTCCTTGGCCAATGCAGACCCAATTCAACCGGCCAAGGAACCAGCCAACTCCGCGCTAGTCGGCCCACAAGACATCGCAGTCACTGTCATAGATCTACTGCAGCAAGCTTCTACTTCGTTAAGCCTTGGGACAACTCTCTCCTTGGCGTATGACTGGCACTAGGCCTTGAGCCAGCCCAGGTTGGGCTAGGAAGAGGAGAGATCGTCAATCTCCCGCACAGGCTCAGCAACGCTGCAAATCTACATCTTAGCGGCAAACCCGATCCCCTGCAATTCAGTTTGGACACGGCCCAGGGCCGTTTCAGATTGGATCTAGGGAGGTCGGACTCGTTCTTACTCCAATGAACAACTCGGACTCCAACTCTAGGTCGGACAACGGTTCGAACACCAGTTCGGACTCCAGTCTGGCAAGTTTCTTTCTGCCCCGAGAGGTCTTCATGGCTTCAACCCCTCCACCAGAGGTACGCCAACTACAAGAGGAGCAACAAGAGGAGGCATGCCGACTATGGCAACACGAGGAAGCCGACCGCGAGGCTCGAAACGATGAGCTACGCAAGGCTGGGCGAACCGCTCAGCAACAGATCCTCCAGACCAAAGTCGGCGACCACGACGTCTTCGTCACGCCACAACAGAACATCATGGCTGCTGCAACCCTGCTGGACACACTCCAGCTCGGGCCTAATCACCAGGCCACCCCGACTATTGCTAGGATCAAGGCGATGATTTACAGTTGTTGCCTGTCAGCAGCACCAGCAGTCGGGCCACACACATGTACCGACCAACCGGTCAGGTTCTCCGGCAGCAGGTCCATCTACATCAGCACGACGTCGGGCGGCTGGCTCAAGTCAACCACACGAGGAGTCGCAGCAAACATCACTCGACAACACTAATAACAACGATCGGTGGCGTCACCAGAACAACTGCCAGTTCAATCAAGACCTTCGAGTCCACCTACAACGCGACCTCAGTGACAACATCAACACTCGGTGCCGTGAATGCGAAGAGAATGAGCGCCACCGAATAGAGGACGAGCACGAGCGTTTCGGTCTTCACCACGAGCGGTTTAACCTCCACGGTCCGAGCCAGAGCCCTCACGAAGATGAAGGCATTCCAACTTTCACCCATGAGCTACAGGATGTCGATTGGCCATCGGGCTTCAAGCCTACGGGGATCGAGAAATACGATGGCAAAACCAACCCTGAATCCTGGCTCACCGTATATACTCTAGCAATCCGAGCTGCTGGAGGTGACCACAAAGCCATGACTAACTACCTCCCGGCCGCCTTGGCCGACTCAGCGAGGACATGGCTAACCGGGCTCCCGAGGCGGTCGATCAGTTCCTGGGGAGAACTTAGGGAGCGGTGCATCACTAATTTTTAGGGGACCTACGAGAGGCCATCTTCCGAGCACGATTTATATCAACTACACCAGAGGAAGAACAAGTCTCTGTGTGAATTCATCAAGAGGTTCTCCGAGAAGCGCAACCAAATCCCAATGATCAAGGACGAGGTCGTCATCGCCGCCTTCCGCAAGGGAGTAAAGGACGCCCCGTTCATCGCGAAATTCACTCAGAAGCCTCCAACCACTGTTAGGGCTCTCTTCGATATGGCAAACAAATACGCCGACTCAGCCGAGGCAGTCGCAGAGGCCCTCAACGAGAAGAAAGAGCCCCGGCAAAAAGACCAGAAGAAGAAAGCCGACAACAAGCCATCACAGAACAAGTCCAGCAACCGCAAGCGAAAGTCGAACAACGAGGTGGCCAACATGGAGCGCACTCGGTCACAGCCCCCAAGGAACAACGACTACCAGAAAATCATGAACGGGCAAGCACACAGCCAAAGACTACTTCATGCTCAAGAAGTTTGCTTCCGAGCAGGCTTCATCATCTAGCACCGACAAGGGCAAAGACAAGCCAGACCAGGACCCGGCCCACGATCTTCAAGATCCCCAGGCCGAGCTCAACCACATCTTTAGAGGGCCGTTCGTGTACGAGTCCAAACGGAAGTAGAAGCTAACAGCACACGACATCAACGCAATCTCTACAGCAGATGCCCCCCAATATTTGTGCTGGTCAGAGACATCCATCACGTTCACCCATGCAGATCATCCAGATTGGGTTTCACACCCAGGACGCTACCCACTCGTCCTGGACCTGGTCGTCAAAAACATCAAGTTGAAGAAGGTTCTCATAGACAGAGGCAACGCGCTCAATATCCTCTTCGCCAAGACCCTGGACGAGATAAAGATTCCCCGTTCAGATCTGCGGCCGAGTATGGCGCCCTTCCACGGGATAATTCCCGGCCTGTCTTCAACACCACTCGGGTAGATAACCTTGCCGGTCACCTTCGGCACATGGGATAACTTCCGCATAAAAAACATCTGCTTCGAGGTCGCCGACTTCAAGACTGCGTACCACGCGATACTCGGACGGCCGGCGCTAGCCAAATTCATGGCGATACAGCACTATACCTACATGGTGCTCAAAATGCCAGGGCCAGCAGGAGCCCTCTCCCTCCGTAGTGATGTCAAGCAAGCCTTCACCTATGGCAAGGAGAGCTGTGAACTAGCTCAATCACAAGAGGCGGTAGTCGGACACAACAATATTCGGCAAGCTGTCGCAACTGAAGTCGAGGATAACCAAGTCCTGGTGAAAAAAGCAATGAAGTCGGGAATTTCAGCGGACTCTGACACGAAGAAGATCCCCCTGGACCCTTCCAATCCCTCCAAGACTGCTCTAGTCAGGACCGGACTCGACCCCAAATAGGAAGACGTGCTCGTCACCTTCCTCCAAGCCAACAAGGATATCTTGAGGATCCATGATGTCACCCCGACTATCGCAAGGATCCATGATGTCAAGGAGCCCTTTCACGGACTCGGCAAGGGTCTCCCGTGACTCCTTGACAACCCTTATCTCCTCTGCGAAAGCCTGAAACTGGATTTGGGCATTGGCTCAAGCAGCTACCCGGGTTCACCGACAAGCAAACTTGTCAGGCAAAACTACAGATGGGGTAATTAATGGATTGGTTAAGATCAATGTCAGCGCGGAGACTTACTTTTGTAGTCGGCCTCTCACTTGGCTATGGTCTTCTCCAGTTCAACTTTTTCCTTCTCGAGCTTGGCGTTGGCCTTCTTCAACTCAGCCTTCTCTTGCTCAAGCTCAGCATTGGCCCTTGTCAGGTCGGCTTTGTCTTTTTCAAGCCTGGCCTTAGCTCTCTCAGCCTCCTTCCGCTGCATTTCTCCCTCTGTTTGGGTCTTCAGCTCGGCTTCGAGGGCTGCACGACAGATTAGTCAAGAACTCAACATTGCAGTCAAGACACAACTGGGCAGTCGGGAACAACACAGCTGGAGAAATATACTAAGGATTTGGTCAGGAAGAGGTATTCTGGAGGCTTACCTCTCATCTTCTTGGCTTGGTCCCAATTCTCGTCCCTGAGCTAGGTGACGGCATCCTTCAGCCAAGTTTCCCTCCCTTGATGGTGCTCCTCCAATACGGTCTTTAGGGCCCGGAGCTGGTCCAATTCCTGGAGCTGGGGGGCAACCCAGGTCAGGACCTCGTGCATCTTCTTCGAGAGATCAACAAGCTTCTGCTCGAGGAGAAACAAGTCAAAGTAGAGTCAAGCGTCAGAACACTCATGCGAGGAAGACTACCAAGATTCCAATACAACGGAAATCATACATGAATCCCCTGGGACGCGGCGATTGTGGCACGAAGCAAGTCTTCATGCTCCTTTTCCGCCGCAACCTCATCATGCTTGTAACTCCTCGCAGTTTCGTCGGGCGCCGTCCAGCGGAATGTCCGCGAGAACTTGCGGGGAGGAGCTTCAAGCCTGGGGAGGTCTAGTCTATCCGGAGGAGAAGACAATGACGACGACGACAACAACGATGGCGACAAGGACGGTGACGGGGCCCTGGCTCCCAACTCGGCAGCCTCTGGGGCCTCGGGGGCTGGCTCAGGGGCTGGAGCAGCGGCTTCAATGGCCACCCCTTGGTCGGCCAGTGTCGGCGGCCCTGCTGATGAGGACATCACTAGCTCAGATATGACCCTAGCTACCTTATGTATTCATCAACCAAAGGTGCATGCTTTCTAGTAAGATTTACGCGTTATATATTTGAACAACCGTTACTGCACCATGAGTTTTGTGTGTTCTTGTTTGCAGAGATACTTGCTTAGGTGATGGGAAAGAGACCGAGCCCAAGGAATACATGGATGATCAAAGAAGTTGATTGGGGACCAAACCAAGACCTTACCCAAGTCTACTCCTACATCACCACGTCACTTTTGGTCCATAGAAGGCAAGAGATGAAGTTCTGCACGTTTTGGATTTGGATTCAGGCCTCCTGACAACATCAACTTCAAATGGACCTAGCCACTGATCCAGAAGGACTCTCGGGGCCCATGAGTACTTGTTGGAAAGCTTATGGAGTCTACATTCAGATGGTTTTGGTCCCATGTCAAAATTCCTTCTAAGCTATCCGAAATCATCGAAACAAGATACATATCTCTTCTAGTCCGATTCTAATTGGGCCTTGGGCCTTGTAATTATGTCGTGGGCTAAGCCCAAGGGGTGTGCGCCCTAGGGTTAACCCTAGGATGTCCTAACTCATATATATACAGTAGCCATCATCATTTAGGGTCGGGTTTTGCTTAGATTATTCTGCCATTGCAGTTTTACCATCTAGATCGGTTTGTAGAACCCCAACATCGTGTGCTAAACATTCATCTGCAATTTAGATTGCGTTCTTCCTTGTTCGTGTGAGTTTCTGCGATTGCTTATAGGGATAAAACCTTCGTGGTGAGGTCATCTACATGAGAGCGTGGTTGATAACAACTAGACGTGTGGGTGTAGCGGTTGCGAGGTGACGATCGCTGATTGGAAGCCTCAAAACGTGAACGTCTTCACGTCGCCAAATCGAACCTATCGGAAGATCGGGCTCCCAGGCGCATCAAGTGGTATCAGAGCACAGGTTGCCCAATAGGTATTATCTGTTCCCATCTATCCATCTTTGTTTCTTTTACCTAGAGTCCAGAAAACCCAAAAATTTATTACGACCGTGTTCTTCGTAGTGTTAGGTTTATCCCCTGTCCAAACCCCTCTGTGCCTTTGCAAAATTTATTTCAGTTTTGCTTTGTTGAGTCTATGTCCTAGGTCAAGTTAATGGTCACTGGTTTAGAGTCGTGTTCATGGTTCTAGTCCTAGCTTTTGCATTGCGCGAGAGTCTGCCTTGAGAGATTGAGTTCTACTCAGTTTCGAACTGCAAGCCGCCTTGAGCTTTTAACCGCTTTCGCAAGCCTTTTTAGATAGGTCACAAGCTGCCTTGTGTCAGTCACCCTGCATCGCTAGCCTCCTTGTCAGCCCCGCTTGACCTATTGGCACTTCATACCCTAGCGGAGCAACAGGGTAGAGCCGCGAAACCCTAGTTCGTGCTACCTATCTTAAAATAGCCATAACTTTTGCATACGGACTCGGAATTGGGCAAACTTTATATCTGAGGATATCTACAGAAAATTATACATCCATCCTCCCCCACTTCATCAGGTTTGGCTGATCTAAAATCATGAAATTTGGCCTGCAAGACTGAGTTTTCAAGCCCCTGGAGTTCCTGCAAGCTTTTTAGAGCGCCTCTGCGTGTTTTTCTAGGGTCACTCCATGCACTATATCGAGCTGCCAATTTTTGTGGTTGATTCTTGTGTACTAGGTGTACTCCTAGAAGAGAAAAAAAAGAAAAAAAGAAGAGAAAAAAAGAGAGAAAAAAGAAAAAGAAAAGGATAGAGAACTGTTTTCAGTGAGCAGCCTTGCTGAGCTGATCTTGCAAGATTTTCGAGAGACTTGGTGAGAGAGAGTTGTCCTAAGTCCTTTGTTTTTTACTCTTGCTTGTTAGGCTGGTTCTAGGAATGTGTCTCGGCCAGTGACTGCTATAAGTATTTGGAACACTTATTCAGCTTTGCTATTCTATTATTAATTTTTAGATAGGTCGCAAGCCGCCTTGGTGTCAGTTGTCCTGCATCACTAGCCCTCCTTGTCAGCCCCGCTTGACGTATTGGCACTTATACCCCTAGCCGGAGCAACAGGGTTGAGCGCGAAACCCAAGTTTGCGCTACCTATCTTAAAATAGCCATAACTTTTGCATACGGACTCGGAATTGGGCAAACTTTATATCTGCGGACATCTACAGAAAATTATACATCCGCTCCTCCCCCACTTCATCAGGTTTGGCTGATCTAAAATCATGAAATTTGGCCTGCAAGACTGAGTTTTCAAGCCTCGAGTTCCTGCAAGCTTTTTTAGAGCGCCTCTGCGTGTTTTTCTAGGGTCACTCCATGCACTATATCGAGCTGCCAATTTTTGTGGTTGATTCTTGTGTACTAGGTGTACTCCTAGAAGAGAAAAAAAAGAAAAAAAAGAAGAGAAAAAAAGAGAGAAAAAAGAAAAAGAAAAGGATAGAGAACTGTTTTCAGTGAGCAGCCTTGCTGAGCTGATCTTGCAAGATTTTCGAGAGACTTGGTGAGAGAGAGTTGTCCTAAGTCCTTTGTTTCTTACTCTCGCTTGTTAGGCTGGTTCTAGGAATATGTCTCGGCCAATGACTGCTATAAGTATTTGGAACACTTATTCAGCTTTCCTATTCTATTATTAATTTTTGCTAATCCTTGCTACCATACTTTTGAGCCTCCCGAGATCCACAAACTTCTTATCAATACAGATTTGATCCGAGTAATTGCAACACTCACCGCTATCAACGTCCCACCTCTCCGGTCGTACCACCTGCTTCAATCGGTAAGAATATCATAAGAGTTCGGTAAGACGCTTTTGGTTGCTTGAGAGTGTGTGATTCCACTGTCCACTACCTAGTAGTTGATAGGGATAAAGCTTTTGTGTTGTTTTCTGTTTTCTACTAACAGTGGCAGGATTGTGATGACATAGCATGGACTCTATACAACAAGACCTTCAAGCGATAGCTGAGAGCACGAAAGGTCTCCTTAGTAAATATGCACAATTGAGACGACATCAGCAGCCAGCTACTGTTTCTTGTTGTCTTCCACTAACTATGATAGTTCACACCAAGGACGAAAAGGAGACGAAGAATTTGGATGAGAGCCCTACCATAGCTGCCACATCATCTTCAACAAGTGAAGGTAAGACTATGTCATCTCCCCCTTCGTATAATGGATTTGGTGCTGAAGCATACATGAGTTGGGAAGTTGTGATTGATAAAATTTTTTCTCATCGTCATATGTGTGATAAATGAAAGATTAAGAATGCTGCTAGTGTCTTGACTTCTCAAGCTTTAATATGGTGGCAAATTTATAACGTCTTTCACATGATATATTCCTCAAACTTGGAACGATAATGGAACATGCTTATGCGAGAGAAATTTGTTTCACGATCTTAGAATTTTGCTTACAAAAATAAAGTGTGTCATTTAGAGAAAGCAACCCCTTGTTGTCCCTTCTTCTGTGACTAACTTTTGCAGGATAATGAGAATACTTTGGTACAACGAGTGCTAAGTTCTCAAATAGTGAAAGCGGAGCAAAATCAATGCCACAATTTGTTCCAATCAAGGTTTTTGGTTATGAATCGAGCATGCCGTGTTTATCATTGATAGCGAGAGCTGTAGCAACTTTGGCAAGTTCAGATATGGTCGAGAAGCTTGGATTGCCAACGCAACCGCATCCTTAGCCTTATTATATCCAGTGGTTCAATTCTTGCGGGTAAGTTGAAGGTAAGTAAAATTATGAAGTGGAGTTTTATCAAGATAATTATCATGATAGTGCCATATTCGATGTTGTTCCAATGCAAGCATATTCTCTACTTTTAGGTAGACCTTGGGAATATGATAGAGATGTTGTGCACCGTGGTAGAACCAGCACGTACACTTTCACACATAATGGCAAGAAATTTAAGTTGCTACCTATCTCCCCTGCTGAGATTTTGAAAGATGATCTTGAGAGGGAAAAGATTAAAAACCACGAGGTATTGAGAAATAAATGTAATAATACTAATGTTTTGATGCCTTCACCTAAACCTGAGTTGTTGCAAAACGAACGTATTGCTTTGAGCACTGACATTTTGCAAGTATCTGAGAAGAGCCAAGGTAATGAGGAAAAGAAGAAAGACATAGAGAAAGAAGATCCACCTGTTGTTCATACATGTTTCAAGATGGTTTATTAAGAGTGCACCTATAGTTTTTGAAAATGAGAACAAAGGTAACAGAAATGGTGCTACATTCACTCAAGGTATGGACAATTCTGATGTGCTATATATGTCCACTAATCATGTTACTTTAGAGCAATCACCAGTGGAATCGTGTGTTAAATTACCTTTGTCACGCAATGATTTGGTTCCTATTTCTTGTGATAAAAAAGAGTTGTGCCAATGCTTTACTTATATCCATCCACAACTAGTGAATTAACATGTTAGTAATGTTGTTAACCACCATGTGCTGATTTTAGACATGTTGTTCACATTGCTAGCGAGAATGAAGAGCTTAGATTGCTATCTTCTTTAAATACTTGGGGCTATATTCAATTTGAGGATCTTTGTCCACTCAATTGGGAGCTTAGATCTCATTTGCCATGTCCTTCTCATGTGATTTTTCGTGTTATTGGCAATTATGATAATAAAGGAGAATATAATGTGCATAGAGTATACATTTATTCGAATTTTAATATATCTCCTTTTATAATGACATGTCTTGTCTAGAGGACCACATGAGTATAAATAATTCTCTATCTAGTTCCTCTAGTTGTTTAAATGAGTTTTAGATTGGTTTGCAAGAAGGGGAGTGTTGTGAGCTGCACGACACTACAAAGTGTTCTCCGTGTTTAAAAATTTCAGAATCCAACCATATGCACAACACTGCCTCACCCTATGTTGTGAAAGATAAATATATGTTCATCAGGCCTAATGACATGGTGAAACCGCGGACGGTTTCCAATCAAGAAGGAGAGGACGATGAGGACATCACTAGCTCAGATATGACCCTAGCTACCTTATGTATCCATCAACCAATGGTGCATGCTTTCTACGTAAGATTTACGCGTTATATATTTGAACAGCCGTTACTACACCATGAGTTTTGTGTGTTCTTGTTTGCAGAGATACTTGCTTGGGTGAAGGGAAAGAGACCGAGCGCAAGGAATGCATGGATGATCAAAGAAGTTTGATTGAGGAAACCAAGACCTTACCCAAAGTCTACTCCTACATCACCAGCGTCACTTTTGGTCCATAGAAGGCAAGAGATGAAGTTCTGCACGTTTTGGATTTGGATTCGTGCCTCCTAACAGCATCTAACTTCAAAACGGACCTAGCTGCTGATCCAGAAGGCTCTCGGAGCCCATGAGTACTTTGTTGGACCAGCTATGGAGTCTATATTCAGATGGTTTTGGTCCCACATCAAAATTCCTCCTGAGCTGTCCGAAATCATCGAAACAAGATACATACCTCTTTCAGTCCGATTCTGTTTGGGCCTTGGGCCTTGTAATTGTGTCGTGGACTAAGCCCAAGGAGTGTGCACCCTAGGGTTAACCCTAGGACGTCCTAACTCATATATATACAGTATCCGTCATCGTTTAGGGTCAGGTTTTGCTTAGATTATTTTGCCATTGCTGTTTCGCCGTCTAGATCGGTTCGTAGAACCCCAACATCGTGTGCTAAACATTCATCTGCAATTCAGATTGCGTTCTTCCTTGTTCTTGTGAGTTTCTTCGATTGCTTGCAGGGATAAAACCTTCGTGGTGAGGTTGTCTACGTGAGAGCGTGGTTGATAACAACTAGACGTGTGGGTGTAGGGTTGCGAGGTGATGATCGCGGATTCGAACCCTCAAAACGTGAACGTCTTCACATCGCCAAATCGAACCTATCGGAAGATCGGGCACCCAGCCACAATCACCTGCCAGTCAGGACCGTGCCGTTTGTCAGCAAGTGTGCTGGCTGGCCTGGCTCGACTGGGGCCTGGCTCTACAATGGGGAGTGGCCGGAGCGGTCTCCTTGAGATCAATATCGGCCCGCTTCCTACATAACGAGTCAAACTTCAAGACACTACCATGACAAACAAGATTTTCAAAAGATCTAGAGCAACCTATCTCTTGGAGAACTTAAGCCTTTGCCCAGGAGATCCAGATCTCAGCGGTGGGCTGTGGCTGGCTATCGGGCCAGTCGGCGTGGCAGTCGGCTACGGTGTTTTTATCCGGCTGGCCCCACTCCTGGTGCGGCCAGTTGGGGTGCCCGAGTACTTGGCGGCGCCATTCTTGGGCTCAATGTTGCTGAGCCTAGCGGCACTAGAGTTGGCCCCTGTACTCGGTGGCACTCTGGTTGGGCTCGATGATGCTGAGCTCGACTGCACGGGTCCCTGTTTGGGACTCAGTGGCCTGTGCGCTGTACCGGCAATGTCTTTTATCTTCAGGCTCCCTGCTACGGCACTCGGCTTCATAACCTTCTTCTTGCCCTGATCTACAACGGGTCTCTTCCCTGCTCTCTTGGAGTCGGGCTGGGCAGCGGAAGGACTTCTCGCCTCTCTTTGATTTCTAGGCCGACAATTTTCGGGAGTTGTCATCAAACTCCTCACATGACTGCAGGCAGTTCAACAATGCAAGTTACACACTGCGGAGCCAATCTGGGCATGTATCTGCAAGAATTCACGACAGATGAACTACAAGACAACATCAGCAAGGGTTACCTTTGGGTGCGGCCTCTTCTTGCTGTAAGCCGCCACGGACCGATCTGTGTCCTCAGTTTCAACCACCCCACTGGCGAAGAAATCCAGCAGGATGTCAGTCACTTTGTACTTGTCTATCAAGTCGGAGAATTCCCGGCTAGGATCACCTTTGCCCTCTGTATCCCAGCCGAAGTGGACACCTCAGCTTCAACGGCCTAAGGCACAGAGTCAAGAAGTGTCTGGCCACCCATGGGCCAATCAACCCGGCTTTCTTCAGCTTTCTAATCCTATCGACAAGTGTATTAACCTACCCCATTTCTTCAGAGGTGGGCCAGAGATGACCACTTGGCAATAATCACCGGGGAGCAAACCCACATAAAAGGGGGAAGGCATGGCTCAAGATCAAAACAAGTAAAACCATTCCTTATGCCAGCCCTAATCATTGGATTTTATTCTTAGGAGGGTTGGGGCTTGATATGGAAACAAATACCTGAACAGATTCAGATGGGGTCCACACCAGAAGCACTCACAAAGAGTCACAAAAAAGAGGAGATTTGCAATAATCGAGTTGGGATTCAGATTCACTAACTTGAGTTCGTAAAAAGTAAGAAGCTGGCAGAAGAAACTCGGAAGATGGTAGAGAAAGACCCCGGTGGAAAAAAAAGAGGCAAAACGACGTCCACCCTCCCAAGGCTCCGGAACCGATTCGCCCTTAGCCGGACGCCAGTTGGTGATCTCCTGGCTTTGCAACTTTAGCTGCTTCTCCAGAAGCTTCAACTTCACTGACCCACAATCTGAAGTCGGCCAGACATCATCCGACGCACCCGCAAGATCCGAAGTCATCGGCATGGTTGGGGATGAGGAGATTTGGGGGAAATGCTACTCGAGGTTTGAATGACGAGGGAGAGAGAAATTGCCTGATTCTGTGGGGAAGAGCGAGCAACAGCGAACCCTAGCGGAGCGGGAGGCGAAATTTCGGAGCGGAAGCGGAAGACGAAACGATTGGTGGATTGGAGAAGATGAAGGAATCTTTTCTCTCTCTCCCCGCCTTTTATAGAGCCGATTTCGATTCGTGGGCTTGGGCCTGCAAAGTCGGTATTGGGCCACCAAGATATGATTTCTACAGTAGCATGCCTCAATATGGGCAGCTCGTAGGCTGGGTTAAAATCGCAGTGCTGATGCTACTAATAGGAACCGATGAGGTAAACAGATATGCTTCATGAAGGTCTAATTGCTAAGCACATTTGTTTGGGTATCTGTCTTATCCACCAAGTATCGAGGATATATCCTTATAAGGATCACAAGCTGGTCTTCATTAAAATTGGGGATGCAGGTATCTTTCTTGAGTACACCTGACCACGCAATGGATTTAATTTCATAAAGTGGTACTCGGCCTACATGCTTGGCCAACAGTTTGCCATGAGCAACATTAGTCCAGCCGACATGAAGCTAAAAAGTCTAATTTTTGAGTAGTGCACTACTCGGAGAGACATATTAAACCTTCTAGCTGACATGACACTAAGGAGTCTAACTTCCGAGTAGTGACAATACTCGGGAAAGACTATAAACTCCTTTATCCAGCTAACGTGAAGCTGAAGAGTCCCATATACGATGCATGCTACTCGCAAGACTATAATCATATTCCGGCTTGACATGATACCGAAGAGTCTCATATTCCAGTAGTATACTACTCGGGAAAGACTACAAGGTTAAAGATCTTTGACTTTATGTTTAATTGTCTTCACAATTAAGCACAAAGTCGGGGGCTACACCTAATAGGTGCGCCTATTCGGTGCACACTATTCATACATCTACATGAAGCCCTTCATAGCCTCGCTGCCAGCTGACATGAAGCAGGACTCAGGAGAAGAAGCACTCTGACAAAGAATACTCGGGAGCAATGCACTTGGGCAATCTTCACCGTGGAGGATGAGCACTCAGCATCAGCTATGACTCAACTATGAAGGTCTCAGGGGCTACTATGGAGGCCATGGGCCCTGGGTTCCTCATCACAAGCATATGGGCCACTCGGATGGAGGATGGGCCGAGACTTGTAATTAGAGATATAGTAGCACCCAGCAGACTTTGCCTTGTACAATAAGGAATATACAGTCCTAGTCGGGTAGATTGTATCTCTAAAAAGGAGATCCCTTGCCGTATTCGGCTGAGACTCCCTACCTTGTACTCCTGTCCCCCAGTATATAATGGGAGGCAAGGCGCCCCCTGAGAGCACGAGCTCATAGAAGCAGACACAAATCCTGAAAGGAATACCACCACAACTGGACTAGGGTATTACCTCATATCGAGGGCCTGAAACCAGTATAAAATCCTCCCTGTGTTCCTTTGCAATCCACGAGGTTTCCATCCGCCGAGTAGCCCCATATTCATATTGCCGGTGTAAAACATTTACACAAAGCATCACTCTGATGATTGCAATATTGCAAGACTGAATACCATCCACCGTACTCAACAAGCCACACATGGAAATGCAAAATAATGCAACAGGATTCCAAAGAGATGCATAGTATGCTTATTTGGCATAAAACAACATTTAAAACCTTTTGCATTGAAAAGCATTGAAAAATAGTATAGTTTAATTATTATCAACATTGAACCAATCTCTGAACAACACTCCAATGTGGTTCAGGCCAATCCACAACACTCCAAACTAGAGCTATCAAATTTCCACCATTTATTATCATCAATAAGTAGTGTGGGACTAATCACGAAAAACATTGCTAAGCTCGCCCATAACCACGGGCACAACTATTCAAATAGTTTTACTCTGACAAGAGGTGTACAAATTTACCCACAAGACACAACCCCACAACACATCACTGTGCACCTTAATACCACCATGGTACCTTGGAAAGGAGTTGTGACAGGACTATTCGCATAACATGTCCAACAGAAAACAACAACCAAGTCCCCAGTAAAGAGGTGGCCCAACCTCCTAGCCTAGAGAAAACTCTGGCTCCCAATATGGACTTATGCACTGCCATTGTGGATTTATTGACACTACTGCCAATCAACTAACACACCATGGTGTCTCCTACTGGAACATGCTACACTTCAAGCCCAGCCATTGCCCATTCTAGATTGTGGTTAGTACGGTAAATACTTCGCAACAAGTAGTCCGCGAACCGGTCCTTAATTGTCATGAGCACCGCTAGCAACATATACAAACCTGGTGTTCACAACCCACCATTTAGTCAAGTTTTAGTGGACCATTAAGTTATCCTCACACGACCATAGTCGTGAACTGAATCATCATTTCATGTGATCTTAATAAGTGTAATCAGGGTTTAAATGATAGCCCATAAATTATTCTACAGTTCTCTAGGCATGGCTAAGTAGGATCCTAGAATTATTCTAGCTAGATAATTAATTAAAAATCCAGCTAGTCAATATTAATCACCCAGGGTATCAAGGTAAAGGAATCAATATCAAAGTGGCCATAATCAAATAATATAGGATTTATCATTAATACCCGTAATAATAACAATCTAAAACATTGCATGCAATAATGTTAAAGTAAAATAATTTTCACAAATGGCATCAACATGCTCAAGGGGGATTATCGTGTGACTTGTCTTGCAATAAAAAACGTCTTCGCTTGATCCTTCGGACTCTTCTGCAGACTCCACGATCTTCCGGAACAGTGAAATTACGCAACTACATGCAAAACAAGGAAAATTCCTAAGAAACTCCAAATAAACAGTAAACAAAAAGTTCATAAACAGGTAGATCATAATTTTAGATGAATTTAGGAAGAAGAATGGGTCGAATCAGAGTTCAGACAAAAAGGTACGGCCTTCGGAAGATTAAATTCAGAGAAAATCTGAAAGAAATTGGAAAAAAATATTCCCTAGAATATTCTCTAGATTTTTGGATTAAAATAAATATTTGAATAATTGCTGTCACATGGGACCCACTAGCAGTGACCTGGCTCATGCTAGATAAGGTTTATGGACTAGAGAGAAAGGTGGCTAGTGGTCTGATGATGTGGACTCCACGTGGACCAGAGGAATCAGGTGGCAGCACACGTGGCCTTAGGGTTGATGTGGCAGGAGGATTGGATTAAAGGGGATTCAACGGATGAGATCGGTCTCGGGAAATCCAACGGTTGAGATCGCTTCGGGTATTTGATGTGAATCCAAAGGCTCGGATGGATTGGAATAAATCGGATGGCTAGGATTGATCAAGCTACTGTGCTCGGGCCCCGATGGTCATACACATAGAGGCTTCATGGTGGGACCCACCCGGTGATGACACAGAGAGGGAAAAAGCACTACTGATGGGGCCCCGCATGTTTAACCTTAGAGGGGAGTCCAGTCCCTACCATGGTGCATTGCCGGCACGCGGTGAGGAAGGGGGATGTCGGGAGACGACAGCGACGATCGATGGCAGCAGACGATAGCGCCGGGACGGCGACGCAGTGCGGCAGAGGAGGATAGGTGATGATTGACGGCCACCGGACTGGAGAAGGGGAACGAACACCGGTGTAGGTGACAACGACAATGCTGATGACGACAATGGGGAAAGGACAGAGGCGCCAATGGGGCACGGGCTCACCAGCGGCAAAACCGACGACGACGATGCTCGGCATAGTAGCTAGGGGACGCAGCGGTGCTTGGCGGAGACCAAGAACAGCGGCGGCATTCTCGCAGGGGCGGCGTGGCTCTGCCTCCTAGAGCAGCGGTGGCTAGAGGTGTGGCAAGAGAGGCGAGAGGAAGCGGCGGGTGGTGCTAGGGCACGGGAACCAAGAGTGGGGTGGTGGCTCTAGCTTTATAGGGGAGGGAGTCCGGCAGTGGCACGGGTGGCGGCATGGCAGATTCGGCGATGGCAATTGCAGGGCATCGGCACGGCTCGGGACTCGGCCAGCTAGGTCGGGTCCATGGCACGGGCCAGGGAATAGGGCGGCGGTAGCAGTAGTCCAGGGCCGAGGGGAGGGCACAGGCTGGGAGGAGCGGCAGGCCAACCCGAGCCTAGAAGGAGGCAGTGCCGAGTTGGGCCGAAGGGGAGAAAGCAGGAGGAAGAAGGAGGAAGAAGGAAGAAGATGAACAGGGAAAGAAAGAGAGGGGGAAAAGAAAAGAAAAGAAAAGGGAGAGAGAGGAAAAAGGGAAAAAAAACCAAGGGGTTTTTGGGGAAAAATCCTAAATTGAAGAATTTAAAATTTTGGAATATTTAGGGAGTCAAAGGATATTTTTGGAATATCGGAGTTTGGGGAAATATTTGGAATATTGAAACATTTTGCCACTCATTGAAATATTTGGGTCAAGATCCACACTTTACCAATCCCTAGTGAGCTTTGGCATCATAGCTAGAGAACTAGTGAAATGGGTAAGCAACACCTTGCTATCACATCCTATGTGACTCTTGTTTGTCGGGTAACATCTCCATGTCCAAAACTGTTTTGATAACTTTGTTAAGTAAAACAAAAGTTTCCTCTTATAGATGTCCTACATCTATTCTATCTTATTGTTATAATGAGTGGCACCCTACTTGGGTAGACCCACCACACAATGATCACAATCTTGATAACATATCACATACATAATTGCATGAAATTAAGATAGATAGACATCATAGATAAATGCATTTAACTACGAAATAGCATGGCACAATGAAAAACACCATCTTCATTTGTATGTAGACGATCTCCATCCTCCACATAGCTCTTTTGGGCCATCATGCTTGATATCTATATCGTCAAAACTAAGCTACTACCAATAATAGCTAGAAATAGAAGATTACAGAGATGGTTCAAATATCAACATGCAGGTCGTTACAATAAGTACAACCAATGAGGCTGAAATAAGCATGACACACAGGCTATAAAAGAATATTACATGCATCACATGCATACAATAGGGCCATACTTTTCACATCATGCTCTGCAAAAACATGTAGAGGCCATGGGACCCGGGTACCTCAAGGAAGGCAATTACGGCCACTCGGACAGAGGGTGGGCCGGTCCCTACAATTGGAGATAGATTAGGACTCGGTTTTATATTACCTTGCGTGACAAGGAAAGGGATATAGTCCTAGCCGGATACTCTATGTACTGATAAGAAGAGCCCTTCATTGTATCTGACTAGGTTTTCTATCCTATAATCCTCATCCCTCCAGTATATAAGGAGGGGTAGGGCACCCCCGGGGCACATCACAATCTCACCAGAGAACCACGAAAGCAATACACAACAGCTGTAAGTAAGGTATTACCTTATCCCAAGGGCCTGAACCAAGATAAATCCTCCATGTCCCTTCACATCCATCAAGTTTAGATCTTACGAATACCCCCATATAATTATAGCCGATATGTCACAGCCCGATTTTTCAGAAATTAAATAAATTAATTAATAATGGATTTTTGAGAATTTATATTAAATTGTAAAGTAAATTAATTAAGTAAAGTAAAAATGGGAAATAAAAATTTCTCTAATAAATCATGGTTGAATTCATTTTTTTAATAAATTCTTTGTGTGTTAATAACCTCTCTGAAATTTTCTCAGATTTTTCAGAGCTCTAGAATTAACTTTAATATTACAAAGATCAATTTCAGTAATTATTTAAAGAAATTCCCAATTCCTTTTCTCGGATCGTTCCTAGTCCAATCTCTTTATGCCCTTCTGTTCTACCCAGACTCGGGCTGTTGTTCCCGAATCCCCAATTCGTTGAAAGTCCAATTCCGTAAAATATTCTCGACATCCAAAATCCGGATTGTCAGATATATCCAATTCCTCTCAAATAAACCCCACAAAATTCCCTGTCCAAAGTTCTTGAATAAATCCAAATTCCAAAATATTCCAAACATTTTTGGAATATTCCAATTCCCTCAATCTGCACCAAATATTCTCCCTTCTCGGATTTTGAAATATTCCTAAATTTTGGGTATTTAATTATTTCTCAAATATTCCGATTCCCATAAAATATTCTCCATCTGCGAGTCCAAAAACATTCCTATAATTTTTTGGGATATCTAATTGTGTCTCATATATTCCATTTTCTAATTTCCCCCATTTTTCCGATTCCAAAATATCCGGATATTGCATGTTCCAATATTTCCAAAATATTATGTATATTTGAATTATGCCAAAATTCCTTTGACTCGATATTCTAATTATCCCTGTTAATCTAAAGCTTTCCCCAAATTCTAGATTCCGTAAAATATCCCCGAGTTTCCAATTTCTGGATTCCTTAAAATATTTCGGAGTTTTCGATTCCCAAAAATAATACTTGTTTTTGTCCGTCTTCTCCATCTTGTACGAGTGTTGCATTGATTGCCACCGATGAGGCTGCTAGGTACAATAGCAGCTCCGCCCTAGCCTTCGAGCTTGCGAGTCTTGGTACCTCCTGGAGGTATTTCTTGGGGCCTTCAAATGATTCTCGGTATTCTACTATCCATTCGAACTTGCTCATGCCCCGCAAGATTCTCTGCTGACTTCAGCAAGAAGCGGCTCAGAGCCGCGATCCGCTCTGTTAGCCTCTGCACTTCGTGAGTGCTTTTTGGTGGTAGCATCTGCTGAATAGCTTTGATTTTTTCTGGGTTTGCCTTGATACCTCTCTCTGAAACCAAGGACCCAAACAACTTGCCTGCGCGTATGCCAAACACACACTTCTCAATTAAGCTTGACCTTCGACATGCTCGCTCGCTTGCCTACTTTTGACAACAATGTCATGCACATAAGCTTTGACATTTCTAAAGATCTGGCTCTTCAACACCTTGTAGACCAAATGGGCGAAGGTTGCTTTTGTATTTTTCCATCTGAAGGGCATACAAATGTAGCAGGAAGTTCTAAAGGGGGTGATGAACAAGGCCTTCTCCTGGTCCTCTTGTATCCCTGTCCCCCAGTATATAAGGGGAGGCAGGGTGCCCCCTAAGGGCACGAGATTATAGATCATCAAGAGTTCATCAAAACCACCACCATAATCCTCAAAGGAATACATCCTAACTGGACGTAGGGTATTACCTCATAACGAGGGCCTGAACCAGTATAAAATCCCTCCGTGTTCCTTTGCAATCCACCAAGTTTCCCCTTGCCGAGTAGCCCTATAATCATATTGCCGGTGTAAAACATCGACAGTTGGCGCGCTAGGTAGGGACTTCGGCGAGATCTACACCAACAATCTTGATGGATCCTACATCTGGAGTCAATGGCGACAAGTTCTCCCCGTGAGACACAATAACCTTCGAAAGCCTCGACTTCATCGCCGACCAAATCGGCAATCTCACCTTGGCCGATGCAGATCCTATCCAACCGGCCGAGGAACCAGTCGGCTCACAAGACGCTGCACCATCTATCATCAATCCAATGCAGCAGCCTTCAACTTCGCCGAGCTTTGGGACAACTCTCTCCTTCGGCGTCCGACTCGCGCTAGGCCTTGAGCTAGCTCGGGTTGGGCTAGGAAGGGGAGAGATCGTCAATCTCCCACGCAGATTCGGCGACGCCGCAGATCTACATCTTACGCAGCAGACCTGATCTCCTACAATTCAGTTTGGACATGGCCAAGCGTTGTTTCGGATCCGATCTAGGGAGGTCAGAGTCATTCTTACTCCGATGAATTACTCGGACACCGACTCTAGGTCGGACAACGGTTCGAACACTAGTTTGGGCTCCAGTCTGGTGAGTTTTCTCCTTCCCCGCGAGATCTTCATGGCTTCAACACCCCCACCGGAGCTGCGCCGACTACAAGAGGAGCAGCAGGAGGAGGCACACTGACTACGACAACAGGAGGAAGCCGACCGAGCGGCTCGCAACGATGGGTACACAAGGCTGGGTGAACCGCCTAGCAACAGATTCTCCAGACCAAAGTCGGCGACCACGATGTCTTCGTCACGCCACAACAGAACATCGTGGCCGCTGCAACCCTGCTGGACATGCTCCAGCTTGGGCCTGATCACCAGGCCACCCCGACTATCGCCAAGATCAAGGCGATGATTATAGCTGCCGCCTATCAGCAGCAACAGCAGTCGGGCGACACACTTGTGCCGACCAACCAGTCGGGTTCTCCGGCAGCAGGATCATCTATGTCAACACGATGCCAGGCTACTGGCTCTAGTCGGCCACACGAGGAATTGCGGCAAACATCACTCGGTGACACTAACAACAACAACCGGCGGCGCCACCAGTACGATCATCGCCCCAACTAAGACCTCCGAGTTCATTTACAACGCAACCTCCGACACGACATTAACGCCCGGCAGCGCCAACACGAAGAAGAAGAGCGCCGCCGACTGGAGGACGAGAACGAGTGTTTCGGTCTTCACCACGAGTGGTTTATCCGCCGTGACCGGAGCAGGAGCCGAAGCCCTCATGAAGACGAAGGCGTTCCAGCTTTCACCCACGAGCTCCAGGACGTCGACTGGCCGTCGGGTTTCAAGATTACAGGGATCGAGAAATACGATGGCAAAACCAACCTCGAGTCCTAGCTCACCGTATACACCCTGGCAATTCAAGCTACCGGTGGTGACCATAAGGCCATGGCTAACTACCTACCAGTCGCACTAGCCGACTCGGCGAGGACATGGCTAACAGGGCTCCTGAGGCGGTCAATCGGTTCCTAGGGAGAACTCAGGGAGCGGTTCATCGCTAACTTTCAAGGGACCTACGAGAGGCCGTCTTCCGAGCATGATCTATATCAACTGCACTAGAAGAACGAGTCTCTACGCGACTTCATCAAGAGGTTCTCCGAGAAGCACAATAAAATCCCAATGATCAAGGACAAGGCCGTCATCGCCGCCTTCCGCAAGGGAGTAAAGGACGCCCCACTCATTGCGAAGTTTACTCAGAAGCCACCATCCTCCGTCCGGGCTCTCTTTGACATGGCAAACAAATACGCCGACTCGGCTGAAGTGGTCGTCGAGGCCCTCGACAAGAAGAAGGAGTCTCAGCAGAAGGACCAGAAGGCAAAAGCCGACAACGAGCCATCACAAAACAAGTCCGGCAACCACAAGTGGAAGTCGGACAACGAGGTGGCCAACATGGAGCGAACTTGGCCGCGGCCCCAACAGAACAACGGCTACCAGAAGGTCATGAATGGGCCATGCCCCTTCCACCCCAAAGGCAAACACACGGCCAAAGACTGCTTCATGCTCAAGAAGTTTGCTTCCAAGCAGGCTTCATCATCTGGCGCCGACAAGAGCAAAGACAAGCCAGAACAGGACCCGGCCGACGATTTTCAAGATCCCCAGGCTGAGCTCAACCACATCTTCGGAGGGCCGTCAGCGTATGAGTCTAAGCACAAGCAGAAGCTAACAGCATGCAACGTCAACACAATCTCTACAGGAGACACCCCCCAATATTTGCACTGGTCAAAGACGTCCCTCACGTTCACCCGCGCTGATCATCCAGATCGGGTCTCTCACCTAGGACGTTATCCACTCGTCCTAGACCCGGTCGTCAAGAACATCAAGTTGAAGAAGGTTCTCATAGACGGAGGCAGCGCGCTCAACATCCTCTTTGCCAAGACCCTAGACGAGATGAAGATTCCTTGTTCAGATCTGCGGCCGAGTATGGCGCCCTTCCATGGGATCATTCCCGGCCTCTCTTCAACACCACTCGGGCAGATCACCTTGCCAGTCACCTTTGGCACGCGGGATAACTTCCGCACGGAAAACATATGCTTCGAGGTCACCGACTTCGAGACTGCGTACCACGCGATACTCGGGACGACCGGATCTCGCCAAGTTCATGGCGATACCGCACTATACATACATGGTACTCAAGATGCTAGGGCCAGCAGGAGTCCTCTCCCTCCACAGTGATGTCAAGCAAGCCTTCACCTGCGACAAGGAGAGTTGCGAATTGGCTCAATCACAGGAAGCGGCAGTCGGGCGCAACAGCATTCGGCAAGCCGTCACAACCGGAGTGAGGAGGACCCAGTTCCGGCCAAAAAAGTAGCGAAGTCGGGAATTTCAGCGGACTCAGACACGAAGAAGATCCCCCTGGACCCTTCCGACCCCTCCAAGACTGCTCTAGTCGGGACCGGACTCGACCCCAAATAGGAAGACGCGCTCGTCACCTTCCTCCAAGCCAACAAGGATATCTTCGTGTGGAAACTGTCCGACATGCCGGGCGTACCAAGGGAGGTGATCGAGCATGCCCTCAACATGAAGACAGACGCCAAGCCAGTCAAGCAACGGCTACGGTGCTTCGCTCAAGACCGCAAAGATGCTATTCGGGAGGAGATAACCAAGCTTCTTGCAGCTGGGTTCATCAAAGAGGTCTATCACCCGGATTGGCTGGCAAACCCAGTTCTGGTCTGGAAGAAAAACGGTAAATGGCGCATGTGCGTCGACTACACCGATCTCAACAAGGTGTACCCCAAGGACCCATTTGGTTTACCAAGAATAGACCAGGTGGTAGATTCAACTGCCGGGTGTGACCTTCTCAATTTTCTCGACTGCTACTCGGGATACCACCAAATTAGCCTAAGGAGGAAAACTGCCTAAAGACATCTTTCATCATGCCATTTGGAGCGTACTGCTACATCACTATGCCGTTCGGTTTGAAAAACACTGGAGCAACGTATCAACGTGCAATTCAACAGTGTCTACATACTCAGATCGGGTGCAACGTGGAGGCCTACATCGATGACGTGGTGATCAAGACTAAGTCAAAAGAAGACCTCATCACTGACCTAGAAGAAACCTTCCAGAACCTTCGAAGATTCAAGATGAAGTTGAACCCGGAAAAATGCGCCTTCGGTGTGCCATCCGGCAAGCTACCTGGCTTCATCGTCTCGCATCGCGGCATCGAGGCCAACCTGAAGAAAGTCAATGCAATTATGAACATGGCTTCCCCGACTAACCAGAAGGACGTCTAGAAGCTGACAGGCTGCATGGCGGCACTCAGTCGATTCATTTCTCGACTGGGCAAATGGGGCATGCCCTTTTTCAAGCTATTGAAGAAAGCGGACAATTTCCAATGGGCTCCCGAAGCCCAACAAGCCTTCGAAGAATTCAAGCAATTTCTCACATCACCCCCCATGTTGGCATCACCTATGCCCCAAGAACCGCTGATGCTATATCTGGCGGCAACTACTCAGGTAGTCAGCATGGTGCTGGTGCTGGAGCGATCCGAACAGGGTCACATCCAGAAAGTCCAAAGGCCAGTCTACTTTGTCAGCGAAGTCCTTGCCGACTCAAAGACAAGATATCCGCAGGTCCAGAAGTTGCTTTATGGCCTACTCATCACTGTCCGAAAGCTGGTGCACTATTTCCAAGCACATCAAGTCATGGTGGTCACATCATTTCCACTTTGGGACGTCCTACACAACTGTGAGGCCACCGGCCGAATCGCTAAATGGGCGCTCGAGTTGATGGTGTTCGACATCACCTTTCAGCCACGGACAGCAATCAAATCACAAGCTCTAGCTAACATCGTGGCCGAGTGGACAGAAGTTCAAATGCCTACATCAACAGCGAAGCTAGAGTACTGGACAATGTACTTCGACGGTTCTCTACGGATCAGCGGCGCCGGGGCTGGCGTCGTACTGATGTCGCCCATCGGCGAAAAACTCAAGTACGTTCTACAAATCCACTTCCTGGCTTCCCACAACGTTGCCGAGTACGAGGCACTTATCCACGGGCTCCGTATTGCTATATCACTCGGCATACATCGACTGGTTGTGCGTGGGGATTCTCAACTCATGGTGAACCAAGTCATGAAGGACTGGACATGTCTCGACAATACCATGGCGGCATATTATTAGGAAGTCTGCAAGTTGGAAAACAAGTTCAACGGGCTGGAGATAACACGTGTCCTACGACAATACAATGATGCTGCAGATGAATTGGCAAATATGGGATTCAAGCGAGAAGCGGTCCTGACAGAAATCTTTGTCGAGCAACTCATGGAGCCATCAGTCAAGAAGAAACCGGCGCCGGAGCAGTCGGGAGGCGAACATATCCCGGCGACAGACGAGGTGCTGCACATATGTCAAGATTGGCGGACTCCTGCTCTCAAATTCCTCCTGGATGATGAACTCCCAGAAGATCGCAGCCAAGCCGAATAGATCAAACGTCGAAGCAAGAGTTTCCTAGTCGTCAGAGAAGACCTGTACCAAAGAAGTGCATCCGGTGTCCTCATGCGCTGCGTCACCACCGAGGAGGGCAAGTAGATCCTGCAGTCGATCCACTCGGGCATATGTGGCAACCACGCCGCATCCAGGGCGTTAGTCGGAAAGGCTTACCGATAGGGATTTTGCTGGCCAACAGCAGTAACAGATGCAAAAGACATTGTTCGCACATGCGAGGGTTGCCAGTTCTACACAAGAAAAACAAATTTCCCAGCCCAAGAACTCCAAACAATCCCAATATCTTGGCCCTTTGCAGTATGGGGGCTTGACATGATTGGGCCTTTCAAGAAAGCGCCAGGAGGGTTCACACACTTGTTCGTCGTAGTGGATAAATTCACCAAGTGGATTGAGGCTAAACCCGTTGCAACCATAACAGCGGCACGAGCAAAGGACTTCATCATTAGTATATTATACCAATTTGGGGTCCCTAACCGCATCATCACCGACAACGGTACTCAGTTCACGGGCGGCGTGTTTCGAGATTTCTATGACGACTTCGGCATCAAGATCTGCTATGCATCTGTGGCACACCCGCGGAGCAACGAGCAGGTTGAATGAGCCAATGGTATGGTCTTACAAGGTATCAAGGCTAGGATATTCGACCGACTACAACCATACGCAGGCCGGTGGGTCCAAGAGCTCCCATCTGTTCTCTGGTCTCTTAGAACCACGGTCAGTCGGGCAATAGGGCAATCCCCTTTCTTTCTGGTCTACAGTGCTCGGCTGTGCTACCAACCGAGTTAGAGTTCGGCTCTCCACGAGTTCGGGCTTACTCAGAAAACATCTCCAACAATACTCGATTGGTCAAACTAGATCAATTGGAAGAAGCGAGGGATATCGCAACAATCCAATCAGCAAGGTATCTTCAAGGCCTGCGTCACTACCACAATCGCAATGTCCGTGGCTGCGCTTTTTTGGTCAGAGATCTCGTCCTGAGAAAAATACAAACCACCAAAGATAGGCACAAACTATCCCCAATCTGGGAAGGGCCGTTCATTATAGCCAAGGTCACGTGGCCAGGCGCCTACCGACTGAAGACCGAAGACGGTGCCCTCATCAGCAACTCATGGAATATAGAACAGCTACGTCCTTTCTATACCTGAGTTTTACAAATTTCATGTGTATAGTTTTTCTCTGACTCACTAGACCGCTTGTTTCAACCGAGTAGTGAGTCGGGGGCTGCATGTATTATATGTGCTTTGTCAATAATATACGAGCCTATTTTACTTAAGTTATGAAGTTTTACTACGACTTTCCTACGTCTGCCCGAGTACAGCTTTCTGCGGTGAACTTTTTATTAATTTCCTATAGATCAACTCGGTGTAGGCTATATGGTCGAGTAAAGCTAATGACAACTGAGTAATAGTCTAAAGCTTGGTGGCATTGCACATATATTTACACATGTCCTTATAAAAATCCACAATATACCGACTGTATGATGCACTGTTTTTACAGACCCAGGTCTCGGGTGATAATCTCTGCAGTCGGCCTCGCCTTGGCTATCAGCTCCAGCACCTCCTCAGGAGTTGTCTCCTCGGCAAACCCCTCCCCGATGGCTTCAACATCTACCCTTGGGTAGATGGACTTGGTCATCACTAGGGTTCGGGCTATGCCGACAATGACGTGCTCACCCGAGTACCTCTTCAGGCCACTCGGTGCATCCTCAAGGCACGCCTCCACTTGGGTGATCGAGCTACAGCTGGTTCCCACAGGGAGAGGATACATGATGTCAAGGAGCCCTTTCACGGATCCGAGGAGGGCCTCCCATGACTCCTTGACGACCCTTATCTCCTCTGCGAAAGCCTGAAATTGGGCTTGGGAATTGGCTCTAGTAGCTACCCGGGTTCACCGACAAGTAAACTTGTTAGGTAAAGCTGCAGATGGAGTAATTAATGGATTGGTTAAGATCATTGTCAAAAGGGAGACTTACTGTCGTAGTCGGCCTCCCACTTGGCTATGGTCCTCTGCAGTTTGGTTTTTTCCTTCTCGAGCTTGGCGTTGGCCTCCTTCAACTTGGCCTTCTCTCGCTCAAGCTCGGTATTGGCTGTTGTCAGGCCGGCCTTGTCTTTTTCAAGTTTGGCCCTGGCTCTCTCGGCCTCCTTCAACTGTTCTTCTACCTCCGTTTGGGTCTTCAACTCGGCTTCGAGGGCTACACGATAGATTAGTCAAAAACTCGACGTCGCAGTCAAGACACAACTGGGCAGTCGGGAAATAACACAACTGGAGAAATATATTAAGGATTTGGTCAGGAAGAAGTGTTCTGGAGGCTCACCTCTTATCTCCTTGGCTTGGTCCCAATTCTCACTCCTGAGCTAGGTGACAGCCTCCCTCAGCCAAGATTCCCTCTCCTGGCTGCGCCCTTCCACCTCGGCTTTCAAGGCCCGAAGTTGGTCCAATTCTTGGAGTTGGGGAGCAATTTGGGTCAGCACCTCGTGCATTTTCTCCGAGCGATCAACAATCTTCTGCTCGGGGAATAACAAGTCAAAGCAGAGTCAGGCGTCAAGAAACACTACCGAGATTCCAATACAACGGAAATCATACCTGAATCCCCTGGGACGCGGCGATTGTGGCACGAAGCAAGTCTTCACGCTCCTTTTCCACTGCCACCTCATCGACCTTGTAGCTCCGTGCAGTTTCGTCGGGCGCCATCCAGCGAAACATCCTCGGGAACTTGCGCGGAGGGGCCTCGATCCTGGGGAGGTCGGGTCTATCCAAAGGAAGGGACAGCGCCGCCGACGACAACGATGACGATGACTAGGATGGCGACGGGGTCCTAGCCCCCAACTTGGTGGCCTCCGGGGCGTCGGGGGCTGGTTCAGGAGCTGCAGAGATAGCTTCGACAACGGGTGCCGGCTCAGGGGCTGGAACAGCGGCTTCAGCAACCGCCCCTTGGTCGGTCGGGGTCGGCGGCCCTGCAGTCGGGGCGGTCTCTGTTTCTAAAACTGGGGCCGCCGCCGCCTCAGCGGGAGTGCTTGGCGGCGCTGGATTGGCCGGGGCAGGCTCAACAACAGGGGTAGTCGGCGAGGTCTCCTTAAGATCAATGTTGGCCCACTTCCTGCGTAACAAGTCAAACATCAAGGTGCTACAGTGCTGAAAATGATTTTTAGAAGACCTAGAATGGCCTACCTCTTGGAGAACTTGAGCTTCTGTCCAGGAGATCCAGAGGGCGGCACTGGAGGGCTGTTGGCTACCGGGCCTGAGGGCGCGGTAGTCGGTGGCGGCATTTCTGTCCTAGTCGGCCCTGTTCGTGGTGTGGTCGGCTGGGGCGCTCGGGTACTCGGTGGCGCTGGGGTCGACCTTGTACTCAGCTGCACTTGGGTTGGGCTCGATGATGTTGAGCTCAGCCGCGCCAGTCCCGGTTTGGGACTTGATGGCCTGGGTGCTGTGCCGGCAGGATCTGTTACCCTTAAACTCCTGGCTACGGCACTCGGCCTCACAACCTTCTCCTTGCCCTGATCTACAATGGGTTTCTTCCCCACTCTCTTGGAGTCGGGCTGGGCGGCAGAAGGACTTCTCAACCTCTTCTTTGACTTTGTGGCCGACAATGGACTGGAGTCATCATCAAACTCCTTGCACCACTGCAAACGATTTAATAGTATACATTGCATGACACTGAGAAACTATGGATACATGTCTATAGACATTCATCACAGAAGAAAAGCAAGGGTTACCTCGGGACGAGACTGGTTTCGGCTATAAGCCACGATGGAGCACTCTGCATCCTCGGTTTCGATCACCCCATTGGAGAAATAAGTGAACAATATTTTGGTCACTTTCTGCTGGTCAATCACCTCTCGGCTTTCTCAGTTAGGGTCATTCTTCCCTTGGTAATCCCAGTAGAATTTGCTCCTCAGCTTCAGTGGCTGGATGCGTCGAGTCAGGAAGCGCTTGGCAACCCAGGGGCTGGTCAGGCCGGCTTTCTTGAATTTCTCCAACCTTGCCAACAATTGATACACTTGGCACATCTCTTCAAAGGTTGGATCCGACAACCAACTAGGCGAGACCGCCGGCGGTGAGCCTGTGAATGGAGGCAGGGAGGGTTCCAGATCAGAACAGTAGAACCACTCCTTATGCCAACCTTTCAAGGAGGATTTCAAAGGAAGATCGATATATAATTTCTTCATCTCACTCCTCAACTGAGGGCCAGCCCCCCAATCACCTAGACTCTATTCTTGGAGGGTTGGGGCTTGATGTGGAATAAGTTCCTAAAGAAATTAAAATGGGGCTCTACACCCAAGTAGCACTCACAAAGAGTCACGAAGATAGAGATTTGCAAAATCGAGTTGGAATTCAGATTCACCAACTCTAATCTGTAGAAGCTAAGAAGACGGCGGAGGAACGCAGAGGACGGAAGAAACAAACCCCGGTCAAAGAAAGAGGCAAAAAGAACAGTTTTGCCGGCTTGGGGATTTGGAACCGACTCACCCTTAGCTGGGTGCCAGCGGATAATGTCACGGCTTTGTAGCCACAGCGACTTCTCTAGCCTTGCCAGCTTCGACCGGCTGCAATTCGAGGTCGGCCACCCCGCGTCCAACGCCCCAACGCAATCTAGAACCTTCGGCATGGCTGGGGGGACAGGAAATTTAGGGTAAATGTGGTCGGGGGCTGGGGATGGACAAAGGAAAGCGGAATCACTCGAGCTTCAATGTGGAGGAGCAAGCAATGGCAAACCCTAGCAGAGCGGGAGGTGAAATTTCGGCGTGGAGCTAGGAAGACGAAACGATTGGTTGCTTGGGGAAGATAGAGGAATCTTTTCTCTCTCCCCCAGCCTTTATAGAGCCTGTGCCGACTAATGGGCTTGGGCTTACACAGTCAGTATTAGGCCACCAAGACATGAATTTCTACAGTAGCACGCTCAATATGGGCCGTATGCTGGCTACGTTAAAATTGCAGTACAGGGGCTACCAACAAAAATCGATGAGGTAAACAGATATGCTTCATGAAGACCTAATTGCTAAACATATATGTTTGGGTATCTGTTTTATCCACAAGATATTGAGGATATATCCTTATAAGGATCACAAGCCGGTCTTCATCAACATTGGGGATGCAGGTATCTCTCAAGTACACCTGACCACGCAATGGATTTATTTTCATGAAGTGGTACTCTGCCTACATGCTTGGCCAACAGTTGCCATGAGCAACATTACTCCAGCCGACATGACGCTGAAGAGTCTAACTTTCGAGTAGTGCACTACTCAGGAGTGACTACAAATATTTTTTCCAGCTGACATGATGCTGAGGAGTCTAACTTCCGAGTGGGACGCCACTCGGAAAGACTATAAACCCTCTTTTCCGGCTAACATGAAGCTGAAGAGTCCCATATACAAGTGGCATGCTACTCGGTAAGACTATAAATAACATTCTGGTTGACATGATACCGAAGAGTCTCATATACTAGTAGTATACTACTCGGGAAAGACTATAAGGTTGAAGATCTTTGACTTTGTGTTTAATTGTTTTCACAATTAAGCACAAAGTCGGGGGCTACACCTAATAGGTGCGCCTATTCGGTGCACACTATTCATACATCTACATGAAGCCCTTCATAGCCTCACTGCCAGCTAACATGAAGCAAAATTCGGGAAGAAGACGCACTCGGACAAAGAGTACTTGGGAGCAATGCACTCGGGCAATCTTCACCGTGGAGGATGAGCACTTGGCATCAGCTGTGACTCAACTATGAAGGTCTCAGGGGCTACTGTGGAGGCCATGGGCCCCAGGTACCTCATCACAAAGCATATTTGGGCCTTATACTCGATAGAGGATGGGCGAGTCTTGTAATTAGAGATATTAGTAAGCACCGGGTAAGTTTTGTCTTGTAAAAAAAATTGGAATATACAATCTTGCCGGACAGTATAGATGTATCCTTAAGGAAATCCTTGGCAGTATCTGGCTGGATTCCTACTTTTACCCTGTCCCCGTATAATATAGGGGAGGCAGGGCGCCCCTAATGTTGCACGAGATTATACGATTATTCGAGAGTTCATCCGAACCACCACCATAATCCTCAAAAGGAATACATCCGAAACTGGACGTAGGGTATTACCTCATAACGAGAGCCTGAACCAGTATAAAATCCCTTCTTGTTCCTTTCTTGCAATCACCGAGTTTCCCCTTGCCGAGAACGCCGTATAATCATATGCCGGTGTAAAACATCGACACATGGCTCACTGCCGACGGTTGAATCAACCAACTAACTAATCAACTCTTGGGACAAGAAATCATCCAGATGACCATCAATCAATACATGTGTTGGTCTTAAAATCATATCTGTTCCATATATGATATATAATAGGGACCATTTTAGAAACATAACATATCACATAAGAGTCTCACTGAATAATCACATACTCATTGATCAAATAATAAAGTTATCTATCACAAGGAACACTTCATTCATAAATTCATAAACATAGTTTGTGATACAATCATCTCTATCATTGCCTCTAGGGCATATCACTAACAGTCTCCCACTTACACTTGAGTCCAATCATATAGTATCTAATACCCATTGCCTTAGTGTGTGCCTCGTTCTTTGGCTACAGAAGCGGCTTTGTCAACGGATCTGCAACATTCAAATCTATGTGTATCTTGCATATCTTCACATCACCTCTATCGACTACTCACAAATGAGCGTGATACCACCATAGAATGTGCTTGGACCTTCTGATGCGATCTAGACTCTTGGCCTTTTTGTGAATAACCCCACTATTATATATTGAGAGGTCCACTGGACTGAAAAGCACTAGTTCCACACCAACTGAGGCCACTTGATTCTTGCTAAGATTGATACCTGCATGTTAGTGACATGGGCAGAACCTTTCTTGAATTTTGCATGTTGAACCTCTTCAACACCTTGTCAATTGTATATATAACGACATCTAACTAATTGTATTCAAAACCACTCCGAGGCAAAGACAAGCAATACTCTAAAACAAAGCATAAGCCTATGCTTGTGTGTGGATGTTGAATTGCCCTGAAATTAAATATAATTAAAAACACATATAGTTTTGTGGTCCTGATCAACCTGGGCAGCAAACACCTCAGCCCACTCCCACTCCTAAAACCTAGAGAAGGGGGGCGGCCCCTCTTCTCCTCCCTCACGAAGATGCCTCCCGTGTCCTCTCCCCACGCCCCTGTTGTCATGGACCTCCCTCCTCAACAGCAGCACCATCTCTCCCATAAGATCTCCAACACCGTAGCCTAATCAGAAGCCAAGTGGAAAACAGATCGAGGAAGGAGGAGAGAGCAGGAGGAAGTGGTAGATTAGTACTCTCCGTTGTATCAGGTTCTCCAAGGAAAACCCTAGGTGAGGCAAATCCCCATGTTGCATTAGTGTTCTAGGTGTTTTTAGTGCTTTATTCATGGATAGAAGGTTCGTATAGAGGAGAGGTTTGTTTCGTTGTGATTCGGATTGTAGTTCTGTCATGGGCAGATTTACAGTCACTACTACAGAATCGGTTTTAACATACAGGTAGAATGGGTTTTCGCAGGCAGGTGGCCGGCCCGCCTACCTCTTTTGGGGGGGGGAAGAGGATTTTGTGAGGTTTGGGTGGGAAATACCCCCTTTCTCAAGGTGGGCCTCTTTTGTGCCTGTATGCGAAGATCCGGTTTTCGTAGGGCATGCATCTTACTGGGCCGCCTACGCCTACCTGCAAGTTTTAATTCCAAAAAAAATCTCCAAAAAAAATACTTTTCTGTTTGGTTTTTTCCATCAATTAATTTATTATTTAAAATTGTCTCCAAATCAAATATTATTCATGCACTAGTAATTGACATCACCATATGTAGGACAGTAATTGACATGAATAATTATTTGTCATACACTAATTAATAATTATTACACAACGTACTTCCTAATATATATATTCACAACAAATATGTCTACATAGTTAACAAATATTTGTTTCATACATTTGTAAGAAGCATAAGTTCTTTTTCCCCCTCTCGAAGTTTGTTGTACTTCTCATCCCTCGCATATGCACCCTCATGTTCGAAAAACATTCCAAGTATGTTACATATGTCACAGTGGATGAAGTGGCACAAGTTGGCATAGAGATTTAGAAGTGTTGTCTTGTTCATCATCTGAGCTTGCCCAGGTACTTGATACACCTGCAACAGGAATAAGATAAGCAAGACATTACAAATAGTAATACGTGTGTCCATACTAACAAGTTTAATTACGTATGTACACTATCCAGGTGTGATGTAAACCTGCCATGGATCCTCATCATCTCGCACACGTATTATCCATAGAGAATAGTCCCTGCGGGTTATTTGTAGTACTGTCCAAGGAGTAGTAACAACATAAATTAGATATTAATATGCATTTTGAGACAAAATATGTAGTCCGCGTCATTACCAGCCGCTTTGTCTTGACAAATAGTTTTTCCCTCTTCCTTTCTATTGCCTCTCATTTTTTCATGTACCATCTATGTGCCCTGTTCGGAAAATTAAGTGGACATGGTATAAGAAAATAGATTATGAAGGACGGAGGATATACAAGGAGGAATTTTAATTTCTTACAAGCTCAATCCAAGAACTGAGGAATTTAATCGGCCTCTGGGTAATCGGCCATATCATAGACCACGACTATCATGTCCTTTGCATATATACTGAATAAAATGTAGTGGTTGCTACAAGAAAATAAAAACGTGTTAAGTTAATAGTTCTCAAAGTTCTTACAGAAGAAATACCAAACTTACTTGAAGTTGTACGGGGCTATTATGCATCTCTTATCTTGATAGCTTAGCTTTGCCCGTCCAATGTATACCCCCACTTCACGACTCTTGTCGATATGGAGTTTCTCGATGTACTTCTTCTCTCTCAATGACCTGTCCTTGAGCTCCATAGAATCGTCACGTATGTCGACCATATGTTGTGTCTTGCAGATTCTAGTTGGGTCAACATAGCCAACTAGTTCTTTCGTTTTATCCACATCATGTAATTGTAACCTAGACATGCATAACGGATCAAAACATTAGGCACCATGTCGATAATAGATTGGTTGATTTATGTATAGAAAGAAGAGTGATCGATATATATACTTATAGGGCGCATGCGCAACAGATTAACATCCAATTTTTCTAGATGATACACGGCGTGCATGTCCTTGAAATTGATAAAGAATACGGCCCCATCTCTACGCATGAAAGCATCTTTTGGCACCCTGGCACTTAGTCAGCTTAAGCTCATGTACCACTCATGCTACCTGATCATCTGTCATGACAAAGTTGTCAAAATGTGCATTTTTGAATTCCTTAGGGACGTCGTTCATAGCATAGAACTCCAACTCATCCTTGGTGCTTGTATCGGGTGTCGTATCTTTCTTCATGTCGCCTCTACCTCTGAAGGCCGTAAATAGAAACTTTTCCATGTCTTTTGATTTGGCCTTGTTATCATACGTGGTTATCTTCTGTGGAATCACCCAAGCGTGGAGCAGACAGTGGAGGAGATTTAGCCCGAGGTGGAGCGGATGGTGGAGGTGGAGTGCCCTGTTGAGCTTCGATTTGAACTTCAGGGGCTGGCGAGCTTCGAGTGGTGGTGAAGGTGGATTTGTTGGGGCATCTCCGATGGGTGGCGGGAAGGTGGATGTGGTGGGGAAGACGGCGGTGGTGGGGAAGGTAGAGGTGGTGGGGAAGGTGGATGTGGTGGGGACTTAGGTGCCTTGTCTTTGGGAGAGTCCGGGTTTTTCGGTGACGAAGGACCTGGAGGGATGTCAGCTCTGCGTGCAGCAGCTGTCTTCTTTGGAGAAGCCACAGTCTTCAATGGAACTTGCAGGGAGACTGTTGAAGGAGCATGATATCTCTTACAATGCCACAATAATGAATTGATTGACCCCAACGCCTAGAAATTAGATTCCCTCCAGCGTGGGAATGTCGAGCTCCTACTGGTTGCAGTCGACATTGACCTTTGCGACCTATACTCTCGTGTAGTCATCAGTATGTCCTGGCAGTGAAACTTCCTACCTGGTATCACCATGCCACTAGCAACCTCCATTGTCCAGCCTGCCCTTCCAATCAGCACATGCAACTTGCATGATGTAGGACTGGTTATGTCATCCACTGGGTGTCGGGTCACAGGTGATGACGCTACGCTAGGTTCTTGGTGCTGTGCAACATGTTGCAAATCTACCGGCAATTTTCCTTGGTTTTTATTCATCAAATGAAATAATTGCTCAGCCACTTCTTCCCTGATTTCTTGCTTCATGTTCTCCTTGTTCCTATCGTGTCTCTTGTAACTTTGTGTATCTTTTCGAAACCCTTCCTTCCAACTGAGCACGGAAGATACCCCTTTGACGTGGCCAGAGTGCTCGTCTGATTACCCAACATAAAGTGCTACTTGTTCGAACTGGGATCTCTGAATACCAACATGTCCGTCATCAGTAACTTTTTTCAGTGGCTCCTAGCCATACCCAATTCTTGCTGGGGATCATCTAACCCTTTCCAACTTCCAAGGGTTTCCCTTCGCCTTCGCTTTTCTTCCTTCTTCCTCCATACATCGGCTTTGGAGCCATACCATGTCGAACCTAGACAATGTGGATATTAATTTTTCTTTGCCAATTCGGACATCTTTTTACTCTTCTCTAAGGCCTCTGGTGTAGTCTTCTTCTTGACAAACATGTCCTAGTCGGCTAGAGAATTTTCTCGTATCTTTTATAGGGGCTCCAGTTCCGCAGGACGTACTTCTTGTTTAGATTGGACTTCCATTGGCGCCATCGCCAACTAATAACTGCTAGTGCATACTCCCTTTCTACTTCACTGAATCTTCAGGGTATAGGAATCTTTTCTTCAATTCCATCCAAAGAAGTTCCTTCACCCCCTCGCTTACTTTCTCCCATTCATCTACAACGATTGGATAGTGATCCCTTACCAAAGCACCACAAGAGTTGCTCCATTTTGTGGGCACACCTTTAGGCTCAATGGGGTTCCCTCTTTGTCCTACGTGGGTGATGGCGTCTACTTCATCTGTCAGCTTATTCCTGCTTCTCTCACCGTACTTTCGTTTTTGTTGATGACTTCACTAGTGGTTGTAACTATCTCCGTCTCGTCAGGGGCCGATGTAGCTGTGTCTAGTTAAGCAGGATCATTTGTACCCTTCTCTTTTGTGACAACTTTTCGGCAAGTACGACGTCTTGTTTCCATCTATTGTACATACCACAACTACAAAAAATTGATTTTGTCGTGGCGTTAGCAGTTTCAAAATGCAAGCGGGCCAAAAGAGCGGCCGCATGCGGTAAGTAGGCCGCGGGGGGGTGGGCTGCGACCGGCCGTGAAAAAGTATTATTGCTGGCGCACATACTGTGGCTAGCCTGTGAAGAGTGCATCATTTTCATAGGCGGGCCACGTTACACACCACCTGGCTTTAACGCCGGCAGCGCTGCAATGTGACCGCCAAGAGAAAATGGGGGAGTTTTTGCTGTGCGGGTCTGTTAAGTGGCCATCAGCCCATACTGTCGTGGCAGGCAGCCACTTAAGTGGACCACCAGTGAAAACCCCCCCTTTATATAGCATCTTCTTCCTCGGCCCTCTTCACTGGAACCTGAGTTTTCATTGTCCTATAGAAGCAAAAATATAGGTGGGAGGTTTTCAACTCAATATCTTTGGTGGAATTTGGTTTCTAAGGTTAGATCCTTGTTCTCCACTTCTTTATGGTAGTTTACTTTTAAATTTATGTTTTTAATTTAGTGAACTTTATAATCATGCATAGTGTTCTTATGTGACCTAGATCTACAATTTTTAATTGGCACCTTGGAGCTCAATTTGGCCCAAATGTTTTATGCAATCTTAGAGCAATAGTGTTTACTCATTCATCGATGATGATTGTTTAGCTAGACATGGTTGTTTTTGTGTATATTAAGTTAGTTAGATTTGGATCTAGTTTGGAAGAGAGAGAAACACTAGTATGTGTCTTAATATTTTTTTGTAGATCTAGATTTGATTACTTGGATCTGGTTATTTTTTATCTCACTTTGTATGGAATTTTCGGTGAATCTAGATATTTTTTATTTCTGATAAATTAATGAACTATAATACTTTGTATGGAATTTTTGCATAATTGTATGGAATATTGTTAATGTTTGGATATTTCTTTATTTGGACGCATTTCAATGCAAATACGATAATTTGTACCATATCCGAACTGAATTTTACAGAGGCATGTAAAAGTTCGATTGAATTTGCAGATGGCAAGGTCATGGATGTACGATACACCAAGATTTCATACGTCATATATTACGGGAGTTTCTAAATTCATTGATGCTGCCAAGGCACATGCTGTGGGTATGAATATCAAGGAAATCCATTGTTCATGTATTGACTGCAAAAACCAGAAAGTATGGGGTTGCTTAGATGCAATCAAATCGCACTTGGTGACGCGTGGATTTGTTAAGAACTACACAACTTGGTCTTATCCTGGCGAAGAAAATGTATCTGAGAGAACCGGCATTGAAGGCGCCGAACACCAAGAGGATCGCCGTGAAGGTTTCATAGATACTAGTCGCTGTGTTATAGTAGATGAATTTGATCGCCGGATTCGATTTAGAGGATGATCATGTTGCGATGGATGGTACTGATGGCTCTGGTGATAATGATTTCGATTTAGAGGAGATGCTACGACACACCGAACCGGAAGTGCTATTAGGGTCTGCGAGAGGTTTAGATAATTTCGAGAAGTTACAAAAGGGAGCTAAAGAACCTTTGTACGATGAGTCAAAGGATTGTGATAAGGAGTTCACAGTATTGCGTTCAGTGCTTGAACTTCTAAGATTGAAGGTCAAGAACAGTTGGTCCGACAGTTAGTTTCAACAATCTATGGGTGTTCTTGAAGAGGTTGTGCTGACCCTAACTCCCTGTTAACCAACACATACCACGCGAAGAGGCTATATGCCCGGTTGTTGCTGGTGTGGAAAGGATACACGCTTATGTCAACCACTGCATCCATGTACCGAAAAGGCATGCAATGTAGATAGGTGCCCAACGTGCAAAGCTAGTTAGTACAAAACTGGTAACCAGTCTCTGGAGGTTGATGCTATTGATCAAGAGGATAACTCTGCTTCAATCAAGCAAAGTAAGAAGACGATTCCTTAGCTGGTGATATGGTACTTGTCACCCAAAGATCACCTGAAGCGTTTGTTCTCGGACCCTAGGGACGCTAAACTGATGCATTGGCATCATGAAAAGTGCAAGAGGGACGGGAAGCTTTATCCCCCAGCCGATGCTTGACAGTGGAAAAATTTCGATGTAATGCACCCAGAATTTTCAAAGAATCTGTCACGGCCGGATTTTTTTTCGTTTTTCGTTCTTTTCGTCCGATTGCGAAAATCCACCTCTGATTTATTCGCCTCAAACAGCTTAATGAAAAATTTCGTAATAAAAAGGATTTAATATGATTAAATAATTAATTACAATGTGATTTGTTGTCGTTTTCTTAATCGGGTTTATTTGGATTTCGGAAGTGGAACTCATTTCCCAATTTATTTTTCCCCTGATTCCAGACTCTAATTTTTGCATCCGTACAATTCCAAGTTTTACGGAGGTCTAAGTTCATTTCCTAACTCTGCAAATAATCCCAACAATTTCAAAGGATCCGAAATCGGAAATTTTCTGCAAAGCCCCCTGCCTTTTTCCTTTTCTTTTTTCCTTTCCTTTCCCTTCCTTTCTCTTTTCCACTCAGGCCCCTGCCTTCCTTTCTTTTCATTTTCTGCTCCATCTTCTTCCTCCTTTGGCCAGGGGCCGAAGGCCTCCTCCCTCCTGTGCCGTGGCCGGCCCAGCCGCCACCAGCCTGCCGCCGTGCCCGACCTGCCCCTGCACCCGCGCCGAGCCCCGGCTCGGCCTGCTCCTGCCGCCGCCGCGCCTCCTGTGCCCGCGCCGAGCCGCGGCCTGGCCCACGCCGACACTGCCGGGCCACCTCCACCGCGCCGCCTGGCCCATCCAGTGCGCCGCCCTAACCGCCGCCCGCCCTAGCCACGCCGAGCCGCCCCTGTATATATATATGTGCAGCCGTCAGCGTTTTTCACCTTCTCCGAAGCCGACGCCGCCGCCATCTTCCTCCGTCGCCGAGCCTGACGCCCGCCACCCGCCGGGCCACCGACGCTGTGGTGAGCACCGCCCTACCCGCCAGCTTCCCTCCTAGCCCTCGCCTGCGTCCTGTTGGTGCCAGCTGAACTCGCCTGCCTTCGATTCCTCGGCCACCGCCCGCCGCCGCGACGCCGTCCCGACGTTCGACGCTCAGTGGTGTTGATTCTGCGCTGCCCTGCGCCCGCTCCTTTTCCCGCCCGTGCCCTGAAGCAGCCGTCAGGCAGTCCTGTTCTCCTTAGTGTGCTGACCATGTGGTGGTCACACGCGGTTGAGATTTTTTCCTCTTTGATCTACATCGTTGGATCTCCTAATTTAATCTTAGCCAATAGAATTTCTTTATTAAGCCAATACTTATCACATCACCTCGCCACATCAGCCCTAAATATCGCCCTGGCATCACCACATCATCGCCACGTCAGCCCTAAAGCTCGTCTTGTTACTGCCACATCATCGTCATATCATTCAGTCCAGTATACGTGTCGCCACGTGGCGTCCACATCGTCAGGTCCACCGCACCTCTTATTCTTTCATCCGAAGGAGTCCGTCATGAACCACCAGTGGTCTCCGCTCCTTTTCCTCCACAAAAATAATTCAATTTCTGAATTTAAAATCAAGAGAATATTCCAGGAATATTCCGTTCTCTTTTTCTCAGATTCCCTTATTCCAATACTTCCAGAGTTCATATCTCATCCATCCGAACTCCGATTCGACCGTTCTTTGGGCCCTAAATTCTTCTAAAATCGAGCTCTACCTCCTGGTTCATTGGTTATTTAATGATGTTATTTTGGCTGTTTTCTTGTTATTTTTATTTTTCTTCGGTTGCAAAACGTATAGACGCGGGAAACGAGAAGGAGTAGGGCAGTTCTCGCCGCCGAAAGACACAGATTAAGACAGTACCTCTCAGAGAGCAAGGCAATGTATGCACCCTAAATATATTGGACCCAATGTTATAAAGTCTGTTCTTGGTTGTGAAACATGCATGATTTATTTTATATAAATCATCATGGTAGGTACGAGTATGACCTAATTTGTTATTCCAGTGTCTATTGATATTTGAACATCTGATACCTGTGAATACTCTTGTCACCCTAGCCTTTGTAGTTGAACTAGCGGGTCAAAGGATGAGCCCAGGTCTCAGAGTAAGGAAATGCTAGCCCCGCTCAAGTCGTTTTTATAAGCAAAATATAATGAATGCAACTAATGATATACTATAGTCATCACTGTTTTATTACGTATGACTGTGTGGCTCTATGCTCTTTTTCGAACATGATTCATCTTATCGATGTGCATAGTAGTAAACAACGGATGGATAAAATGTTTGGACTAGAGTGATGTGGTCTGTGTGAACCTAGTAAGGGGGTGAGGTATCGTGGTGATCCTTATACTAGTTAGGTCTCTGTATGACCTTCCTATGTGAAGCATATGTGCCATATTGTAGTTTGGCATGTTGCCCTGTTAATATAGGACTCACTTTATAAGCCAATGATCTGAGCCTACGTACAACCACAGCCCTAATGTAAGACCTCGCCCAGTAGATTCGAGTCTTGTCAACTCGCGGCCCAAGTGGTTATCATATAGGTTTCATGTAGCCATGGTACTTCTTGTCTGTGTGAGGGAAAGGTGTCTCATGGGAACGTGTTGACGGCGGTCTAAAAACCTCTTACAGATTCCCTTGGCCGCACACGAAGAGAATGTGACATCTTGCGCCAATACATGACTTAAAGATGATGTATCCTGTGGGTTAAACTAACAACCTCGTGCAGAAGTGCTTAACTAATCTATTTAATAGCCGCGGCGCAATCATGGATATGCTCGTGAATTCAAATGAGTCAGTTGCAAAAAACAAGGGATGTAATTGATGCGTTATGTGAGGAAAATAAATTAGCTAATGTGGCTTGTGTGGAACGGATCCTGTCGCATCTGGATCGGAACCTTATGTAAAATTGTTTAACTCTGTTTATAATAATTACTTCACATCTAATAACCTACAACACTGTGGTTACTACACAGTAAAACTAGCCTTACAACCTTCATTTGTCAGCTGATGCATTAGTGACATACTTCCGGCACTTGCTGAGTATATACATGTTACTTCCACCTCTGCACTTCCCCCCTAAATTCCAGAAAAAAGTTTTCGCTATTCCGCCGAGAGTGCTGTGAAGACAGAAGTACGGCCGGTGCCCCAGTTGACTACCGTTGGCATGTTATATTAGCTTCTACGTATTTTATTTTATTTCCACGTGCTATCTCCCGTGTTTTCTTTAGGCCTTCGGGCATACATAAATGTAAACTTAACCATCAAGCTTTTCACATCAATTATTAATAAAATATTGTTTCTTCGTCGATGCCTATGAATTTATCTTGCTGACATTTGTCTAGCATGATCCTGGCAGTACTGTAGCACAGAGGTCCGGTTTGGGTCCCACACTGTTGTGTTCAAGCCACGTCGATGCTAGGCCCAGCCTTAGTTAGCTGTCTTACTTCAAAACCATTTTAAAAGAACACAAAACAATATAGTTGTTCCTTTCTTTATTCACTCTTCTGACGCTTCCGTTTTCGAAATCTTCCCTTACCTCTTTAATTTCTACCTCGAACCGTGAAGGAGGATTCACTCTACACCAGTGATGCTTTGGTGTCTTGAACTCGTCATGACCTAGGGGTTTAGCTGTAGAATGCTCTTCTGGGTTGCTTTGCTGTATAGGAATGTTTGTAGCTAGCGGTTAAGGTTGTGTGTGAGGCAGTTGTTTTTTAAAGTTTTGATTTTTCCGGTTGTCGTACGGTCTTTTGGACCCTTCGCTTGTTAAACAGTCGTGACATTTGTTTTGTTGGTATTGCTGTTCTACCCCATTAGTTCCTTCTAGAGCATGTTCTTCCTCCTATACCTCATCTAACAGCCACATTGTGAATAGATGGAACACCAGGACTTGGTCAACATAGGTAACCAGAACAATAAGTGCTTAGCCTGATGGTAGCAACAACCCCAAAGCACTCAAGTGAACAACAAAATTGTCAAGCCTATGCAAGCCCAAACTGAGCTCAAGAGGATATGATGCAACAACTCAAGAACCACGAATAAAGGACCACAAACAGTACCGCAGGCCACATGTTCATCAATCCCCCTCCACAGAGAAGCATGTTATAATTTCTGGCATGACCAAAGCAGCCGGTTTTCAGGGTTGGGACTCACTATGCGGAAGACTGGGATGCGACCCATGGAACGTAAGTGGAGATCACGCATGCTCCTGATGGAGAGAAAGGTCCGTTTCGCAGCAGTTGGAAGGAGATGCCCTATAGACCTGTATAAATCTTATGGGAGGTTGGAATGACCTGAATCCATCTAACTTTTGACGGAGTTTCGTACAGCTTTTCCGTGGATTACTATGTCCCTGCTGGCATCAAGAGAGATGAAGAAGGAAGAGTTTGTACTCTTCAACAGGACAACAATACCGGTTCAACAACCTGACCCAGTTCACTACTCGCCGCAGCGCAAAAGACGTTGCTAGAAATGCAGATCGTCAGAGCACTCCTGAAAGGTCTAAAATTCTGGTCCTTAAGTATGACTGATTGCCCAGGATTTTCAGCAGCTTTCAAAGTTTGGTGAACAAGACTCTCCTTTTAGAGGAAGACAGCAGGAGCTCTACGGATCGTATAGCGCAGGAGAGCCAAAACGCGATGGCCAAAGCCAGCGAGCACCGTGAAACCTTTCTGCGGTCCAGCGGTCAACAGTTAGCCCCACACCTATGATGTTTCCAAGATGCACCTCCAACCCTTATAGAACCTCGTCGCTCTACTGCCGATTCACCATGCAGGCGATCGAAGCAAGCATATAACGTCGCTGTTACAACTGCAAGAGACCCAGCCATCTCGCCAACAAGTCCTGCTTCGCGAGGAGACATACACCCATTGAAGTTCAATCTGGGAAAAACCCCACCAAAGACACCAGCACCAGGACGCGCGAACAGCGTACACCACAAACGACCGTAGAGACCCGGTGGTCAGAGACGTTCAACCATGTCACTGCGAGGAAGCCCAACCTCTACGACGTATGTCGTGGTAAGTCCTAGTTAACTCATGTACCGCAACATGTTTATTGGATTCTGGAGCTGCATTTGTTGTTTCTCGGGTTTTTGCTTCTCAAAATCAGTCTCCCACCATACTCTAAGTGCTCCATTGGCTTATCCAACCCTGGTCAAAATGAAAACCCAAACGGTGCCCAAGAAGTGAAAATTGAAAAATAGAGGGGTAGAGTTTCCTGTCAAAACTGATATGTAGATACACCCCAGCTGACTGTCATCCTAGCGGATGGAGGTTGCAGACCCACAAGCAATGTTAATTGTGGAGCGATCGATCACTTTAGAAAATCTAAGGAGAGAAAGTGAATTATCAAAGCTTAAACAAATCCCCTTGGAAAGGACATTAGTGACCACAGAGATCTTTGAGCTATAGAAAGTACTGTTGGTAGAGAATATTCAGTGTTTTTCCTGGAAGAAACTGCCAGGAATGCCACCACATAGGAATTGAGTTGCATACGTAGTTCCAGGGGAACATCGCCCATATCCAAGAGCGTACCGTATGGCAGCAATTGAGTTAGCAAAAATGCAAGAAGCAGATTACAAGATGTCTTGTTGAAGGGAAGTTTTTGAGGCCTAGGCTCCATCGCCATCGGGAAGCCCCCAGTTATTTGTGAAAAAAGATGAACGAAGAGAAAAGTTTTTGGAATATCGTTACTGAATGATGTGACCATCAAAACAAGTTCATGAACCACGATTGCATGATCATCTTTGATCAGATAGGACAGTGTATTCCTCCAAGCACTTGATCTTAGATCAGGTATCATCAGTTAGATTTAGGACCCAAGACCTATCCCTAAGACCATTTCCACACATAAGGCTGCTATCGAGCTACAACAAGTCATATTCTTTTGCACTCCGTGACAAATGCCCCTCTACTTACATGAACATGGAGAACAAGGATATGCATGAATATTTGACAAGTTCGTTGGTTGTTTCCATTGATGATGCTCCGTCTACCTCCAAGGACTGAAAAGAGCACGAGCACCAGTCTTGGAGGGCGTGTTTTGGAAAACTAAAGAAGAAACCAATTGCATTGCAAAAGTTTCAGTAAGGGTGTGAGTTGCCGACAATGAGCAAGTCTTGATCCCTCTACATAAGATTCGATTAAAACAAAGGTTAAGCAAGTTGTTAAACCCGCCTAGCCTAACACTGTGTACGAAGTGGCACGAATAATCCACACAGAGACATGGTTCTTCAGTTATATAACAAACTGAAGTGTATCGATCACTTTAGCCAGGCCATAAGAAACCGCGCGAGACGCACAAGTACGATTGCTTAAACACTGTTTCGCGTACGTTTCATTTGACAGACTTCCACGAACCATAAACTACAAGAAAGAATTCAATTTGTATCGATGAAGCTTCAAGTGTGGGATTGCAGGGATGCTCACCAACCTAGACCGGCAAGAGAATTTTGGACTGATAAGAAAAGAATCAAGCTTGTATGAATTTGCTTGACTACACTCAGCAGAGGTCTACTATAGGTGAACAACACAGCTACTATATTCAAAAGCCTCAAGAGCGATACAAGAAAGTCCTCCGAATCCAATCCTCTAGCATACAACCAGTGTTGCTAGGTGTGTGTCAGACCTCTAGTGATTGAAATGCCACAAAGAGCGTAACCAGCATTTCTAATCTGATCTTATATAATTTGATACCTCGATAGTTAATTATATAGAATCTTGTTGTCTTCATAAAGCAACATGTTGAAGTGTCAGCGCATCTAAATGCTTAATCGCACCACTAGCAGCTTCTAAAGCAGCGGCGAACGTGACAACACCCGCAATGAGAAAAGAAGAATTCATATCTCGAACCCATATTTGGAAGCTTAGCTAAGCTGGTACCCGCACTAAAAATACGGAGGCAAAATTACAAAACGGTAAATGATTTGATGATACAGACCATAAGGTAGTTATCTAAAGTATATCTTCACTCAGCATGAAACCGGCAATAAACAGAGACGTGGTTAGAGCTGAATCAAGATTACGATGTGGAACCACCTATCACCCAGGCAAGCAATGTGCCGATGCCCTACAAAGGTCTATCACAACCTAGAAAAAACAGAGAGTCAATATCACCTTCAGGATTGAAGGAGTTTGGAGATATGCTAGAAGGATATGTGCTAACCTGGCAGGTCAGACCCACCTTGAGAAGACCAAACAAGAAGTCAAAGAGTGATGAAATCAAAAAATATAAACTC
>RYFJ01000169.1:0-194318 GCA_003991445.1 Oryza meyeriana var. granulata
GCTACCGATGCGCAGAATTGATTAGCGAGGGTTAACTCAACAGATAGTTAAGAGAAGTTACTTGCGCGAGAAACTTGAAGGAGGATTTTTTAACGCACTTCAATCTAGAGAGCTCTCACATGTATCTTGACTAGTATTACTCCGATTCTACAAGAACGTTACTCGCCAGAGAGTTGTAGAAAGCACATCCTCTGAGATGACTTATAGGCTTAACTAAAGACCAAGTGGGGCATCGGAATGGGATGAAGCTTTTTAGTGGTTTTTCATATTGCTATACTCTCTGAGATGAACATAGTGCCTTGGAAATCTTAATTATATTATATACAAGAAAGATGTAGGTCGAACCGTAGCAGAATTCAGATGTCCATCAATGGAAAGGAAGAGCGACAAAAAGTGATAAAGCGAACTTCAGATGCTCACTCTCATCATACTACGGCACGAGCTGGAAGAACAACTTAAGGTCAGAACTCGGGTTAGTGGATAAAGAAGCATATCACCTCATAAAGTGGAGGGAGTAGGGCACTGCCTATCCATGAAAGCGCATCCTCAAGCGAATATAAGCTTTAGTCTGGTCTCACAGGATAGCTCATATTGGCAAGTATATAGCAAGTAAAAGCCTGTTGGCAAGGAGGGCATTCATACGGCTGATTACGAAAGAGTGGGTCTAATGAAGGGTAGTAATAACATTGACGTGAATATCTTATCATGTTAAAGAGTATCTCATATTTTCTCTCTTAAGTTCTCATTATCAGGTGGGTTGACTTGGTTGGCACTGATCACGTCTGTAACTCATTGAGGGTTGACTACTGTACCTAGTGAGGGTAGCCAAATAGGGTCGAACTCTTCAAGAATGGTAGCTGATGTGAAGCGGAGATAGATGAGTGGAGAAGGCGCTTGGCAAGATACACTGCAAGCTTACGAACATCCCTAAGTGGCCAACTCTTATTATTCTGCAATATAATGTTCTCTAATTGTTACTCGCCTCACTTAATTAGAGTCTGTCTAATATATCTTGATCGACTCTTGTAAAACAGAACTCGGCTTATGGACTGCTCAATGTTTCAACGAGATGTCTACGTTAATGTAGATAATAAAGTGAATATGAGCTCTTGCCTGCTCGTCGCGAAGTAATAATGCTCTATAATTTGCTCTCTTTTTGAAAAGAGAGATGAGAGATCTGAATGTTAATAATGTGCTGAAATGATAAATAATGAATGTGATTAAAATGAGACGTCCGTCCCGAAATTGACTGTGGTAGTGACCACTCATTTGTAGGGAGACTTGAGACACGTTCATATAGAGGAGTAAGAATTCTTACTCTCAGACTTTTTCTACGCGTGTAATCATCTGCATTTAAGAATTGCATAGATAATGTGGAATTCCTAAAAGATAGAAATGTGAGCCGCTCGGGATTATAAAGCTCCACTCTGATGAAATTAACACTGATCTGCTCTGGACCGTTTCCCGGGACATTCTTGTTGGAATGCGCATTTCTGATCTCTTGTATAAATATTGCAACATGAATGATTACTTCCCGTGTAGTATTTCCCCATAAGCGACGTTTCCGAATCTCTTTGAGATTTAAGGATATTTAAAACTGAGTGGGGGTCAGCATAAGCTTAAATTACAGTTGTGAAGATATGGAATTGCAGAGGTGATGCATAGTACGAGCCGGAGAAACATCTTCATGTAGCAGATAAGAATTCCTGTGTGACCATTGCCTTGTATCTCCACGACTTCGGCATTAGATGCATATTCATGCTGGGAGACTTCTGGTCGAGTAGCGCATGAACGACCACGACACTCATGGCATAGGATGCGTAGTATCGCTCGAATCACTCTACCTCGTTACGTTCTAAGGCTGTGGATTGAGACTAAAACAGCTGCACACATAATCATAGAGGTGTAGTAATCAGTGTTAGATCCCTTAATGAATTTGGACCGGAAGAAAACGACACTCACTATTTTTAGTGTGGGGGCTGGTGTGCCGGACAGCAGAAATATTTAATCCAATTAATATTGAATTTAGTCTAAGATGTGAGGCTGTCATTTTATGGTATCGGCGATCATTAAGGCATACGATTTTTTGCAGACGGGTTATAATTTGTGGGCAGACTGACATGCTGTTTCTTGAGGCAGTAAATGGGGGAGCTCACAGAATAGGAAATTATCTTGAGGAAATTCAGGCTATATTCAAACTGTCGGAATTGCCGAGAGCCTAATATTCCAATTATTCAGTCATATCCATAATTCCTAATGTGCCACGCGATGGGGTAGCAATGCCAACGGGTAATCTGGACGTCTGGGGTACACTTCTGTTGAGGAAAGTGTTGAGAGTACACAATAAGATGAGGCTTCCAGATTGAAAGTGACCATAACTAAAGAAGAACCTCCACATGAAGTCCTCAACCTCAAGTGAAACCAATGAATACAAGAATAAATCTCGGTCATCAGGGCGTGAGGAGATTCTTGTCATCACCTCGATTATTATGAGTATACATGAATTGAAGAAGACATGGGAAGGTAGACGATCCCACCTCATTTAAAAGAACAAAGCAAGGATTCTCTAAATGGCTTTCAGGCTATGGAAGATGAAGCTATGTAATCAATGAGGCAAATAGTTGGGATTAGTAGAAGTTCCTAAAGAAGTCAAAAACAGTAGACTGTAAGTGGGTCTATAAACTAAGCTTGATTCTAGGAGGGAACATCGAACGATTCAAAGAAAGGGCTAGTTGCCAAGGGTTTTTCAAGAGAGAAGGAATTGACTATATGAACTTTTTTCTGTGTCTTAAGAAAGACTCATTTAGAATTAATCATAGCGCTAGTGGCTCACTTTGACTTAGAACTCCATCAGATGGGAAATGCTAAAGACTGCATTTCTAAATGGTGCCTAAAGAGAATGTTTACATGACACAACCGGAAGGTTTGTTTATGAGGAAAGGCATTTAGGATGCAAACTTAATAAATCATCTATGACTTAAACAGGCGTCTAGGCAATGGAACCTTAAATTCGATGAGATCATTAGACAGTTTGGATTTAAGGAGAATGAGGTGGATAGTATTTGATGTTAAATATAAAGGTGGTAATTCATCATCTAGTACTCTATGTTGATTTGTATTTTGTTAGCAGCAGCGATAAGAACTGCTGCGAGAAATAAAGAATTCTTGTCATCAAAATTTGAGTATGAAAAATCTTGGTGAAGCATCTTATGTTTTGGGCATGAGATTTCACCGAGACACGGTCCAAAGGAGTGCTAGAACTATCTCAGAAAGCTTACATTCAAGAAATCTTAGATGATATAACTGAGTAAATGGCCTCTTCCCTGCTCCAATAATGAAGGGCGATAAATTCGGATTATTTCAAGTCCAAGAAATGAGATTAGAATCTAAAGATGGACAAGATACCTTTAGGATGTTTCAGCTGTCGAAAGCTTGATGTATGCACAAGTTGTACGCGACAGCTTTAGCATTCGTCACAAGGGGATGCTTGGTAGATTCTTGTTTAAACCAGGAATGGACCATGGAAGGCAGTAAAGAAAGTTTCTGCGTTATTTTTATTACAATGAACTAACATTACATGCTTACATACAGAAAGTTTGGATAAGCTGGAAGTCCTAGGCTATTCAGACGCTGATTTCGCGGGGTGCGTAGACACAAAGAAATCCACTTTAGGATATATTTTCACCCTTGCAGGAGGAGCTATTTCATGGAAAAGCTCTAAACAAACGCTTACTGCATTGTCGACAATGCAAGCGGAATTTGTAGCATGTTACCATGCGACGGAACAGGCCGTATGGCTTAAGAATTTCATCCCAAGATTAAAAGTGGTTGACAGTATTGAGAGAACACTTGTTATATACTGCGATAATGAAGTTGCAATATTATATATGAGTAACAATAAGTCAAGTGAAGCTGCCAAACACATTGACATTAAATATCATGTTGTGAAAGATAGAGTCCAGGATCAAACAATTAAGATTGAGTACATAAATACTAAATTTATGCTTGCGGATCCGCTAACCAAAGGCTTACCTCCCAACTTATTTAAAGAACATGTGGCCGGCATGGGATTAAGTGATTGCCTTTGACTAAGATCCTGAAAATAAAGGGGATTAATTTTCAGTCAACACCCGCTAAGTTAAGATGTGAGTTTATTTAAGTATTATAGTGAACTATAGGTCTTGTAGTCTTAATGACGTTTAAAGTTGTTATGACACATTGTCTTGGGGAGTTGTTTTACTTAATAGACTTCGAAATTTAATTAAGCCTCTAATCAAGGGAGAATGTTGGTTGTTTTATCGGCTTAGAGATAAGATAAGAGATAGAATCCGTGATCGGTGGATTCAACCGATTCTCCTAAACCGAAGGAAACCCCCGAGCCACTAGTGCACATATAAAAGAAATTGAGAAGAACGGGACGCCGTTCGCTCTGTCTCCGAAAAAAACCCTAATTGTGCCCGATCCACAAACACACTAGAAGGGTTTTCATGAGGTCCTTTTACGTCTCAACACCGACGACCAAGATTGATCAAGCCGGCGTTGGCACACATCGGCACAGAGGAGCAATAGAAGAAGAAAAGGAAACAGAGAAGAAATCAAATCGAGATGGCTTCACAAGTAGGTCAGTGATTAGAATTAATTTTCCGCATAGGTGATTGAATTTCTAAGGGGATTAAACTCAGTGAATCAAATTTTATTCAATACTGTAATTTTAATTTCTCCAACAAGTTGTTGGGCCAAACTGCTGGGCCCAGAAAACATGCGAAAGAAGCAGTCGGATTTGTTATTTTTATTTTTTTGAAAAGTTCTGTTAATTTTATTTGTCCACGTGTAGATTAGATTTGATTTCGTATGTCGGTACAGGGACATGCAACATATTTTTTTCATCCATTGTAGTTTGCCTAATTTTTTTTTTTAAAAAAACTTTTGAACCACATGCAACATAAGATAAAACATGCGCTTAAAATTCACTTCCCTCCAAATCAAGCGCTGCTTGACGAAGTCTGTGCGGCGCAGAGCCCGCCCGCCCCCTATGCTCGCTCCCGTTCCTTCGCCATCTCCGGGAGCCAGCCAGCCACCCCGTTAGAGCGCTTTCGTCTATATCAACTCCTCGCGGGTGGAGGAGAGGGAAAGCGATTGGGCTCGCGGCGGCGGTGGGTGCGTCGTCGTTGACAGTCCGCCACCATGTCTTTCACCGGCACGCAGGACAAGTGCACGGCGTGCGACAAGACCGTCCACTTCATCGACCTTCTCACGCCGACGGCGTCCCGTACCACAAGACCTGCTTCAAGTGCAGCCACTGCAAAGGAATCCTCTCGGTAACGATCACTCACGCACGCCGACAGTTGCACTCGGATTTTGTCTATTAGGAGAACAGAACATGTGGTTGTGATCGCTACATGTTAATTAACTATTGGACTCTAGATGTGCAGCTATTCGTCCATGGACGGCGTCCTCTACTGCAAGACCCACTTTGAGCAGCTCTTCAAGGAGACCGGGAGCTTCTCCAAGAAGTTCACGCCAGGTAATGTACTGCGGAGAATGTTGAGCAGAGTTTTTTGGTTTCATATCGCGAAGGCTTACTTATCTCGAAATTTTACTGTGTTACTGATCAGGTGGCAAATCTTCAGACAAGGAACTGGTACAAGCCTCGAGAAACCATCCCCTTTTAGCATTTTTTTTCTGTTATTTAAAAAAACATTTTTCTGTTTTGTTTCTCTTGTTAGCTGTGATAACTGAACAAATGCTTGCACAGGCAAGGGCCCCGAGCAAGATATCTTCTGCGTTTTCTGGTACTCAGGATAAGTGTGCAGCCTGTCAGAAAACAGTGTACCCACTAGAAAAGGTACACGCTGGAATGCAGCATTGCTGCTTTAATCCAGTCATGCTCAGGATATGAATGCCGTATAATGAAAATTCTGTAAGAAACATCAGAAGGATTAATCCAACCTGCCACTGCCAGTGGAGGAACAGATTGATCTTTTCTGAACCTTTTCTGCTTCTTTTCACAATGCCAACTTGGTGAACTTTCTGAACCCTCATACATAAAAGTGAAAAAAGATAAAAGTTACAACCCAATTAACTTGCTACTGGATAAATGAATTAATTCTCTGCCTGTTACTTTCGGAAATGACAATATGACACCATGCTATCCTGTTATTCAGCTAACTTTGGAGGGTGAGTCATACCACAAGAGCTGTTTCAAGTGCTCTCATGGGGGCTGCATCCTGACCACCTTTCGTCCTACGCGGCGCTCAACGGGGTGTTGTACTGCAAGATACATTTCGGGCAGCTGTTCATGGAGAAAGGGAGCTACAACCACATGAAGAAGAAGAGCGAGTCCCAGGAGGCGTTGCCGGACGTGGTGCCCGACGAGCAACCGGCGCCGCCGCCGCAGGATGAGAATAGAGAGGACAACTAGGACGACAAAACGAGCCAAACACATACGGTGATACGGATGTCTGGAGTTTCTGTTTATTAATTTTTGCAACGATCGATTGTTTATTCCTCTCCTTTTTTTTGCTCTTGATCCTCTCTGTGCGCTTGGTCTGTCAAGCTGTAAGCGTACCAAGCCTTCGTCTCATACGAGGCTCATGACAATGACAGGTTGACAACAATGGCATGCGACTGACCAACAGCCTCATGTGAAAAATTGTAATTTTGTAACTACTATACGGATTGATCCTAGCAATGTTATCCTTTTAAAATCGTGATCTTTGGTTTCCTTGCTAATTGGCTATATAAACATTTCCATTGATGTGCGCAAAATACCAAGCAAACATGATCGAAGTTATATTATGGTATTTTTTACAACCAATATCCACTTCATCAATCAGTAAACTATTACGATCGAAGGGTTGCACAACGGGTACAACTTGGTTACGGTAGAAGAACGCACCTGTAGGCCCACCCATCGGCGAGATGGCCACCGTAACAATGCTACTGGCACCTTCCTCTGCCGTCAGCTCGCCGGCGTGATAGTTTATATCAGTCATGCAGTAGCCCGGGTGGACGCTGTTGATGCGCCACGTGGGGAACTTCTTCGCCATTACCCTGGTGTAGCCATTGACAAGAGCCTTGGACACTTTGTAGGCCAAGTACTCTGCATCGACAGGCCATCCACGAGATTTCAGATGGCCTTCGGTAGTCTCCAGGAACAATCCTGACAGCTCGTCTAGCCTCTCCACTGTCAGGTTGTCCACATCATTCAGCTCCTGCTTATGATCTTCGCCACTGAAGTACTGGAGCACGAGAAGTAAAAAAAACAAGATTTTCGAGAATTGAGGGTGTTTAGAAGTTGTAGATGAGATGGTAGCCAGTACTACTAGTTCAGGCAAGTATATGTACTTACTCGTATTAGTCCGTAGTTGGATGAGACATTGATTAGTCTTCCATCGGAGGAGGTCAGAAGGAGAGGTACGAGAGCCTCTGTGACATACTTGGTGCCGAAGTAGTTGATTTTCAGGCATTCTTCAGCCTCACCATTAGTCTCAGTCGAGTGCTGCAGCAACCATTGGAGCTCTCCATTGCACTCTTGCTACGATCTGTTTGATGCACCAACTAAATTACTCTCCCTACCGAAGACCAGGACAAGAGAAACCAGAAAGCATTTTTACTATGCTACACATCATTGGACTTAAATAGAGCTGTGTGTTTGTTCAGTTGCAGCAGTACAACTGCTGTTAACATTTCATCTGAAGAACTGTTATCATGCATGGATGAATCATGGATGTGTGCTAAATGGACAAGTAATAAACGGGCGTACCACCTCCTCGAGCGCAACCGTGGTGTCAATCTCTGCAGTTGCTCCTATAACCCCTGCATTATTGATCTGCAATCTATATGAATCAGCAAGAAGTTGCAGACGAAAACTTGGTGCAGAGGCGAACAATTGAGAAGGGGAGGTTACCAGTATATCTAGCTTGCCAAACTTCTTCTTGACAAAATCAGCCAGACGAGCAGCGCTAGACGGATCACTGACATCCAGCTCGTGAAACACCACATCAGATAGCCCGGACGCATGAAGCCCTTGCACCGCTTCGGCGCCCTTCCTCTTGTCTCTCGTCGTTAGGACAACGACGACACCTCGGAAGCCAGCTTGCCTGCAAACTCCAGGCAATCCCTTTGTTCCCCCCGGTGACAACTGCAATCCTGGGCACAAATCAACACGTACAAAATCAACTCTCAGAATCGAACCAAACACATAAACACATAGCTCTGTGAATTGTCTGTGAGAATGCCTTCTGCTGTCCATTATCGAGAGCTGCTGCTGCAAGAGCAAAAACGAGACGTGTTTGTTGTGCTCGACTAAAGGTTTTGCTATGCAGTAGTATGGATACAGAATTGTGATCCAGGTGCTCCGAAGGTCATGCTCAGGACGACGTCTTTATCGTCGTAGAACAAAACCTAGCAGTAGGCTGTCGCTGCCTGCAGGAAGTAAACTGATCTTGGCGTATGTTAACGGGGAAGGTTGTATTCACAGCAGCCGGCCGGCCGATTTCTTTACGAGGGCTTGGTATGGTGGCTTTCATCCTTAAATCCGTAATACTGACTTCTGTGTATGTTCAGATTCGTAGCCAGAATTTTTTATATTGTAAAATAAAGATAATATTTTGTAATCGATAGAACATGATTTGACGTTGGCCTTCTGTCTCAGTTATATAGGCTTGTGGTGTATCCTTGTCATCTGACGCGGCAGCAGGGACGGCGGTTGGGCATATAAACAAAGAGCGCCTGCGCTACTTGGGGACTCAACCCCTCCACAATACTGCACCTGCGGTAGGAGTACTGACGTGTGGGCCCTGGAGTAAGTGGGGCTCACATCACAGTCAACAGCACTGTAGAAACAGTATTACTATATAGAATCTCGTTCCGCTACTGGGGGTTGGAGTTTTTTCCCCCGCTTAGGTGAACTGCACCAACTGGTCATCGTGAACTCATATACACTTCGGATCCAATCCGGCCATCGTGACCGTGAAGTGTCGTAGCCGTTGGTTGGGGTCAGAGTTTTATTCTCCGACCCAACTTAAATTCACCTGAACCGTTCGATTCGATCTAAGCATGGTGACTGTAGGGTCCAATCTGGACATCGTGTCTGTGAATTGTCATCTAGCCTCGGAGGCCCAACAAGATCAGCTCACTTGTTTTTGTTTTTTTTTTTGAAAGGAAAAGATCAGCTCATTTGTTGGACTGCTGCCGAGTACATGTCCGGCGGCGAGGTCTTCCAGGAAGACGTCCAGACAGAAACTCGTCTAACTCCCTGTTTGAATTGGCTTTGCTTATAAGTCACATCGTAAATCAAAAAATATTATTAGTATATGATTAATTAAGTATTAATTATTATATACTTAAAAAATAGATCTATTTAATTTTTCAAAGATACTTTCATATAGAAATATTTAAAAAACACACTATTTTATGTTTTGAAAAACGTGCTAACGGAAACAGAGAGAAACTATCAGCCATAAGTTGATCCAAACACCGAGGTAGAACCCATCAGCCATAAGCCCGTTCTCCGTCAGTTTGTCGCTTGGACTTTGCCCGAAATTCAGTACACTAATGCTGGCCAAAAATCTTAGACCATGTGCAGTTCCATCAATCCATGGCTCTTGCCTTCATTGTGCGAATTTTTACTGTTAATAATTTAATTTTTTTTAATTTACAAAACTAATTTTTAATATTTTTTTTTAGAAATAGCCTCTTGCCGCCATGGGCCAGGACGGCATTTAAAAACCGCCGTGGCCCAGGGCGGCAAATGGCCTGGCCGTCAGTGGGTCGTGACGGCGTGGGCCGCCGTTAGCCGGGGGGCCACGTGGGCTTGCCGCCGTGGGCCATGGTGGCGAATGGCCGGCAGGGGGTAGAATGCAAATTTACATTCGCCGCCCTGGGGAGGGTGGTTTTTAGCCCTCCCTTATAAAAGCCCTTCGCACACTCGTCGGCGCGTCATTTTCCCCTTCCGCCTCCAGCGTTCGTCCGATAGAGCTGAGGCAAAGGAGGAGCAGTACGGTGGCGAAGCCCTCGCGGATTTTTGAGCCGAACCCAGGTATTTTTTACTCTCCCTCCGTCATGTAGTCAATTTTTTAGACAAGTGTTAATTAGTACTAGACGCGTAGTGTAATACCCGACATAGTATGAAAATATTAGCGGTTTGGCATAACCATCGTTAGTGTTAAATTTATTTGACCGTACTAGAAGAACATTAGCGGACATGTAGTAAATTGTAGATGTTTTAGAAATAAATATGCTCCGCCATAGCCATCGTTGGTATACGTCATTTCGACATGTTAGATAAACCTAGCGTATAACTTTATTAGCGCCGCTGAGTTTGTTTGTAAAATGTAGAAACGGTAATGGGTTGACTCATACCTATAGCCTTTTTATGGAACGAATATTGATTAGTACAGATTAATAACTGTAGTGAAAATCTTTTTTGTCAATAGAAATAGCAAATAGAGTTGTATTCGCAATATATCATGGTGAAGGAAATGTCAGAGAAGGACAATATGGGGTAGATTAATCGGAGTTCAACGTAGCACAAAAGGAAATTATAGCTCCAGCTGAGAGAAGTTTTCCTGGAGTTTACAATTGGTTAATGAGGGGATTCGGAGTAGATCCTCAAGTAAATGCAATTACAGTGTATGCATTGGTTAGCTGGGCTGTGGAAGGTTTTTGGTGGGAATTGATGCCAATAGATTCGACGGCCAGCTGGGTATTTTTTTATGGAGAGTGCACTGCAGCGAGGATGGGCACCTAGCATCCTAGTGGTAGTGCATGACAGGGTCAGCATTGATCAGGCTGGTCCAAGTACAGCGGAAGGGCCCGATGAAACAGGGGAGCAAAATGAGGCAGAAGACGAGGGTGCCGGAGAGGAAGGAGGCCAAGAAGACATGGGACCGGGGAGGTTTGCAGATGAAGGGGAGAGACACCCAGGTCTAGTACAGGAGATGGAAATTGAAGACTCAGAACCTGAGCATATGGAGGATGATGATTGTTCCGAGGACGATGTATACCCGGCAGAATGGGACAACGAGGACTTCTCCGGACTCGTTGTCTCAGAGGGGCACACCGTGCCATGGGAGTATCGGCAGAATGAAGTGGTGCAGGGCGCTAGGTACGCCAAAAAAGTTCAGTTGACAAAGGCTGTGAAGATGTGGGCCGTGTCACTTGGGAGGGAGTTCTGGGTATCAAAGTCCACCAGATCAGTGTACGAAGTGAAATGTGCAAGTTCAAGCGATGGATGTACATGGAGGATGTACGCATCCAGGAAGAAATATGACGATTATTGGTCCGTGTCAATCGTGACGGAGCACAACTGCCATCTTTCGGTTGTTCAGAAGTACCACAGGAACATATCATCTGCATTCATCGCTTCAGAGCTGTATTATGTTGTTGTGGAGAACCTCCAGTTCGAGTCCAAGTCAATTATCAGGCGCATCAAGGAGAAGTACAAGTACACCATTATATATGCCAAGACATGGAGAGCCAAACAGAAGATAATTGAAAGGAGATTTGGCAGTTTTGAAGCTTCGTACAATAATTTGCCTCGCCTACTGAAAACCATCTGTGCGAGGAATCCTGGCAGCTACTCCGAAATAAAAACTTTCCCATCGTTAGTAAATACTGGGCAGAGCGTCCTTCAGCAGGCCTTCCTCTCTCTGCAAGCGTGCATGTTTGCATTTCTTCATTACAGGCCCATTCTCTGCATCGACGGTACGTTCATAACTGAAAAATACAGAGGGCAAATGTTGACGGCAATCAGAGTAGACAGGAACAACCAAGTGTTGCTCGTGGCCTTTGCCTTTATCGAGAGCGAGAACACAGAGAGTTGGTACTGGTTTCTGAAGCTGGATAAGAAAAAGGTGGTGGGGATGAGGCCAGAGGTATGTCTCATACATGACCGTCATGCAGGGATGCTGCGTGCAATTGAGGAGCTGCGAAACGGTTGCGCAGACAAGGGATACCCTTCGGTGTAGGAAGATGTAAAGAGCAGATGGTGCATGCGTCATATGGGCACAAACTTTTATAAGCAGTTCAGAAACAAGGAACTGATAGCCATGTTCAAACGTTTGTGCGCCCAGAATCAACAGAAGAAGTTCAATGAGCTGTGGAGGAGACTTGATGAGCTGACAGCCAAACATAGAGGCGAGAGTTCTGCAAGACCCGTAGCTAGAGGTGTTGACGGCCCTGAAGCTCTAGGTGCACTTCCCACCAATGACGGTACATTCAGAAGGAGGCCTGGTTCCTCGGTTAGCAGATTTTCGCAGTAGATCAAGCACGAGCCGAAGGAGAAATGGACATTGCTGTATGATGAAGGTGGAGCAAGGTACGGCATAATGACCACGAACCTTGCAGAGGTCTACAACTGAGTCATGCGTGGTGTGAGGCAACTCCTCCTTGTTACCATCGTGGAGTTCATCCTACATGGAACACAGACGTACTTCCACGACAGGTGCAGACAGAATGGCCCATCTATGGCCGATGGAAACCTTTGCTTCGGCACCAAAATGACAGAGTACCTTGAGGAGAAAGACAAGAAGGCAAGAGAGCACCGAGTCCGAGTGCAGGGCACACGAGAGCGTAGATTTGAGATATTGTGTGCCGACAGGTCCAGGCGTGGCATATTCGCAAGGAAACCTGTGCAAGAGTGTGTCCTAAAGGAAGATGGGACATGCAAGTGCTCCTGCCGGAAACCAAGCTTATACCACAAGCCCTGTTCTCATGTCATTGCCACTTGCGGGGAGTGCGGCATTGATGAATGCCAATATGTGTCCCCGTATTTTAAAAAGGAAGCAATAATGCATACATGGAGTACCGAGATTTTTGGTTTCGGCATCGTCGGCACTTTCACTGAAGACACAAGCCCAGTTTATTACATCCCTGACCTGACGAAGGCAAGGAACAAGGCTGGCCGCCGTCGGACACGGAGGATTCACAATGATATGGACGAATCCGAGGTCGGCGTTAGCGCTATACGTTGCAGTAGGTGTGGAGAGGAGGGACATACCTACAAGAAGTGCACGAAAGACGCCGAGGCCCCAAGTGCAGCGGAAGTTACTGTGGAAGGATCAGGTACCGATGGAAGGCGGCCAACTGGGGAATGCACCACTGATAGGCAGCGTCATCGCAGGCGTCCTCGTGCACCTTCGGGTTATGTTGTGTAGTATAGCCGCTGGTTGCTGATGTAATCTCCCTATAATGTGTACCAATCTGCATGCATTGCTATCTGATTTTCGTTTTAGTGTGCGCCAGATCGACGTGTCATATCTATTGTCGTCTGTTGAAATGTGCTCTTTGTTTTCACTTTGCTAGTGCTGGCCTTTTAAAAGTACTTTGCTGTCTGTTAATTTTCTAACTGTAATGCACTATGTTTAATTGAGCTAATCCGTTCCGCTTCTTTTTCCTTGCAGGTATGGACTACCAGACGCCTGAGCTGCTGGATCACGCCATCGATCAGTCCCATCGGTCATTTCTCTCGGCGGTGCAAAACCTCGACCTCGGTACTTTACGTCCTCGACCTTCTAGGCGACTCCTTCCCGTGGACCCTCGGTTCACGATTAGGTACGTACGAACGTTGTACTGTGAAGCTGTATATGTGAACTTACTAACTTGCTTTGTTTTGATTGTCAGGTTGCGGGAGGCAGGCCTTCTGCCGCTGTGTAGGCTGGTAGCAGCCGCAGCGGACCCGAATGACCCGGCGAAGAAGTGGGGTATCGACCGGTCGCTGATCACAGCTCTTGTGGACCGGTGGAGACCGGAGACGCACACCTTCCACCTCCCATGAGGTGAGATGGCCCCCACGCTGCAAGACGTCAGCCTCCTCCTTAGGCTGCCTCTAGCCGGCAAGGCGGTGGGCCCAGTTGACGGGCTTCAGGCGTGGCGAGACGACATCCTACAGCAGTTTGCACCGGTTGACCGTGCTCCGAGGCTTCCCCTCGTCAGCGAGATCTCCCCGTACACGCATGCGGGCCCCCCTCAGGCTTGGGTACTGAGCTACACGGTAAGAATGCTTTCTTGTTGTTTTATGTTCGTCTTTCAGTCCGTACTAGAATTGCAGTGCCAACTTCCTTATATGTTACTGCAGTCTGATCAGCTAGACCCGGAGGCCGACGCGTACTCACTGAAGAGGAGCATAGAGGCGTACCTGTTGTGGCTGTTCGGGTGGGTGATATTCACCAACTCGCACGGCCACGCAGTCGACAAGGGCTTGATCCCTTACGCGAGGGAGATAGCCGCTGCCGAGGACGGTGCTGTTCCCCAATACAGTTGGGGATCGGCAGTCCTTGCCGCCACGTACAGGGACCTGTGCGACGGCTGCAGGAAGACCGAGCCAGACGCGGTCTTCACGGTTTGTCCACTCTTCCTACAGCTCTGGGCGGCAGAGCGGTTCGCGATCGGCCGCCCCGTGGTGGACCACAGTCTGTACGAGCCGATTCTGTATGTGAATGTCCCACCGGAGGACTATCCGACGATGGGGACGGTGTGGTGTCGTTGTGAGGTATGTTCGGTGTTAGAACTGTCTCGATTTTTTATGTTACTTGAACTAACGAGAACTCTTTACCTGTTTGTAGCGTCGGTACACTCACGTGCAGGTGCAGAAGTCATACCCAGACTTCGTCATGGTGTTCGATAGGATCACGGACGACGACGTTGTCTGGGAGCCGTACAGCGCCGAGACGGTGATGGCGCGTGCGCCGCTTGGGCTGTCGTCCCTCTGCACCAGGGACCAGGTGTACTGGCTGACGATGACGCCGATGTTGTTCGACATTTCTGTCGAGCCGCACTGCCCGCAGCATGTGATGCCGACATGATGCCGACGAGTCTAATTTTCGAGTAGTATACTACTCGGGAAAAACTATAAACACCCCCTTTCCAGCTGACATGATGCTGAAGAGTCCCATATACGAGTAGCATCCTACTCGGCAAGACTATAAACACATATTCTGACTGACATGAAGTCGAAGAGTCCTATATACAGTAGTTTCCTACTCGGCAAGACTATAAATCATATTCCGGTTGACATGATACCGAAGAGTCTCATATACTAGTAGTAATCTACTCGGGAAGGACTTCAAGGTTAAAGATCTTTGACTTTATGTTTAATTGTTTTCACAATTAAGCACAAAGTCAGGGGCTACACCTAATAGGTGCGCCTATTCGGCGCACACTATTCCTACATCTACATGAAGCCCTTCATAGCCTCGCTGCCAGCTGACATGAAGCAGGACTCGGGAGAAGCAGCACTCAGACAAAGAGTACTCGGGAGCAATGCACTCGGGAAGACTTCACCGTGGAGGATGAGCACTCGGCATCAGCTGTGACTCAACTATGAAGGTCTCGGGGGCTACTGTGGGTGCCATGGGCCCCGGGTACCTCATGACAAGTACATGGGCCACTCGGATAGAGGATGGGCCTAGCCTTGTAATTAGAGATATAGCTAGATTCGGCAGACTTCGCCTTGTATAGGAAGGAATATACAGTCCTAGTCGGGTGCGTTATATCTCTAAGGGGAGATCTCCTAGTCATAATCTGATGGGGACTCCTACCTTGTAACCATGTCCCCTAGTATATAAGGGGAGGCAGGGTGCCCCATGAGGACGGAAGAGAGCACTCATAAGCTCACGGCCATATGGTTCATCAGAATCGCCACCATAATTCCTCAAAGGAATACATATAAACTGGACGTAGGGTATTACCTCGCATTGAGTGCCTAAACCAGTATAAAATCTTCTGTGTTCATTTGCAATCCACCGAGTTTCTATCCGCCGAGTAGCCCCATATATTTATTGCCGGTATAAAACGTCGACACATCCCTCTCACGCAGCAGGAGCAGACGATCACGTTCGGCCGGATGTGCAACACGATGCGCTCGGTCGTCCATGCTCTGACTTGTCGCCGTTTCGATGCAGCCCCGCCGATGCAGATACATATGCGAGGTCCCCATGGTGAAGGGACATCGGCAAGAACGGCGGGTTCTGCAGGGGCCAGTATGTCATGGGGAGCAGGTCCTTCCGGTACCGCCGGAGGATCGAGGACGGCAGGCTCCACGATCGGGTGAGATTTGTTAGGTACGTCAGGTTCGAACATATTCTCCATAACTAACTGCACTTTTTATTCGGCTGACGCGAACTTTTCTTTACCAGCCATACGCGGCGGATCTCACCACCACCTGGGGGACACTGGGCGAGGATCTGCCCGGAGCACCTCTGCTTGGATCTCTACCGAGGACGACCTCGTTCCGGAGTAGGACGTGATCGGGTCGTCACAGCTTGGAGGTGCACCGCACACACAGCCGCACGACGCCGGTGCTTTCCCTAGTACTCAGGCGGTCCGAGCCACCCGTGGGGTACCGGCGGACTGCCTGACGTACTCGCGCGGGCACGTGCGAGCGCAGCCTAGGAGGACGAGGAGGCGTATGGACTAGGGGCTATTGTTGTATTTATTTATTTATTGGTCTCACATAACTTGTTCAAATATTTCATGTCCATATTCACCCCCTCTGGGCTCGATCCCACCCTTTAGATCTAACCTTTCACAAATATTTACATCGGTACTCCGTCCTGTTTGTACCATTTTGAAAGGACAAACCACTTTCGGCGCATACTATGCGCGAGTACGGACCACCTTTACTTGCATAATATAGGCCCCGTGTGCACCACATTGCGACAATCGAGCTTTCGGCGCGTCGCTTTAGTTATGCGTCGTCACGGGCATTCTGAATACATGGTCAGCCACTTCAACCGCTTTTTGCATATGCATGTCCCTTATATTTTGACCTGTACGTCTCATAGGGAAATAGACGCACGACAACCTATATAAAAGCACCATCATAGTAGCAGAGGGCCTTCAACCAGCCCCTCGGGCAAACTTCGCACCGTTTATGAACTACGGCCACTACCTGCCTCACTAATTTCCTTTTCTTCTTGTAGCAGCATCGAACAATGCCTCCTACATCTCTTTTCGTGGAGGATTGCAACTGGTGATATTTAGGTTTCGCTTTGGTACTGCCACCTTGGGCTGAACGCTCGATATGCCTTTGTGGTGACCGTTGCCGGCTACGCGTATCTCATCAGGAGAAGACTTACGGCTGGAGATACTTCGAGTGCGCGCACCGGAGTCCCCAGGTACGTGTTTCAGTCAAGTCTTTGTCATATTCGTTTTTACGCCCACGACTCTTACACCAGGATATTTATCTTAACAGACCGAGGGAAGATATTGTGGCTTCATCGAGTGGATTGACAATGACAACCCGGAATATGACTACCTCCCGTTAGACGAAAGCATGGCGCAATACATGGCCAGGAGGGCGGAGCACGAACAACGTCTAGAGCTAGAAGGGGCAGACCGGAGAAATCGACCTCTCGGACTACCGCGATTGGAGGACCGTCCAACGTGCGCTTGTGGTGATCGTTGCCAGGTCGTCAGGTCGAGAAGGCCAGGAACTCTGTGACGCAGAAGCTTTGTTTGTCCGAACATTCTTGACGACGATATCGATATAAGTTCAAACCGCACCTTACTTCCTGGAGATACTTTACCTTCACCAAACATGACGAATTTACTAATCAAACTCGTCCCACAGGATCCTCCAAGGAGGTGTCAATTCAGACAATGGATTGACAATTTCACGTCGTCAGCTCTATCACGGCACTGGAACATGCAACCAGAATCACCAGCCGACTACAGCCTGTCTAGATCGTACCATGAACGAATCGCCCGCTTTTCTAGGAACCGGTGACTACAACGAGCGGATACATTGTACTGCTCACAAGTTATATCCGTTGTTGTATTTCGTATTATGGGTGTCGCATTCATCATGTCGCAATGCGAACGACTCGCATCTAGCTAATATCACTATGCTATTGTACGTGCACTGCGTTAAGTATCGACCGAGTGGATCACGAATAATACAATATATCGTCTCCCAATGTCGAATTAAAAATCATTCAGTACATACATTGCGCAAAAATTTAGAAAAAAATTCATATGCCCTAACATTCTGTTCGCCTAGGGGTCCTAAGCCCCTCACGTAAAACGGACCGGCCTATTACCATGTCATTAATTAAGTATTACCGAAAATAAACTTAAAAAAATGATCAGTATGATTTTACAAACCAACGCCTACCAACGCCAGATTATAAAAAAAACCTCAAAAAACATACCCTAAACCACGATTAAAACTAAATTTTGTGAAGCGTGTAGGCGAAAGACGGGGAGGAGTGGATTGCGAGTGCCGATCCGGACATACGAGGAGTGAAATGCGAGTGGCGATCCGGAAATACCCTCAGTTTGACAAATTTTCTTCACGACGTGAACAATCTATGATATTTGGTTTTTTTTAATATCGACCCAATAAATGCAATGGCACAATAAATAGAATTTAAGAATCTAATTTTGAGAAATAAATTTTCAAAATTTTTGGGGTTAAAAATTAGCAAGAAAATAAGGCAGGAAAATTAGCACTCGCAATTGACTCGCAAATTTGCAAATTTGGTAATTTGCAAATGGCTCCAGGGGGCCAAACGTAAAAATGCATTTGCCACCCTGGGGGAGGACGGTGAATGCATTTTTGCGTTCGGCCCCCTGGAGCCATTCGCCGCCGTGGCCCAGGGCGGCAATGCCACGTGGCTCCCCGGCTCGCTGACGCCGTGGGCCGCCGTCACGGCCTGGTGACGTCGCCGTGGGCCCAGGCCATTTGCCGCCCTGGGCCACGGCGGTTTTTAAATGCCGCCCTGGCCCACGGCGGCAAGAGGCTATTTCTGCAAAAAAAAAAATTAAAAATTAGTTTTATAAATTAAAAAAAGATTAAATTATTAACAGTAAAAAGTCTCCATTGTGCTTCAATCGCTTGGGCCCGCCTAGCGGAGTCCCATTAGAGTTCCTCTCAAGCTCTTTGCAGCAGGCGCAGTACATAGCAAATCTGCCGAGCGCCGCCGGCCCACGCTCCCCTGCGTCACCGGCCTTGCTTGCACACTTCAAAATACTAGCACGGATTAAACATGTCAACACTGCTATGGATAGTCAGAAAAACGATACGTACGACGAAACGAAACACGAAGTCGATATCGTCCTCGATAAATAACTGTGCTGCGCTCGGGGTCGGAGTTCACCTGAACCGTTCGATTCGATCTATGGCTATAATCTAATCTGTCGTGAGTGTGAATGCCATATAGGCCTCAAGGCCTAATTAGACCAGCCCGTTTGTTGGGCTGCTTGCTGAGAACCGAAGCTGTGCTAAAAGGCTTGCTACAATACTACTTCAGTGTAGGCCGAAATCGAAAGGTAGTCCACGATGCTTGATACTCAACAAGTACAAATAGCCCAGTAGCAGCTTCATTGACGCCGGAAAATCACTACGCTAACGCTGGCCCAAAATCATGGACCATGTGCAACACCATGCCTCTAGTGTGCTTCAATTTTTTTGGGGGTCTATCGCCGTCATCACACGAACGGTGCCTCCTTGCCCTGGTCGAAGAACACACCGGTCGGCTCGCCGTCCGGCAGGAGGTTCACCGTCACGACGTTCCTCCCGCCCTCCCCGGGCGTCAGGAACCCCGAGTTGATGGTCATGTACTCATGTCCGAGTTGATCCTCGTGTACGCGTTCATGGCCACCTGGGCCATCTTTTACGCCGCCGACCCGTCAGCCACCCGTGCTCCTCCAACGTGCCGGCCTCGAAGACCTTCAGGAAGCTGTCCAGCACCTCGTCCAGTCATTCCTCCGTGAGGTTGTCAATGTCGTCCAGCTCCTTCCTCAGATCCTCGTAACTGACGAGCTAATCGGGAGTAAAAGGAAAAGGGAAAAAAACTCAAATCTATTTAGATTTAATTTTGCTTTGATGTGTTACGATCAATTTGAAGTCAACTTACCCTTTAGCAGTCCTAAGGTGGACGAGACATTAACAATTTTCCCCTCGGAGGACAGCAGCAGAGGCAGTAAGGCTTGGATTCGCACCGTAGTAGTTCGTCTGCACGCCATTCTTTGCTGCGTCGTATGTCTCCCGGCCTTGTTTATACGCATCCATTCAATTCTCTGACGCCAATCCATGGCAACAAACTGTTGCACGCGTCAACAAATAAACTTGGTTCAGATTGGCTTACAAGCAGGTTCCACGCTGGAGCCAATTCAGTATTTTTTCTGGTGACGAACTGAATTTTGATGGCAAATCACATGAGTCATGCGTGAACTTACCTGTTCCTCTTTGGTATCTACTCCCTTCTTCCCAAAAAACTAAAATCAACTTCTAGCTACGAATGTCCAAATTCGTATATACGAATGTCCATATTCATACATAGAAGTTAGATTTTTTTTTTGGACGGAGAGAGTAGTTCTTGGGCGTACTGCATCCCGCCAACTGCAGCATTATTCACCTGCAAAAAGAGCACGTCTCCTCACACCGGTCAGGTCCGAAGCAAGGTATTCTCTTCATCTTAAAATAAAAAAATTTAGTACTAGATATCATATATCCTAATACGAATTTGGACGGTCACTAAATTTTTATATTATAAGACAGAAAGAGAATTAGACTAGTAGTTACTGTACCAAGCAAGGGGAACGATCAAGAGCTTGCCAGTATGTCTAGCTTGACAAAACCGGTCTTCAAGAAATCAACCAACCGAGCAACGCTGGAGTTGTCGGTAATCTCCAGCTGATGGAAGACGATACTGGAGAGGCCCATCCCTCTGAGCTTCTCGGCAGCCTCGGTGCCCCTGGTCTCGTCCCGGGCCGTCAGAAGGACCGTGAAGATGACGCCGTCGGCGGCCAGCTGCCGGCACACCTCTAGCCCGATCCCTTTGTTGCCGCCGGTGACCATAGCAACCCTGGCAGTGACACAACGGGGCAGCACGTGTTACTGGTACTACTTTGCGATCAATCGACCGTGCATGCGCACATGGATCCAGACTATAGTGTTTCTACCAGCAAAATCGGATGCATGCACCTTTTGCTCGGGAGGCTGGACGTGGCTCCTTCCATTTTCTGCAGTACAAGCAGATGCGCACAAGCTAGCTCCGATCCACGCCTTTTCCGACTCGATCAATGATGCTTCTCTGAGGGGGGAAAAACAGATTGACGACTATATAATATAAGTATATACCTCAATCCTCCAGTGCCTTTTGTGGTGGTGAATAGTGATGCCCCCGGCGATTTTTGTAGTTGTGAATAGTGATGGTGCAAGCAGCTGAGCTCTATATCCGTGTGTGGTACGTTCGGCCGTAGCCATTGATTGGGGCCAATGTCCGTTCCTAGCACCGGCTACAGCGACAACCAACAACTGATGTCGTAAATGAAACAACCGAACGAAGACATTAAGACAATATACATACACACAAATATTATGTAGTGATATATTCATATGCACAATGATACCAACTAGGTTACAAAAGTTTGTGGAGTCAAACTTCATTAGGATGTCTTGTTTGCAGTCCTGCCACCGTGATATTTGCAACATCAAATAGATTGAAAAACTTATTGCATGTCACATGCTTATATAGGCATGAATATTATATATTACATGAACAAAATATAATCTAGTAGATATTTGACTATACCTAATAAATTGTTAGTTATATCTCTAAATATAATGTAAGCTCCGTTGAGCGAGTTCTTTTCGTCCATCCCTATTCGCAACCAGTGAGGAAACACAATAAATAACAAATGATAGCCATTTTCATGTTTATGTTTTTTCCTCGTGCTACAAAACTGACCGATGATGAGGATCAAAAATCAGATAAATCATAGAAAGCAAATTAGCGATCTTGTTTATTGTAGGAAACAAACACGAAGATCAATAATCACAGTAAATTCACAACCTAGCGAGGAAACACTACTCCCCAGACCCCAGAGCCATGCGTCCGAGCGGACCTAGTGGCCCACTGGCAACGAAGCTGTGTATGCCCAAGTACATATCACACCAAGGATGGGAGCAAAGCAAACCGTGAGATGAATAATCACAATGAATTCGTAACCTGGTAGCAAACACCACTACTACATAACGGGTTATTTGTAACAGCTCTGTAAAACAACCATTATAGATGACCCTTGAAGAAAAGAGCCGTTATTGGTACAACGAGGAGCACGGAAGCCGTTATAGATAGGCTCTTCCAACATATACCTATCCTAACTATTTGCCTAAATGCTTACTCCTAGCCACTCTACTGTACCAAGTATTGCTAGGAGGGTGGAGGGGCGAATTTTTGCACTATTTTTAAGTAAAATCCCTCTTCTTTTAAATATTTTCATTAAAAGAATGTGTGAAAATTAGTTTTTTAACGTGTAATTTCTTTAATTTTACAGATAGATCGAGGTTGGATGTACGGTGATTGTGTGAGAAAAGATTATTTGAATGGATTATCTGAATTTCTAGCAGTCGCGGAGATGAAAAAGACGATTAGTGGGGTCGAATATATGCCTTGTCCATGTATTAGCTATAGAAATAAGAGGTTGTTGATAATAGAGTTTAGATACAATGGTAAAAAGAGGTTTTTATGAAGAACTATAACTATTGGACAAAGCATGGTGAGACAGAATGCAACAATGATGAAGCTGCCAATGGATCCGATAGAATCAATGACCAAGACGAGGAACATGGCAACTTGTTCATTTCTTCTTCTCCTCCAGGAGTTGATAGGATTGTTGTCGATGATTATCTCGACGAAATATTATGTGATGCAGAAAATTCGAGTTACAAAGAACGAGATTATCAAAAGTTTATCATGTTGGTTACAGATTCAGAGACACCTATGTACCCTGGTTGCAAGCCGAAGTACACAAAATTATCGGCCATATTGTGCACAAGTCCATAGTCTAGAGACCGCACGTCGTAGTGGGCCACTGGTAGAGAATCCATGTATGGTCAGTATATATCACATGAAGGACATCGCCTTGCCGCCATCGAATAACACGCCCATCGGCCTACTGGCTATTGGTATTTCTTATGCCCTCACAATTATGTTCTGTAAGTGCATAGAATTACCAATATAGCATTTCACCTCGGAGTATTCCGGGGTATCGTATTTATATTTTCCTAAAGAATGCACTGATAGCATAAAACATTTTCTTCTTTCTACCTTACTTTATCTAAGAAAATTTATACCGACCAAGGATCATGGGTAAGATCTGATAATAGATACGATATATTAAGTCTACGGATGACATATACACAATATAACCTATCTAGTTCTTGGAGTTTCGGAGGAGACTATGGGGTAACCTAATTTCAAACTCGAGCTATTCTTGAGACGACTAGTATCACTAGGGTATGAGTTTTACTTCGGGCACCAGACCACCGATTCCATCTATTGAAGAATGGTTCTCCTTGGTCTTCTAATGTCAACATACTAGAGCTAACATGGATGACTATAAAAGATGCCCGGGGCTGTTACCACCTGACCAACTACATTCGTTTTCGGTTCTCTAGCTTACCTTCCTTGACACTATATGGCCAAGGAACCACGCTTTTGTCGTATACTAAAATACTTACTCTGATCGAAAAAAAAGTATCCCCAAATTTAGCTAGGTGAAATAAACCCGGGCAAGAAACCTATAAGACTCGACACCATGGATAACTAGTCACTCGAGCTGCCAATTGGTCGATCGGACAAATATTTCGCAATTAAGAGAAAGAATGTAAAGTAAATTCCGGAAAGTAAATGCTTGGAAATATAAAGTAAATAACTAAAATGTACGAATCGGAAATGATACAAGAATAGTTACCGAACTCTGAAGACAGTCCTTTGGACTCCACCCAATTCTCGACTCGACTCGACTCCCGACTGAACTCCTCCTACACCTCTTGTCGATGTTTTGTATGGCAATAATAATATAGTGCTACTCGTGAGATCTAAACTTGATGGATACACCCGAATGTATACACCCGACTGTATCTTCAATACCTGGTAAATAATCAAGATACCCGAATGTATATACCCGGTTGTAGGCTTAGCGTGAAACGTATCTGATTATTTAATTGATTCTTGTAAAATAGCACCTGCATCACGATTTTAACGCGACCAGCGAGCGACCCAATAGGGCATGCTATTTAAGAACTCATATCTTTGGCCTACTACTGAATAAGCCAGCCTAAACCGACCTACCCAGCGCAGCCCTATAAAATTGGCATCCCTCACATGTTAGGATGAGTACTCCAGCGTCACTAACCACAATCAGATTGAAGAATCCTTGTCCGCAAGCCTTTCCGACTTACGTTCTTGATACGGCATGGTCGCCATAGATGCCCGAGTAGGTATATTGCAGGATCTGCTTGCCCTCCTCAGGTGTGATGCAGTGCATGAGAACTCTGGATGAGCTTTGACGATATAGGTCTTCTCTGACTATGATAAAGGTTTTGCTCCATCGCTTGATTACTCGGCTTCATTGTAATCTTTAGGAAGTTCATCTTCCAGTGAAAATCAAACGATTGGAGTCTCCCAGTCTTGAAAAATAATAAGCACCTCCGTAGATTTCGGGTTTGATGCTGCTCCCGACTGAAAGCTCCAGTAGTGGCTTGTTGTTATGTTTTTGCCAGATAGGTACCCAAACGCTGCGCTAGCGTAGGATTCGGCTGGCGACCCTCTTGGGGCATACCCAACCTAACAAAAATTGTAGCCGAATAAGGTACTCGAACCTCGCATTAGCATAGGATTTGGCTAGTAACCCTCATGGGGCGTACTCTACCTAACAGAGTTATGGCCAAATAAGGTGTCCGAACCTTGGATCAGCATAGGATTCGGCTGGCGACCCTCATGGGACGTACCCTACCCAGCAGAGTGGTACCCGAGCTCCGACTGGTGCCGGAGGTCGGTTATTAGCCCATATGGAGCGTACCAAAGTAAATGTGACATTCGAGTCCCGACTGGTGCGAGTACTCGGACAATAGCCCTCGTGGAGCATTCCAAGTAATTCTTAAAGCGTCGCACTCCAAGTGTATTATGGCAAACTAGTCCAGTCCCCGAGCGTAGGAGATAGGCTCATAACCCTGAGTTCCTGTTACGCATATCCGGAACTGGCCCTGCATTATAAACATATCAGATGAGTAGCATCTGATGAAGAAAATAATAACCGAAGAAAACTGATCTATTTTACAATATATATAAATATGTGTTCCTCCTCTTATTGATATTAATTTCACCGAAGAGTTGACCCCTTACGTTTAAACATTCTGCCCGATTAGTCATAGCCCCCGAGCGTTGGGAGTCGGCTCATGGCTCTTTCCTAGACACGCGTTTTGGGTGACTTGAGTTCGTCTTTCATAGAGCAAAACTTCATGGATCGGAATTTATGCTACTCGAGTACTTTTGCAATCATTAAGAGCAAAAAAGAAAATGTACAGAATGTACACCTATTAGGTGTAAACTGCTGCGGCATTGGCGAGGCCGAGTGAGAAATATTTATCAGAAAGTAACTTAGCTGTTCGGTATTGCACAAGTTGGACAAGTTGGGAGTGGGGTTGCCATCCTTGCATTTGAGCTTGTGAGCCCCCGAACATGTCACTTGTCGTTCTGATAATCTTCAGTTCTAGGAGGATGAAGATAGTTGTGACCAACTGCCATAATAAAGTCATCCGACTTGCGTTTGCGGTTCCCGGCTTTAGTCAGGGCCGCGTCATCGGTGTCCTTCCGCTCTTTCTGTCGGGGTGCCTTTTTTGTCATCAAGGGCCTTAGCAACAGCGTCGGCCGAGTCGGCGTATTTGTTCGCTATGTTGAACAAAGCCTTGACCGAGTTGGATGGTTTCTGAGTGAATTTAGCGATGAACGGTGTCTTTGACTCATTTTCGAAAGGCGGCGATGATGACCTTGTCCTTGATCATTGGGATTGAATTCCTTTTATCAGAAAACCTCTTGATGAAATCACGAAGAGACTCGTTCTTCCTTTGATGCAACTGATACAGATCGTACTCGGAAGATGGTCTCTCGTATGTTCCTTGGAAATTGGCGATGAAACGTTCCCGGAGTTCTCCCCGGGAGCCGATTGATCTCTTAGGAAGTCGGCTAGAGCAACTGGGAGGTAGTTAGCCATGGCCTTGTAATCTCCTCCAGCTGCTCGAATCGCCAGAGTGTAAACTGTGAGACAGGATTCGAGGTTGGTCTTCCCGTCTGAAAGTGCATCTATCCCCTAAGTGGGTTTTGGTGGATTAATGACAAAGCAGTTAAGGGACTAATGAGTTTATCAAGATTTGTGCAGAGAATTAGTCCCAGGTTGCTTAGTGTGGTGCATGGAGACCCCCCACAAAGATATGATGCAAAACGGCGAAGCGACTCGGAGTTTATTTTAAATTCATTTGAATTTTCTTTGGAGTCGTAGGAAAACCGTTCTATCAAGAGGGGTTGTAAGCAGTGTTCCAAGACCACTCAAGTGCTTAAGATCCAAATAGCTGAGAGTTCATCATTTTGGCACAATACATACACTTGGGTGGGCTATTTTCAGTGCCAGGGTCGGAGGTTCCGACCTCCAGGGCCGGAAGCTCCGACCAGGTCCTTCGGCCACAGACTAAGTGTTGGCCGGAGGTTCCGATCCCCCTGGTCGGAACCTCCCGGCCAAAATCTGTGAGTAACGGCTATGTGACGTAAGCCATGTCCTATAAAACCCAAACTTGGATTCTAGCCGTTGCTGACGCATTCCACTTCGTTCCAACTGTTCCCTAGCCTCTCCTAAGATGCTTTGAGCTCTCCCAACTAATCCTAGTACATTCTTTGTGATTCTTGTGAGGATTTAGTGGGAAATTGGGTGAATTTTGTTGAGAGAAGGCTAGGAGGATCTTGTGCACTTGTGGAGGTCGCGGATTGGCTGCTCGGGGCTTATTTCTCTTGGAGGGAAACCTCCTAGACGGTTAGGCGTCTCCCGCGAGCTTCATCTTGTTGTGGATTGTCCCGGGAAAGTTTGTGAAGGTTCATCTCACCTCCGCAAGGAAAAGAGGTAAATTCTAGTGGAAACCAAGTTTGATCTTTGTGGTCACTTGGTGAGGAAAGAGGTCAATTGAGACCCAGCTCTTTGGAGCTCCTCAACGGAGACGTAGGATCTTTGTGATCCGAACTTCGGGAAAAATCTTTGTGCCTCCGTTGTCTTTTCTCGTTATTGCCTCATTTTGTATATTAACTTGCCAGCATTTATCTCTTACTCCATTACTTACACTTTACTTGATCTCTGTCAGATTTATCCTTTATAGAAGTATATTGGTAGAGTCTGAACCCCAGGGTCGGAACTTCCGGCGTTCTAGGCCGGAACCTCCGACTAGCCCTCTCGGCCAGACCGAGAGAACCGGTCGGAACCTCCTACCATTTTGGTCGGAGGTTCCTACCAGTATTTTACCGCTGCTTTTGGATAATTTTTCAGGAATGCCTATTCACCCCCCCTCTAGGCGACATCAACGGGCTTTCACCGTCGTATTTTTCAATTCTAGTCGGCTTGAAGCTTGACGGCCAGTCGACTTGTTGTAGCTCGTGGGTGAAGGCCGGTACATCTTTATTTGTATGAGAACTCCGACTCTGACTACGATGGTGATCGTTCATTTGATCGGGTCAGCCACTCCTTGATCGGCTGGCCAGGCCAGCCTAGTTGGCTCTATTTCTATTTGAAATCGTTCATTTTCACTTTTATTTGATCGGTACTTGCAAAACAGCTAGGTCACAACAAAATTAGTGGAAATATATTAGTCTAAACCAAATCGATACATTGAACGTTGTTTTACCCGTTTTATTGCCGAAGGTTGGCAGTCTAAATGGGTTTAACGACCGCTAACAACTCCCCCAAGCTTAAACTTTTGCTCGTACTCAAGCAAAGCTAAACTAGGGCTTTGATGGATCAGGAATTGCTGCAACATTAGTAAGTCCACAATTTCCAGAAATACAGCAAAGTAGTCAAGCAAAATTATGCAGAAAAATGGAATAATAGAGTTTTATTGCAAAACCAAATCCATGGTCCTTATTTACCTTGTCTTAGGGAGTCAAGACTTAGACTGATCAAGTTAATACTTTTCCCTCTTCTTTTCAAGATTTTGACTTAGAGGTTTTACAAATTTTTCAAGAACAAAAAATCCTAAATTTCCTCAAATGTTCACTCAATCTCTCTGATTTTTCTCTTTTTGGAAGTGGATCTCACTAGAGTCCTGTGACTCTCTTTCCCTATACTAGGATTTAAAATTTGTTCTAAAAAGATTGTCACTTTAGAGTATTATTTGTCCTATCGATCATCTCTTATTCAAATTTATCTCCATTTTGCCCCTACCTACACTCTTACTTTTAACTCTAAATCATTTAATAATGGGCACTATGGTTATTTATTCTCAAACGTTAATCTCTACTTAAATAACCTAGAATGACAATCTTTTTGGATGGAAACAATACACTATTATGGGATGGATGGAGTATTTACGATGGAGTGAGTAGGTATATTAACATTAAGGCCGTCAGCTAGTAGGTGTGAACTGGGCGACATAATAGGGCCCTAAATTTTTTATATTTTAATCCGTGTTAATGCGTTCCAATATATTTAAAGACCTCTTATTCCATTTTAAAAGGTTTTGCTCTTCCTTCTTTACTGATTTAGCTAGAATGCTTCTTTTGTTCAGCTCTTACAAGTGTTCGATCGTAATCATGACCATCTTAAGGAAGTATGGCTCATGACGATGACGTGAATGTACGTTCTAGACATTAAAGATTTTATTTTTCCACTTATTAAAAAATAAGTTACTGCATCGGGATACAATTCTTCATGGCGTTAAATGCAAAAGTGAGTCTAGGCTGGTGTATTATGCAACTTTGGTAAATATATATAGCATTCTGAAATAAATTTTTTATTTTTATTTGTTGATATTTTCTAACTATAGACTTTGTTTTTTATTTTACACTAGGTGTTAAATTCCTAGGTACGGTCCTGGTCAACATTATTTATTGTACCCGATATCCTACGTCACGACTAATAAATCCGACGCGTCAGACGGTCAGAGCTAGCCAACACAGACTGCAGATCCCTGGGGATTAAAAAGTATAAAAACTTTCCTACCTGCTAGTAAAAAAAAATCGTTCAAGATCCCGATTTTGCTTTGTTAATTTTACTTCTTGACAATTTGATAGCTCTCCGGTAGTCCCGTGCCTAGCAAACCATCATCTCCCATACTTGTTGCTCGAGCTCGAGGTGCCCGTTCATGGAAGCAACCATCTTCAGTTCCACAGACACGAGGTATGTAGTATGTGCCATACTATCTGATATCTCTGCCATTCCGTGTGAAATTAGAGATACCTCTTGCCATGTAGGACATCTTACTAGAAGTTCAACTCTAGCCTGTATAATTTTGAGTCAGGGCCGCTAAGCGGTATACTGTTATAGTGATATGTAGTAATATGTGCTATTCAGTTTGGTTGCCGATGCTAGGATTGCTTTGGTCACCGGCGGGAACAAGGGGATCGGGCTGGAGGTGTGCCGGCAGCTGGCCGGCAACGGCGTCACCGTCGTTTTGACGGCCAGGGATGAGGTGAAGGGCGCCGCGGCCGTCGAGAAGCTCCACGGGCTGGGGTTCTCCAGTGTCATCTTCCACCAGCTGGATGTCACGGACGCTTCCAGCATCGCCAGATTAGCCGAATTCTTGGAGTCCCGCTTTGGGAGGCTGGACATCCTGGCAAGCTTTCTTTTCTTCGTTTGAAGATTTTCTCTTGAGTATCTGGATGCTCTAGCTTCTGGCTCTCATACCGTTTTCAGCTTCTGATATGATCACCGGTTGCTGCTGGATGTTCTATTCTGCAGGTGAATAATGCCGCCGTTGGTGGGATTGAACCCGTGGACGATCCATCTTTTGGTCTACTGCCCACTGAAGAAAAGGTTATCAGTTAACTGCATACCAGCATACATGCTGAAAACCAAGCAAATCTGTTTTTTTCCCCCTACGCAAAGCAGTCGATCTGATCGACGACCAAAATGTCGAAATAACGCTTAACCGACTAGCAAAGTGTAGGACCAAAAGTTGCGTGCGCTTTACTTTGCACTAGTTAGTACTCCTGGACAGAGTCCATTAATTCGTTGTTGTGAGGTGCAGTTCAGCGGCATGGATGGGCTTCAGAGAATTGAATGGATGTGGAAAAACTGCCGGCAGACGTACGACACTGCAAAGGCCGGCCTGCAGACGAACTACTATGGCACGAAGAATGTCACTGAAACCCTCCTCCCTCTCCTGCAATCCTCCTCCGATGGAAGAATCGTTAACGTCGCATCAACCTTCGGGCTGCTAAGAGTAACAGATCTCCATTGATCTCTGATGATCTGATCTTATTCTTGCAATCCCAGATTTGCTGATATAGAGAAGAGGACTGTATAAAATAGCTAATCTTTTCTTTGCCTGATGATATTCAGTTCTTCAGAAACGAGGAGCTGAAGCAAGAGCTGAACGACGCTGACAGCCTCACCGAGGAGATGCTGGACGAGCTGCTGGACATGTTCATGAGAGATTTCGAAGCCGGCGCGGTGTTGGGGCGCGGATGGCCGACGGAATTCTCGGCGTACAAGGTGGCCAAGGCGGCCATGAACGCGTACTCGAGGATCCTGGCCAGGAAGCGGCCCGCGCTGCGCGTCAACTGCGTGGACCCAGGGTACGTCAAGAGCGACCTGACCAGGAACTCGGGCCTCCTGACGCCCGAGGAAGGCGCGAGCAGGGTGGTGGCGGTGGCGCTGCTACCAGCCGGCGGGCCGACAGGTACGTTGTTCGACGGCGGCAAGGAGGCGTCCTTCGTGTGATACTCCCTCCGTCCCACTTCGACTTTAAAATTTTAAGTTGTCTTTATTAACTGTCTCATCAATCACTTTTTATTTAAATTTCTTCCTATCTTACTTCTTATCTACCATATCACCTAAATCATAAGCATATTAGTCTTTTTTTTTTACTTTAATCTTTTTAAAAATAAAAAGATTTCTTATAAAGGAAGGCGGAGGAATTATGTACTAACCGTACACAGGATTTCGCTGCCTCGCTGCCAGGGGCCCACTATGTGTGCGTTCTCTGGACTCGTGTTTTCCATGCTTAGATTGAGAATTTGTTGTGATTATTCATGTCCAGTTTTATTCCTGCTCGATGAACATGATAGCTAATTTGCTATTTATCAATAATCTATTGTTTCTCTCCTAATCCTTCGTTAATTTTGCGGTTATTATATAATTTGGCTTGATGAATAGATGATAGATTTTTTATTGTATTCGAGGATACAAATAAATAAGTTAACTACTATAAAGTTGAAAAATTATTTTTGAATATTATTCTAAGCTATTGTAAGAAACTTATATATAGAAAACTTTTGCAAAAAAATTACACGGTTTAGTATTTGAAAAGTATGTTCATGATAATCTATAATATATACTCTCTCTGTTTTAAATTACTTGTCATTTTAATTTTATTCTAAATTAACTATTAGTATCTTTAACTATCAACTTATAGAAATTTGTAAAGTTTAAGATCATAAGATTGGGGGTGCTAGTTTGCACGTGCTCGCTGAGAGTCCATGTCGCGTGTGATTTTCCACTATCAGAAATCAGAATGGACCAAGTTTTTAGTGCTTAACACGATTAATGATTCCATTGATTAGTGATTTATTAGGAGCTTTGTGATTTTTTGACAACCTACGCGCTTCTCTCCTACAAGTACGATCCCATATTTGATTCATTCAATTTGCAATCTCTTGTTACACTAACAAATTTAAGATTTGATTCTTCAAGGGCAAAACTTTCAAGTCAAATAATTTTCAACTGAATTTATAGAAACTTTCAACTCAACCATGTAAGTTCTACTAAATTTATATAAACTTTCTATTTAAATTGGGAAAGTTTCTATTAAAAAATTAATTATGAGTTCAAACTTCAAGTTTTTAAGTTAAATTTTTTAAATTTTCAATTACTTGAGAAGCTTGAAATTTTGAATGGAAAGTATACTGTGAATTGTGAAACTAAGTGTAAATAGTTATACTTGTGTTAAGCCATAGAGAATCCTCTGTCTACACAAAGAAAGAGAAGGTTGTATTTGTGGGACCATTGCATGCACAAAAGCAGCCTTTTCCACTTTTTTGAGAGTCACAACCAAAAAAAATAATGCCTCCTCTGGCCTCAGCCATTGAATCCGACTCAGCCCAACTGCCCAAGTAAGAAAGTAAAGGGAATGGAAATTTAAAGAAGGAAATCGTGTGTGTTCGCTGGGAATGCACGCGCCAATTAGCGATTCCGCATAAGATTGATGATTTTAGATTCACTATAAAAATATTTTTAAAATATATAATTTATATCTTGTTAAACTATATAAATTTATAAAAAATAATAAGTGCATGGTCTAATGCTCAACTAGGAGAAAATTTTTTCTATGCCCCCTAAAAATTTAGGCGATCCCTTTTATAATCTTGAGTTTTACCTACTCCTTTATATGTCCCTAAATTTTTTATCCCTTCCATACCTTTGTTGTTAGTTGACCGTTAAATAGGTGTAAAAATCGGTTTTTTCCTGGGACATATAATAAGTGCAAAAATTTGTGGAATCTATCTTTGGAAATATAGTAATTTATTGTGTGATTATAATATTTATAAGTTTATTCTATGAGGAATTATTATACATAAAAATTCTAATATATATTAAAAATTATGTGTAACATTTTTCTAAAACGGTAAACATAATAATCTAAGTCTTGGATAGCATTTATTTTCAATAAGATATATAGCATATAGCAAATCTATTGTACTACCATAAATTTGTTACACATAGTTTTTAATAAAAAAAATATAAATATTAATTTTTTATTGTTATCTAAAAATAAACTTTGCCGTGAACAATATCTCGTAAAATAAAGTCATAAATATAATAGTCACATGCAACAAATTTATACACTTTTAACAATATACTTCACAAATTTCTATGCTTTTTTTCCATGCATTAGGGCAAAAATTGACCTTTTCATAGGAATAAAACGATCAGCTAAGGATCAATTGACAGCTAAGGATCAATTGACGGAAAGGATATGGAAGGGAATAAAATCAAAACTCAGGGGCTGAGCAAAACTCAGGTGCATATGAGGGATCGGCTAAATTCTCAGGGGCTTAGAAGAAATTTTCTCCTCAATTAGTGTCAGTGTACTAAATATGGAGATATCTCACAGATATGCACATACCTCAGTGAAATATAATATACCAATTTCTATACAGAAACAAACCCTATCTATATAACATATGGAATGAGTCCGGAGCAGATAACTAAGTAGTTGCCGAAAAGGAAAGAAACACAGAGTCCTACTCGGACCCTATCAGGACTGCTCAGATTTATATTCTAATATATCTACCTAGTTCTACTTGGACATAAAGGCATCCAAGGGTATAAATACAATACTCTCATAGGGGACAAGCCAAAATAAACCAAAGAGAAATAACAGAAGCCATATACCCCAATCTTTTCTAGTCAACATTAGAAGAGCCCGACAACAACTAGTCACCGATCACCATATCCCAGCTCTACGTCGACATACTGGCAGATTAGATTAGAGTTTCTCCATATACTTTGTACTTATGAGATTGATATAATACAAAGTACCGGCCTCCCGACTAAATAGAAATAGGGCTATTACCTCTAAAGCGGCCCGAACCTGTATAAAGTTTTCCGTCTCATTGTATCTTTGTTTGTATCTTTATATCAGCCTTACCCTATATTCCAAAATATATCATATATACATAAATATTATGGTTAGGTATCAATTCATAATAGCTAGAATATGGCTGGAAGAGGGAGAGGGAGATTGTGGGTAATGGTTCAGACTCGGAAAGGCTGCCAGCGGTGGTGCCTCAAAGCTACAGGAGATATAGTTCATGGTGACTAGTGGAGAATAAAAGGCAAAGTGATTAAGAGACGAAAACGGATATACATGCCATGGCCATTACAGATGGAGGTGAGGCGACAAAAAAAAGAAACATTAGTATACGGCCTTATGTGAAAAGATAGAGAAAGATTAAAGCTTGCCGGCTACGGTGAAGCCACCGCCAAGTAACCCCAAGTGGCCATTTAGATTTATCGACGAATGCGTAATAAAATTTTGATATTATTATATCTTTTTATTAGTAAAGCATTTAGATTTTTTAGCCTTAAAAGTTTTCTAGCACCATCAATACCTACCATAGGTTTAGAAAGAACCTAGACAACTTCAATAATAAGATCATTAACTTTATTCGGGCATTTACATCATAGCATACTCTTATACAGTAACCACAAATAAGAAAAGGCAGAGTCCACGTACCCTCGAGGCTTCAACTGAGGGTGGCCTCATATGGGTCGGGGTCGTGTTATACTGTTCAACCTATGTTATTTTGTATTTGTGCCTTTCAAATGTATTTTTAATGCTTAGTATTTTATAGGTGGAACTCTCCCGCCCTAAAGTTTAACATTAAAACATCCTAACCTACTAATCAGACTCATCTTCTTTCTTATCCCTACCCTCTCCTGAGCCGGCTTTTTAGGGGCAGACTGACATTTTTCTTATCCTTCCCCGTCTCGAGCCAGCTTTTTTGATGACATAGATCTAAGGCCACACATTGTAAACTAATGGTATTATAATACAAAATATTAGAAAGAGTGGCCTCAGCTGCCACATAGTAAATCAAGCCATGACATAAGTCAACATTCTTACAATGCAAACGATAGCCTCAATAGGGGCACAAACCTTTTTTTTGACAGGGATTCTAGTCCTATTTGCAGCTTTCATTCATTTTCTACACCGTGTATTCGCTAGGGACAAGGCTCTCTTTAGGCCTTCGTATTCTCGGAAATTTCTTTAAAATATTTTTTTATCTTTTTTAATAAAAATATACTATTAGATTTGAAATTTAGAAATCCATACCCCTACCGATGGTTAAAATATCAATAGGATCCCTACCGACCAATCAAAAGTCGACTGGATCCTTGCTGATTTTTGGAAGGTACGTAGGGTTAGCTGCATTTGCTTTGCATGCAACCTAGTAATAATCAACCATGGGTCTAGACAATTTAATTAATGGGTCACATCATCATGCAAATAACAAATACAAAGATCTTTCCTTTAACACAACAACAGCTGCATGTGTACGTGTATGTCATGCTGCTTTTATTTGATCCAAGAATATACTTCTCAAGAAGAGCATAAACATATACATTCTTACTATTCTAAAATATCCTCGTTTAAAAATATAAGACCTATTAGATTTCGTTAAGACAAGTTTTTAACCAAAAATTACTCTATTATTGTAACAACCCGGTTTTAGTGTCTGCATGGAAAACTATTTTTTAATAAAATCCTATGTTCAAAAAATTGGTTATTTGTGTGTATATAGGAATCAGGCATCACGATCCTAATTAAATCATTCCTTGATCCAAATTTATTTCTTTTATTTAAAAGTACAAGGCCTATTATGTTTGTTTTAACAAAATCTAATATGCCTTATATTTTTAAATAGAGAGAATATATTTTAGAATAGTGAAAGTGCATATATGTTTATTCTCTTCTTTTGAGAAATATATTCTTGGATCAAATAAAAGCAGCATGACATACAAGTACACATGCAGCTGTTGTTGTGTTAAAGGAAATACAATATCTTTGTATTTGTTACTATAAAAAGTTTCCGTGTGTTGTAACGGAAAAAACTAAAATTATATTAAAAATTAGATGATTATAGTTCAATTTTTGAAACCTTAGCCCCTTAGAAAAACATATTAGTTTGAATTTCTTGGGAGCCCAACTTTTCTAGTACATGATAATAATAATCTTGCCGAACCACTGAAAAAAGCTTAAATGTGTAAGATTAGTATCGTTAGCCGTCCACTTGGAAATGAATTCATATTTGGCTCCAGCTTCTATGATGACTTAGCTGAATACAGTTTGATAAGTACGTAAGAGCTCTATTCTATCATCTGCACATGAACCTAAAGTGAGTAAACAATTTCAACAAGTACAAAAATGACGATTAGAGATTAATTGTTCATATTGCCGTCTTCATAGTCAATCAATCTAGCTGATTTCTCACCTTGATTCTTCACAACAACGGAATAGGAAGATTCCGGTGCCCATACCACAGATGAGAGAACCAGAACCGGTATGCTCTGACATCAACATCAAAACTGCCATATATTGCAAGGAATAGTTCAGAAATATTTACGTGGTTGAAGAACTCCAGCACCTGTAACTTCAAACTGACATAACATGGGGTGCAATCGAGATTAACATCGAATGGTTTGGATAACTCACTGGTTTTGAATTGACGATTTGGACTCGATGTTGAAATGACCTTGATGTGCTTCTGCAGATTGTCCCTTGATCCTTGTGGTTCTCTTTTATCATCAGATCTTTCGCTTAAAACCGAGCAATTTGTAGACGCTTAGCAAACTGGTTCTTACAGGCCTACGAGGATCAGAAATAATTCAGGATAAAAAGTTCATTGTATAGTGTTCCCCAGTATTTGACGAATACGGCAACTTGCAAGTAAGCTTGTCTACTTTCAGAATTATCTCTCCTTTTCATCTATCCCCTGAAACAATCGCTGTCCTCATGTGATGCCTCTTCTTTGATTCTTGTGCATTGAAGAAGGATTCCACGTTCAGTTATACAGATTTGAACCATGACGAAAAGGAGAGCTCAAAACACGTTCTGAATTAGTGAAAGTAAAAGTGGATCTCAAGTTCTCACTTCTCAACACCCCATTTTCCATTTTTATTTATCATCCACTTACGCAGGGTGCACTGCTGCAGTCTGCAGAATGGATTGAAAGAGGAATCGAAGAAGAAATGAAAAACAACAGGCAAGATCGACGAGCCATATTTACAGAGATCGTACAGGCAGCTCAAAACAGGCATACGTACTACATAGGACAGAGCACGCCATGGCGCCATTGCCATCACATAGTACAAGAGCGGCGCCTCCCTCGCAGCTGCCCCTCTTCCTCCTTCCGTCCGCTCCTTCCCTAGCCAGTCCAGATCCCAAAGACAGTTTCTATTGTACAAGAGCGACGGGAACGACGGCGAAACCGCGACCTCCAGCGAAGCGACGGCTGGCTTCTTGTGTGGATCCAGTCATCGGCGATGGCATCCTCGAGTGGATCCGGCCGACGGCGACCTCCACGATAACTTCCTCGAGTGGGCCCGGCCGACGGTGACGTCCACGACGGCGGCCTCGAGGGGAACCGGCCGGCAGCGGCGGCAGCCTTCACAACAGCGCCATCGAGCTGATCTTGGTGGCGGGGCGGCGTCCGGCCGACGGTGACCTCCATGACGGCGGCCTCGAGCGGATCCGGCCGGCGGTGGTGGCAGCCTCCACAACAGCGCCATCGAGCTGATCTTGGCGTCAGGGTGGCTTGCAGCACATCATCAGTGTGACGTCAGCGTCCGACGCGTCAACATGAAGTCAGCAAGAACAGAAACCGTACAAATTTCTATAATAGTAAAGATTTGCATGAAGATGTGACCCATTGGTTAAATTGTCTGGGCGCATGGTTGATTATTACTAGGTTGTGTACAAACCTGCCATAGATCGGTTCGGTAAAGGTCCAGCCGACTTTTGATTGGTCGGATGATCCTACCGATCTTCCAACCATCGGTAGGGCTATAGATTTGTATATTTCTAATTTAATACTTTCTTCGTTCTAAAATATAGTTATTTTTTTATGAATCTGAACAAGCACACTATTATGTTTGTCTAAATTCGTAGCAAAAAATAACTATATTTTGAAATAGATAGAATAGTATATTTCTATAAAAAATTAAAAAATAATATTTTTTTAAAAAAATCTCGTATTCTCTGCGAGCCAATGCCTTTTTTTCCTTTTTTTTTTTTTTCCTTCCATTGCCTAACATTGCGAGGCCAATGTCTACCGTGTGTCCGTATAGCGTTGTTATGCCCTAAAACAGTCAGTAGTTGGTAGGTCTACTCTAGGGCTGTCAGAAATGCTCGGGGCTCGTGAGTTGCTCGAACTTAGCTAGTTAAAAAGGCCCGACTCGAGCTCGGCTTGTCTGAGAACCAAACCGAACTCAAGCTTGGCCCTGAGCTTGCGAGCCTGCCGAGCCGAGCTCGAGTAGCTCGACGAGCCTCAGCTTCCGGCGTTTCAATTCGTTTCATACTTTCCCTCGGTCTCTCTCCTCATTGAATGTTCAGCGAACCCCACAGGACCGTTGCTGTTAGAGTAGACCAACCATCTGTTGTCCCATTTCCCAATATACAGAGATGCATGGCAGTGTGTTCGCATGTATGCGCACGACTGTGCATGCCTCAATGTATAGTGATGTAGGAGACGTGGCAGTGCTTTTCCTCATCTAATTAGCACAGTTCTACCTTTTCTCTTAAATGGTGATGACTTTTGCATCATCATTGGATTTGCTTTTACACTTGAGCTTACGAAATTGTGGTGCAGGCATGCAACGTAGGAGTAGTAGAGTATTTTTAGCAGCAAGCTCGAGAAAAGCTCGAGGCTCAAACGAGCCAAGCTCGAACACAGCTATAGGCTCGTAGTGAAATCAGGCTCGGCTCGAGCTCGACTCGAGTCTGCACCAAGCTCGAGCCTAGTGGGGAGGCTCGCTCGAGCTCGGCTCGTTGACAGCCCTAGTATTCAATGGCTACGGCCGAATGCACCACACATATTGGTAGAAGGCTGAGCTTGTGGTACGGTGGCACCATCACTATTCACCACCACAAAAATTGTCGGAGATATATGTCACCATTCGCCACCACAAAAGGCGCACAGGAAATATAGTCGTCAGTCTGCTTTTCTCAAAGAAGAGAGTATATCACTGATCGAATCAGAATTCAGAAAAGGGTGGATCGGAGCTAGCTTGTGTGCATTTGCTTGTACGGTACAACATGGAAGAAGCCATCTCTAGCCTCCCGAGTAAAAGGTGCGTACGATTTTCTTGGTAGAAATACTGTACTCTGGAGCCATGAACGGTCTCAAAGTGGTACTCCACGGTAACACGTTCTGCTCCGCTGTGTCACTGCCAGGGTTGCTGTGGTCACCGGCGGCAACAAAGGGATCGGGCTAGAGGTGTGCCGGCAGCTGGCCGCCGACGGCGTCAGCTTCACGGTCGTTCTGACGGCCCGGGACGAGACCAGGGGCACCGAGGCCGCCGAGAAGCTCAGAGGGATGGGCCTCTCCAGTGTCGTCTTCCATCAGCTGGAGATCACGGACAGTTCCAGCGTTGCTCGGTTGGCTGATTTCTTGAAGACTCGTTTTGGGAAGCTAGACATACTGGCGAGCTCTCGTTCTCCTGTATTTTTTTTTTATTTTTGTTTGATTTTTTGGAAGACCCGTTCTCTTGCTTGCTATAGTAACTACGCTAGGGACCTGACCGGTGAAAGGATGGATGGCTCTGTTTGCAGGTGAATAATGCCGCAGTTGGCGCGTTGGAGTACACCCCAGGAGTAGATACCAACGAGGAACAGGTGATTTAACGCATGAATCGTATTTTAGCAGGATTATGATTTGCCAACAAAAAAATTCAATTCGTCACCATAGTTCTATCAAAAATACTGAATTTGCTCCAGCGTAGAACCTGCTTGTAAGCCAAACTGAACCAAGTTTATTTGTTGACGCGCGCAATACAGTTCGTTGGCATGGACAAGCAACAGAGAATTGAATGGATGTGTAAACAAGGCCGGCAGACGTACGACGCAGCAAAGAACGGCGTGCAGACAAACTACTACGGCACGAAGCTTGTAATCCAAGCCTTGCTGCCTCTGCTCCTGCTATCCTCCTCCGAAGGAAGAATTGTTAATGTCTCCTCCGCCTTTGGACTGCTAAGAGTAGGTTCTTCAAATTGATCACACTGTGGTCCACTATCACAATTAAAGAAAAATTAAATCTAAATCGATCGAGTTTTCCTCCTTAATTTCTTCTTCACTCCCGATCGAGTAGGTCGTCAGCAACGAGGATCTGAAGAAGGAACTGGACGACGTTGACAGCCTCACGGAGGAACGGCTGGACGAGGTGCTGGGCAGCTTCCTGAAAGACTTCGAGGCCGGCAAGCTGGAGGAGAACGGGTGGCCGACGGAGTTCGCGGCGTACAAGATGGCCAAGGTGGCCATGAACGCGTACACGAGGATCTTGGCGAGGAGGCACCCCGCGCTGCGCGTCAACTGCGCGCACCCCGGCTACGTCAAGACGGACATGACCTTCGACTCGGGGTTCCTGACGCCCGAGGAGGGCGGGAGGAACGTCGTGACGGTGGCCCTCCTGCCGGACGGCGGGCCGACCGGCGCGTTCTTCGACCAGGGCAAAGAGGCGCCGTTCGTGTGATGGCCGCGATTGGAGCCATGGAGCTATGGCTGATGAAGTTTCAGTACCAGTACCGCGGTTTCTGTTCTGTCCTTAAGCAGTCAAGCAACAATATCTAAACTGCGGCATGTTTCCATTATTATTGACAATACCGCCAGTTAGCGTGGTAACCGGGTTACCGCTGGCTACGGTAATAGTAACCATACAGTAATCCTCACCAAATTTAAATAAATTTAAAAAATAATTTAAATTTTTGATAAATTTTGTTTGGCTTGCCACAGTAACTGCGCTTAACGGTTACCTAGCTTCCAGCGGTAAGGTAAACCCTAGTTTCCATCCAGACATCTAGGCAACTACCCAGGACAATACGGTAAAGCGGTAAAAACACAAGGCGGCCAAGCAAATAAATTGTGCAGCCAAACATGGTTTGTTGCAACCATTTCCAGAGAAAAATACAGTAGATGAAATCATGATAACGATGTAAAGTTCTACTGTTTCAGCCTTCAATATATCGGTTTGAGTACACAAGTCAAACTACATTGTTTGCTGGGCACCAATTACTTTCTTATTCTGATACTACATGTTAAAGAAATCAGAAAACGTATGATACAATCACACAAAAGATGCCTCACCATTCCTATCAAAATAAGCACCAGTTGGGCCATCATCAGGCAAGAGAGCTACCTTTACAGGGTTACTAGCACCCTCCTCAGGCGTCAATACTCCCATGTGCATCGACATCTCACTCTTGACATAACCAGGTGTCAAACAGTTGATACGTAGTGTAGGGTACTTCTTGGCAAGAATCCTTGTGTATGCATTAAGGGCAGCTTTGGCAACTTTGTAGGCTGAAGATCCACCGGTTGGCCAACCATGCGCTTCTATTAAGTTTGCCTTGAAATTGTCGAGGAACAAATCCAACAGCTCCTCTAGTCTCTTTTCAGTAAGACTGTCAATGTCATCGAATTCCTTTCTAAGATCTTCACTGTTGAAGTTCTGCTCAAGAAAAATGGTATAATTCAGTGAGAATTACCAGTGCATGTATGCAAGAAACTTAGGAGGGCTGGAACAAACAAGAACTTCTTTATTTCATTTAATCCCCAGTAAAATGTAATTCCAAGTCACTAATTGAATGAACATAAGTTTTTAACGATAATATATATCCTACACATAAGAAAAAAAAGCAGAAGCTGCATACAACGAAACATGTTACACTGCAAGAAGATCACAGAAATGCCTTCTGCAAAAGCTCTTGGTAATAAATGAACTAGAAGGGAAGAGAAGAGTTGTCCTACAAGTTTGTATAGACAAGGTCCCTAGACAATTTAACTTTCCAGTGAATCAAAACAGGGAAGGCCTAGTTAATCATGCTTCTGCAGAAATATATTGGTATAACTTATACTGAAGACAACTAATATACTTGTCCTGTGTAATTGCAGTAGAGTTTACAAATCTTACTCTCAGTAGACCAAATCCTGACGACACATTAACAATTCTTCCTGAGGAGGATAACAGAAGAAGAGGAAGTAGTGCCTCTGTGACAAGCTTGGCTCCATAGTAGTTTGTTGTGATGCATGATTTAGCTTCATCATAGGTCTCCTTTGAATTTTCCCTCATCCATTCAACTCTCTGATCTACATCCATGCCTTCGATCTATCCATGCATAGGCAGGGTTAGCTGTTCTATAAGCATATACCCATGCATATTTTCTTCTTTTTATAGTCTCATGCACATTGTTTTAGAACATGTACAGAAATATAATTATGTACAACATGGACAGGTTATAGGCAATAAAGCATCGGACAGTTAATACACGATCCATTATTTGAAACATGGTCTCCTACTCTCCACGGGTATGTCAATCTCAAACAATGATGCTTCAAAATCCTACTATGCGCACCACGAATCACAAATATCAGTGTGACGTGAATTATTACACTTCAAGAAAAGGTAATCTTATATTTCTGCTATGGTTGATAGACAATACTAAGAAACAACTATATAGATTGTTGTAAACTACTTTAGGAACAGGAATTATTTGCTGAATTTTAAGACAATAAGGTGTAGTCTTTAACTTTTGTTCAGTACCTGATCTTTAACTTTAGCAACCAAAACTGGATCCCGATCAACACCTGAAATTCCTGCGTTATTGATCTACAAACATGAAGCACACAATTATGGTAGCACACATGCAGAGAAGGAATGACTTCTACGCAAACGCTACTGTGTATACAAGAAGTATTCAGAGGCAAAAGAAGGCTATATTACAGCTTAGTTTAGCAATATATCAACAACAGGTAAAGTTTTCAAGAGCTGTGAAAACATCAACTAATGTTAATTTTTAACTATTACAACTTTATAGGCACAATAAAATAAGCTCATGCCTGCCATGTCTCCTAAAATTGAATATGCAATTATGTTCATGTACTTCTAATACAGATGCATGAATCATATGCACTTATCCAGTACAAGAAAATGATTCAATTAAGTACTGCATGCAGCAAATAACTAAAGTTTTGTGTTCACCTTTTATACTCAGTTCTACTTCAAAAAAACACCTTTTATACTCAGTTACCAAATTCCGTTTATGTCTGAAAGTTTGAACATAATGTAAAGCTCTCCCTGGCCCTGACGGCCTGACGAGCTCTGATACCGAGTGGAACAGTATCAACTCCACTGTTTCCCAAATTTGGGAGACCCTAAACCATCGAAGAGCTAAAATCACGAAGGGGAGCCATACCAAGACATCAAGCCTCCCGAACTGATCCCTGACGAAATCGGCCAGCCGAGCGACGCTGGTAGGGTCGGTGACATCCAACTGATGGAACACGACATCAGAATCGCCGGCGCCGGAGCGCCTGATGCCGTCAACCGCCTCCAGCCCCCTCGCCTCGTTCCTCGCTGTCAGGACGACCCTGAGCCCTCGGGATGCCAGCTGCCTGCAGGTCTCCAGCCCGACTCCCTTGTTGCCCCCGGTAACCAGGGCGATCCTGACAAGCCAGCGCCATGAACGCACAGTTTAGCAGCAGCGGAAAAGATCCGGTACTTTCGGCCGGCAGCGTGAAGGTGGATGGCGAGCGAGGTAGGGCGGCGAACCTCTTGCTCGACGGACTAGAGATGGCTGCCTCCATCGCTCCTCCCCGTCCCCGATTCGCGGCGACGGTGCGAGGAATGTGAGCTCCGTGGCCGAGCAGATGGTTCATCCCTTCCGCCTAGACATGTTCAAATGGGCCATGCCTTATCGGGCCGGTCTAGCCCGGGCATGGTTAGCCATGGCCGTGCCAGCACGGGCCGAGTAGCCGTGCCGTGCCTCGGCCGGCGGTACGGCACGGCCCGTGCACTGTAGTGGGCTGGCACGGCATGGCACGAGGCACGGCCTGGCACGGCCCGCCCAGAGGGCGACGACGGAGGCCAGGGAGGCGCACAGGTGGGGAGGTGGCGGCGGAGGGCGCCGGTGGAGGCCAAGGCAGGCGTCGGCGGTCGGGAGGAGGCGGGCGCGGGAGGCAGCCAAGGCCGGGGAGGCGGTGGCGGAGGGCGGCAGCGGAGGCCGCGGCAGGCGTTGGCGGCCGGGAGGACCGGTGGCGCGGGACGAGGCGGAGGCTAGGGAGGCACACAGGCGGCCGGGAGGAGGTGGGCGCGGGTGGCGGCGGAGGCCGGGGAGGCGCGCAGGAGGAGGGCGGCAGCGGAGGCCAAGGCCAGGGAGGCGCGCAGGCCAAGAGGAGCGTTGGCGTCGGCTTAGTCAATGCTACAGTGTGTAGTACAGTGAAGCAACAGTGAAGCCACAGTGTCGCTATAGTGCTCGCTGCTCGGGGAGGTCGAACGTTGCACATCTGTCTGTTACTAACGACCGTTTGCTGCATTGTTCGGCCGCGTTGGCCTGTAAAAAATTGCCACGTGTCCCAACGGTCTAAAATAACGACTAGATTTTGAATCTAGCCGTTGGGAGACAAAAAAATCCGAAAAATAGTGAAATTTTTTTCTATAAATAGGGGAACCACCAGCCAAATTTTTGCTCATCCAAACCTCCCAATCTCTCCTCTTGTGCTTTATTCTCCTCTCTTTTACTCTCTTGCGCTCTAAATTTTTAATTTAGACAAATTTTTATCTAAAATTCAAAAATTTTCCACATTCTCATAATTGATAGCTGCAGCCTCCGGTGCTCCTGCAAGGTAAAAAAAAATTTAAATTTTCTTCTTTGTTCGTACTATTTTTTTACTAATTTTCTCTATTTATATTGCAGGATGAATCCAAACTACCCAACGTTTCAATTGAGCGACTTCGACCCGAGCTATCTGTCGATGTCGCAAGTAGACGACTCCGGGTCGGCTCCTATACCGCAAGAACATCCGGAGGAAGTATATGCGGCTTCGGAAGGATCCGGAACTGCGAGCGGGAGCCTATCAACGCCAACCGGCTCGAAGAGATCAAGAACTTCGTCCGCCTGGCAACATTTTGATGAGATCAAGGAAGTCAGCGCGGATGGAAGGGAGGTAACGTACGCGAAATGTAAAATTTGTAAGACTAAACTCTTTGGAAAATCTTCTGGTAGAACAGGGCATTTGAGGCGGCATGCTGAGGCGTGTTCGAAGAAACAAGGTTACCAGCTACAACAGCAGCAACTGGTACTGAATCCTGACGGTACGGTACATTCATGGGAGTATGACCCTCAGGTAGCACGAGATTCTCTTATCCGTTTAATTGCTAGACAGGATTCTCTTACCGTATCTTAGGTAGCACGAGATTCTCTTGCCCGCTTGAGAGAGGAAGGGAAAGGGCGGAACTTCCCTGAGCTACGGTACGGGTGGAACTTCCCTGAGATACGGTACGTTTATGGGAGTATGACCCTCAGGTAGCACGAGATTCTCTCAGGTAGGCTTGAGAGAGGCACGGCCCGCTACGGCATTGCCCGCTTAGGCACGGTTCCTGTAGCGGGCCGTGCCATGCCGGTCCGTGTGCCTCCCCCCGGCCCAGGCATGGCACACCGAGGTCGTGGGCCGTGCCGTGCCGACATGGCCCGTCGGCGGCCCAGCGTGCCCGGGCCGGCCCGGTCCACTGTAGCGAGCACTTACCCAAGAGTCTGAGACGCCACCGATCCTCCCGGCCACCGACACCTGCAGCGGCCTCCGCCGCCGCCCTCCGCCAGCGCCTCCCCGCCTGCGCGCCTTCCCGGCCTCCGTCTCTTCCCGGCCGCTGACGCTTGCCGCGGCATCCGCCACCACCCTCCGCCGCCGCCTCCCCGCCTGCGCGCCTCCTCGGCCTCCGCCTCCTCCTGGCCGCCGACGGCCTCCGCCGCCGCCTTCCCGCTTGCGCGTCTCCCCGGCCTCCGCCTGCATGCCGACGCTTGCCGCGGCCTCCCGTGCCCGCCTCCTCCCGGTCGTCGACACCTGCTGGTAAGAGAATCTCGTGCTACCTGAGCTACGGTAAGAGAATCCTGACTAAACTCTCCAGAAAATCTTCTGGTGGAACAGGGCATTTGAGGCGGCATGCTAAGGCGTGTTCGAAGAAGCAAAGTTACCAGCTACGATAGCAGCAACTGGTACTGAATCCTAACGGTATGGTACGTTCATGGGAGTATGACCCTCAGGTAGCACGAGATTCTCTTACCCGTTTAATTGCTAGACAAGATTCTCTTACCGTAGCACGAGATTCTTTTACCGTAGCTCAGGGAAGTTCCGCCCTTTCCCTTTCTCTCTCAAGCAGGCCTGACACCGCTAGGCGAGGTCGTGGCGTTTTAGGGCTCTGAGCCAAACAGCCTAACCCTCGTGGGCCAAACAGGTGGAGAATACGGCCTGAATGGGTTACAGGGCCTGAAAAATGAAATCCACTGTTTCTTTTGGAAAAAAGTCTACTTAACATTCCTCAACTATGGATCATCGCAACCCTCAACCGCAAAACTAAGTATAGGGTGTTCCCTAATTTCTAAAATCAGTGTAAATCAAGTCCCTCAGTGATTTAGAGAACAGTTTCGTCCTACATGGCAGGTTGAGTAGTCTTCACCTATCGTGGAGACTACGTGACGCCTATACCTATGTGGCAATACAGTTAACAAAAAATTTAAAAAAGTAGGACCACATGTAAGTCCTTAGTAGAAAAATAAAACAATTACGGTGGGACCCATTTTTCATCCTTTCTCTCTCCTCCCCTTTTCTCTTCCTCCTTCCTCTCTCTGACGGGAGCTTGACCCTGACTGCAGCGGAGCGGAGGGGGATTGGGACGGGGGGGAGCTTGACCCTGACCCTAAGTCCCTGATGGCAGCGGTAGAGGAGGATGGGACGGGGGAGCTTGACCCTGATGGACCCGACGAGCTCTCCATCGCATATCAGGGGAGGCGGTGCCCAACCAGAGCACGTCGCGGCTGGGCTCCAAGATCTCTAGCTCCTCCACTCGCCCGCCCATCCACTAGCCTCGACTTCCTCCCTACCAGCCATCTCCGTCGCTGATCTAGATGACCCCGTGGGGCGCCGCCCTACCTTCGGCCCGACCTCATCTTTTCTTGGCCCCACTATTTTTCTGGAATCCCTTTTTTGTGTGACTGATAATGGGTCCCACATACTCCCTCCGTCCCATAATATAAGGGATTAAACTATTTTTGCCAAATTAAGGTTGTAACTAAAAGACGCATATACCCTGAACATGTGGTATGTAGAGAATATACTAGTACAAAAGGTGGTAGGTGGAGAATAAACTATAATAAAAATTGGTAAGTGAAGAATAAATTAGTACAAAAGTTAATACGAACAGCATAAAGTATTACCTTGGGATCACAAAATCCCTTATATTTTGGAACAAATTTAAATGATAAAATTACTTATATTATAGAATGGAGGGAGTATTTGTTTTAATTTTTAATTTGTGCTTTCATTGACACATAAGCGCTATATCAACATGAAATGAGATGAAGACCAAAGCAAATATACCAGGTAGGTATTACATCAGTTGAAAACACTCTCAAAACCATCAAGGAAATCGATTTATACTGATTTTAGAAATTAAAAAACGCTCTATACCTCGCTTTATAACTGAGGAACACGAATAAAACTTTGAGTGAAAAATCTCTCTTCAAGTATTTGTCTGTACTCGTAGTAAAGAACTGGTAATCAGAATCTTGTTGAGATCAAGGATTGTGCTGTTGTGCATTTGTTTAGAGAATAAAGACATTCGGCGTTCCATTTCTAGGTGAGGTGCGGTTGTTTTAGCATAGCCGTCTACCATATGCTGAAGGCAGGATTTGTTTAACATGACCCATGTTCTGTATGTTCAGTGGGCTACTGAGCTGTCTATTGCAGTTGCAGATCTTGCAACACGTGGGGGCAGTGTCATTATTTTGCTTCGTCTAGGTATCTTTACAGCTGGTGCTGACTATACGGCAGAGACTTTAGGCTGTGTTCGTTCCAGCTTCTCTGCGGCGTTGCCTTATTTCTCGTTTCCCGCGCGCACGCTTCCCAAAACGATAAACGGTGTGTTTTTGATAAAAATTTTCTATATGAAAGTAGCTCTAAAAAAGCAAATAGATCCATTTTTCAACTTTTTAATAGTAAATACTTAATTAATCACGTGCTAATAATATTTCTCGTTTTGCGCGCGAAAAATAGGCAAGAAGCTGCAGCTTTGCCGAACAGAGCCTAAGCGCCTGTTCGGCAGTGATGAGAGCGTTAGCTTAATTTCTCGTTTTTCGCACGCACGCTTTCCAAAATGATCAACGGTGCGTTTTTTACAAAAATTTTTTATATGAAAGTAGCTTAAAAAAGCAAATAGATCCATTTTTTAACTTTTTAATAGTAAATACTTAATTAATCATATGCTAATAACGTTTCTCGTTTTACGCGCGCAAAATAAGCCAGAAGCAGAAGCGTTACCGAACAGGGCCTTAGGTGGTCTTCTTTTTTTAGTTTCTTACGGCTACTCTCTTAATTTCTGTTAGCATATTTTTTAAAATATAAAACAGTGTGTTTTTTATAAAAAAATTTTATATAAAAGTATAACTTAAAAAATCAAATAGATCTAATTTTTAAGTTTTTAATAGTTAATACTTAATTAATCATGCGCTAATGTTGTTTCTCGTTTTTTTTGGCTTATAAGCCATATCCATAAGCTAATTCAAATATCGTTCACATCTGATTGAAGAAGTGAAAAAACATCTTATTTTCCGTTAGCACGCTTTCCGAACCGCTAAACGGTGTGTCTTTTGCAGAAAAAATTATTTCTAAAAGTTGCTTTAAAAATCATATTAATCTATTTTTTAAGTTTAAAATAAATAATACTCAATTAATCATACGCTAATGGCTTACCTCTTTTTACGTGATCTTTTTCTTTCTCTTCACTCACCTTCAAACTATAGCTAAGGGGTGTTCAATTCATCTTAAAGCTTCTAGCTTCTTTCTCGTTTTCTATTAGCACGCTTCCCAAAACGTACAACAGTGTATTTTTTGTAAAAACTTTCTATATTAAAATATCTTAAAAAATTAAATAGATCTATTTTTTAAGTTTGTAATAGTTAATACTTAATTAATCATATGCTAATAATAATTCTTGTTTTACGTGCGGCTTATAAGATGGCCGTTTAAGCCGAATCGAATAGCATGTTTGATTCAGCTAATTGCTTATGGCTTCTACCTCGGTTTCCATTAGCATGCTTTCCAAAACGTAAAACAGTGTGTTTTTTGCAAAAACTTTCTATAGGAAAGTATCTCTAAAAAATTAAATAGATTTATTTTTTAAGTTTCTAATAGTTAATACTTAATTAATCACACGCTAATAATATTTCTCGTTTTACATACAGCTTATAAGTCACTACGAGAAGCTGAATCAAACAAACTGCTGCTATGCATACGCTAGTATGATCAAATTTAAACTCAAGAGTTGGCCAAGGCTAGCCGGCGACCTCACGGCAAAGACAAAGCCACGTCATTCCAATGAAGATGTACATATACGGATGGCGAGTGTCTTATGTCTACGTGTGTCAACTTAAAGCTTCATCAGATAAGTCCAGGGTTGTTGAAACACCTTAGGGTATACACAGTGCTCCTATGTGGTGAGTGGGTTCAGCTCGCCACGTAGTATTCTTGTCTTCAACTCAGCCCAAGGAGTGTCCCCATAGAGCCACCTGTCCCTTGCAAAGGGCACGGGTGTCTCGGCTCGGTGAAGCCAGTCACATGCGGAAGGCACAGTTCTCAAGCCTGTCACGTTAGCCCATGTCTCTGTATTCGCCCCCTCCCCCCTCCCAAATTGCCCTAGTTACTCCCATTTTTCTCAACTCGTTGTGCATTGAGGCTGGGGAGGGAAAATGAGGCGATGACGGTGCCGACGACGAAGGCTGGAGAAGGGACAAGATCTTAATCGGATGGAGGCGGTAGATTCGGAGGGAGGAGGAGGGGATAGGTATAGGGGGCCAAGAGGAAGATACCGCGTCATCGGCCCATGCCATCGGCCTGAGCCATCTCCGTCCTTCCCGTCACCGGGCTTGTCGATCCGTGCTGACCAGATCTGCGGCCATGGACAATGTAGCCATCCCCCTTCAGAAGCATGGCTCCTCCTCCAACAGCGACGGAGAACGAGAAGGAGGCCGGGAGGAGCAACAGTGCCCGCCAGAGCAAGGGAAGGGAGGGGCGGTGGTGGCCTTCGTCGTCGGAGCGGCAACGGGAGGACGCTGCGACGCTCGAGGATATGGTAGCCGGAGAAGGGAGGAGAGAAGGCCAGAAATCGGGAGAAGAGACAACGGCACGGCGACACCACGACTTGGCGGCAGTGTCGACGAAGGAAGAACGAGATTAGTGGAGAGAGGGGCATGAGGTGGAAAAAAAATAGAGGAGTGTGGGTGACAGGTGGGTCCTCCAGTAAGTTAGAGCTATATATGTATTTTTTTGTTAGTATAGGGTCCAAAATATAAAAATTTCAGTTGAGTTGTTAATAAAAAATATAAGGAGGGATGACATACAAGAAATTAAGTGCTGAAACAAAAAAGTATTAGAAGTGACCTCCATTGTAGAGCTAGTATTCTAAAAGTGGCCATATCCTATGTGGCATAATAAAACTACTCATATGAGTGATCTCTATTGTTCATGTCCTTAAAGCCAGAGTGGACTGTGGACTAATTAAAGCATGGTCAACTAATGCCCAAAACTCCATTCTCAAAATTCTGTTTTTAGAATTTCTAATCAAAATTTGAGATGCAAATAAATTCTTCTCTTTGAGAGGTATCTAAAAAAATCAACTACCAATAATAAAAAGCAAACTACCGAATAGAAATCACTCCCCCGCACCCCGCGCGATCCCTCTCTCCTCCGCCGCGTGTTGCTCTCTTCCTTTCTCACGTGGAAATTGAGAGGGAGATGTCTCCCGACTTATAAAGAACGAGAAATAAAGAGAAGAGAATTCTAATTTTTAAAAATATATTTAAACGTATTATTAGAGACTTATTTTTTTATAGAGACCTAAAATTAGATTAGAATTGTTTTAGGTTGCTATTGACCGTGCTCTAAAATGCCATCCAAACGACCAAATGCGCAGTCCATCTTAAATTTTGGTGGGCCAGTCAAGTGATAAACAAATCGGCCGAACGCCGGAATCGTGACGTCCTCGCAATTTGCACGTGGGAGTGGGATTACTAGCGAAACAACGGGCGCATTGCAGTAGGGCCTTTTTTCGCTGCGTGCGCCGTGCCGTATGCGCACGTTATCCCTATCGCATCGGCCAACGCGAGAAAACAGCGGCCGTCACATTCACCCTGCCGCGTAAGCCGCGTCGCCGCCAGTGAAGAAAAACGCCGTGCCACTACCCGACGACGATAACTTAATTTAACCAGCGCCGCGAGGGTAACCCCAATCACGTAATGGTGAGGGCTCACGAAGTCAAGAGCGAAAAGGAAGTTTCTCACTACGCTGAAAAGTTGAATGCCTTCTCGTAGCTTTGCACACTCACTGTGTTACTTACAGCTTAATTGGTAAATTACTAGGATGATACTGTAGTAATCAGATGTGAACAGTGACCTTACTAGGGCTCTACACTATGTTACACGAGATGACTAGTCACCAGGAGAGCGGGTTGCCGGGTTGTTGTGACAATTATTAGGGTGGCTGCGCGCGCTGTTTGGCTGTTTGTTCACCTTCCACCGGAGAGGCCGGACACGGCAGAGACGTCGGCGGACATGGGGCTGCCGGCCGTCGTGACGGTGGAAGGGAAGGACATGGCGAACGAGTCGAACCCGTCGTTCTGCATCAGCGCCAGCGTGGTGTAGCTCATGAACGTCGGCACGACCTCCGGCATGGGGGCGTCGCCGTTAAGGTACTGCGTGACCTGGCGCATGGTCGGCCGCGCGTCGGGCAACGGGTGCGCGCACATGAGACCCAGCTTGAGCGCCAGCCTCGCCTCGTCGGCGTCGTACTTGCCGCACAGCCGCGCGTCCACAGTGTCGAGGGCCGCGTGCCGGCGCTCGTGCTCCTGCACCCAGTCCAGCAGCACGTTCTGGTCGTCGGGCGCGATGCAGCCGAGCGGCCGCCGCCCGCAGGTGACCTCCAGCACGAACACGCCGAATGCGAACACGTCGGTGACAGGCGTCGCCTTGCCCGTGCGCACCAGCTCCGGGGCCAGGTACCCCATGGTGCCGACGACGTGCGTCGTCTGCGGGTCGACGCCGTGGTCGTACAGCCTCGCGAGGCCGAAGTCTCCCAGCCTGCCGTTCATCTCCCCGTCGAGGAGCACATTGCTCGCCTTGATGTCTCGGTGGATGACGACCTTCTCCCAGTCCTCGTGGAGGTAAAGCAGGCCGGAGGCGACGCCCTTGATGATCTGAAACCTCTGGCTCCAATCGAGAACAGGCTTGGTCTTGTCGTACAAGTACTTGTCGAGGCTGCCGTTCGACATGTAGTCGTACACCAATAGCAGCTCGCCCTTGCGACGGCAGTAGCCGAGCAGCTGCACGAGGTTCCGGTGCCGGAGGTGGCCGATGCTGACGACCTCGGCGATGAACTCCTTCATCCCTTGCTTCGAGTCGTGCGACACCCTCTTCACGGCGATCTCAAGATTGGATTTTGCGAGCACGCCCTTGTACACTCTACCGAAGCCGCCGGTGCCGAGCAGCTGCTTGTTCTTGAACCCCTTGGTCGCCTGGTAGAGCTCCTTGTAGGAGAAGCGGTGCGGCCCGAACTCCACCTCCCAATCCTCGCGCACCTCAGCGTATCTCAGCCGCCTCCGCACGAACAGGAAGACGGCGATGACCAACGCGAGGACGAACGCCGCGGTGGCGATCGGGAGCACGATCTCCAGCACCTTGGAACGGGGCTTCGGCCCGAACCGCGGCAGCGCCGGGAGGCTCGACGTGTCGAGAGGAGGAGCAGCGCCGTTCAAGGCGAAGCTCCAGCCAAGAACGTAGTGCCGCGTGTAGATGACGCCCGTGGCCGCCGAGAATCCGACGTACGCCGTGTCGGTCACGACCGACGAGAGGTTGACGGGCGCGGAGATGAGGGGCCGCTTGGGCTTGGGCACATCGAGCGGCGCCATCGTCACGTTGAGCACCGTGGTGGCGCCGTCGTAGTCCACCCACACCTGCATCGGCTGGCGGCTGATGAGGCTCAGGTTGTTGAAGACCCCCGTGGCGTCGTCGTAGTACCCGGCGCTGTGGTTCTGCACGGACCTCATGCTGTTGATGTCGACGCCGATGTGGTTGCTGTTCATGTCCTGGAACTCCGGGTTGAGCATGGTGTCGAGCTCGACGGCGAAGATGTTGTTGTCGGGCTTGCCGTTGTCGGTGACGTTGAGGATGCCGAGGTACTGGCCGGCGTTGAAGGTGGAGAGCCGCGTGCTGGGCGCGACCACGAACGCCATGCCGTTGTCGCTCACCACGGTAAAGTTGGACACGATGGCGAAGACGAACGCGGCCGAGAAGGACTGGACGGCGCCGCCCGCGCCGCCCTGCAGGCGAATCGGCGTCGGGTGGAACGCGTGCCCGGCCATCTGGTTCGTGCCGTTGCTGAGCACGAGGAGGCCGTTGGGCGCCACGGCCGCCATGCCATCGAGCGTGAGGCTGGCGCCGCCGAAGCCGTTGTAGGTGAACTCGTCGGCGGCGAGCACGCCCCCATGGTCAGAGCCAACGACAGCGAGCAAGAAGAGCAGCAGCAGGAAGCGGGGATTACCCATCGGTAGCGTTGCCTGTGGCCCGGCCGCGTCCGTTTGCAAGTGCTGCTTTGTCTAAGGCCGTGTGGTTTGTAGTGTACTCCCGCTGTTTCAACGTTTTGAATTTTTTTAAAAAATTAAATTTACTTAAGTTTAATCAAATTTATAGAGAAATATATTATTAAAATATAATTAATTTTAAATTTAATGAAACTAGTTTAGCATTATAAATGTTGCTACGTTTTTACTATAAACTTAGAAAAATTTAGGTAGTGTTCGTTTCTGCTTATAGAATTGGCTTATAAGCCGTACATAAAACGAGAAATAATATTAGTGTATAATTAATTAAGTATTAGCTATTATAAATTAAAAAAAAGATTTATTTGATTTTTTAAAAAAATTTTGCAAAAAAACACTCTGTTTTGTGTTTTGAGAAACGTGCTAACAAAAAACGAGGAAATAAGTAAAAGCTACAAACACAAACAAACACTACCTTAGATAGATTTGACTTTAAAATTTTTTTAAAAAGCCAAAACGTCTAATAAAAGAGGGAGTAGCTCTAAGTGTGAACGATGTGATGCCACATGCAGACACGCTCACACGCAGTCATGCAAACCTGTGATGTTTGGGGTCTGATGTTCAGGCATTGACAAGAAGAATATTGAGTCCTTCGTAAGACATTTGATGCTGGAGCTCAATCAAGAGGGAGTTCCAACTAACACATGAATTGCATTGACAACGGCATATGGTAGTTGTTCTACTCAAATTGCTTACAGACGAGGGTACAAGGCGTGCATTAAACAATCCAGATTTCAACGATCCTGCGAATCATAGTCAAAGAAATACCGATAAAATATCGTAACCAACAATTAAGCTGAGTTTGATAGGAGTGAGCTGTTAAGCGTCAAGCCGTCAATGCGTCACAATGCCGCACGGCGGCACTGGAACAGCAAACTACGACGAAATTGGGTTGGTGACGCCCTCTCTTTTGACTCATCCGCAGCCCTTCTTATCTTTCTTCTGAGGAAAAATATCACGTGGGAGTCATCTCAACTCAGCAGAAAAAATGGACTCGTCACTGAAGATAGTCAAAAGAAAGTGCCGTGTTAAGATAATCTCGAAGCAGATACGTAACAATCTCACTAGGTGGCAGCTCGGTGGTGCTGACCTGCGATCCCAAGCTCCTCAACCATCTTGAAAATGAGGCAAGTGGAACGGACAAACGAGGTTAGTGGTGACCCACAGGACACTGTGTTTAGCCAGAGGACGAAGCTTTGTAGGAACGCGCCCGCCGGAATGCAGCTGCGAGACTGTTCGAACTGGCTGTTGGAGATGGATCATAAACTGACATGTAAAATAAGAAATATTAATTAAATAAATAAATAATTAATTATTAGTTATTATAAATTTAAATATAGATCTATTTAATTTTTTAAAAATATTTTTATATAAAAAGTTTTTATAAAAAATAATTTAGAAAATAGGATCACGAAAAATAAGTGAAGAAGCCAAGCTAAAGAAAGCCCTTTCGAACACCGTGCCTGTGTGTGCGCTGGACACGGTGTCCCGCGCTCGTGGCAGATAGGGTAGAGAGGCGAGCGGAACGCCGAGAGTTATTGCCCTCGCGTCCTTCTCGGCGACTTTGTGCCTGCATTGTGGGCACTACTGGGCAAGCCGACACGGCCGGAAAGGAGGACGCCGAGTCCGCTGACCTTTGACCCCATGACCCGCGGTCTTGTCTCGCTGAGACCAATTGGCATCCGAATCACGGCAATGCATATGCGTCCACACCCCGTTGCAGCCGTCGCATAGGACGATCTTACCTTCTTGCTTCCAGAATTGAGAGAGGAGAATTTAATTTACTCCTCTCGTTCTCACGGTCTCACCACATCACCATCCGTGCGTGTTGCAGTCGCCCAGACCGTATCCCAGACCGGGATTGTATCCTCTGCCATTCCAACTACAAAAGCAGAGAGCCACATTTGTTCCATGTCATTAGCTATTTTTAGCCGTTGGATCAAACATCGATGAGGTCAATCGCTACAGTAATCTACAGTAAATCGGTGAAGTATAGGCGAATGGTAATTTTCTATGTCTCTACGGTACTTTCACTGTAACTATGACAAGATATTGTATGGCGTCTTATAGTCTACTGTTTGTCTCTCTCATTCACCTTGAACGAGGCTCCTCCGACGTACATAAGAGAAACGTGCGCCATTAACGCATGGACATATAAGAATAGGCCTCACATGTCAATAACCGACGTCCCTCTAAACTTTATGTCAAAAAAACGGCTTCGTTCACCCTCTAATGGCAGAGGATATGGGTTCTGCTTCCTTTACCCCCTAATGGCAGAGGATAGTTACCCATTTGGTCAACTTACACACACACCAACAGAAGGAAAGGAACAGATGGCTGAGGAGGAGTTTGATTCAGCTTATTTGTTTGTAGCTTCTACTCGATTTTCGTTATTATATTTCTTAAAATATAAAATAGTGTATTTTTTATAAAAATTTTATATATAAAAGTATCTTAAAAAATTAAATAAATTTATTTTTCATGTTTGTTAATACTTAATTAATTACGTACTAATAATATTTTTTGTTTTGCATATGGCTTATAAGCTATCATGAGAAGCTAAATCAAACACCCTGAGTTAAACATCGGAGTATTGAGTACTGACTGATACTGCTTCTATTTTTTAATAAATAATATGTTGATTTTTATCGTGACATTTAACTATTTATTATATTTAAAAATTAGTGTAAATATATAAAAATATGAGTCATATTCAAAGTTTCTTTAATAATAAATTAGATCATATTAAATAAATTATACTTAAAATTTTTAAATAAAAAAATTATTAAATATCATGTTAAAAGTCATTTTAACCGGAGAGAGTACTACAATAGAAGCTGCAACGTTTGGGCATTTTGTGAGCCACTGATTGGAGCTCGCACTAGGCGAAGTGCCAGAGCGCGCTAGCCAAGGCCCCAAGGCCATGGTGCTTCCCAGGCCAGAAATGGCGTTCCTTGTCCTGCTTCTCTTCCTCGGCCTCCGCCCCGCGGCGGCGGCCGACGAGCAGTTCGTCTTCAACGGGTTCACCGGTGCCAACCTCAGCTTCGACGGCATGGCCACGGTGACCCCAAACGGGCTGCTCATGCTGACCAACGGCACGAACCAGCTCAAAGGCCACGCCTTTTACCCGGCGCCGCTCCCGTTCCACAGGGCGCCCAACAGCACGGCGATGCAGTCCTTCTCCACGGCCTTCGTCATCGGCATCATCGGCGCGTTCGAGGACCTGAGCAGCCATGGCATGATGTTCATCATCGCCAAGAGCAAGAACTTCACATCCGCGCTGCCGGGGCAGTTCATGGGCTTCGTCAACTCCGCCAACAACGGCAACGCGACCAACCACCTCTTCGCGGTGGAGTTCGACACCATCCTCAACTCGGAGTTCAACGACATGAGCGGCAACCATGTCGGGATCGACGTCAACGGCCTCAACTCCGTCGACGCCGACAACGCCGGGTACTACGACGACGGCACCGGCGAGTTCAAGAACATGAGCCTGGTGAGCCGTAGGCCGATGCAGGTGTGGGTGGATTTCGACGGCCAGACCATGCAGGTCAATGTCACCATGGCGCCGCTGGAGGTGGCCCGGCCAAAGAAGCCCCTGCTGTCCAAAATCGTCAACATCTCGTCCGTCATCGATGACACCGCGTACGTCGGTTTCTCGTCGGCGAGCGGCATCCTCTTCTGCCGCCACTACGTGCTCGGCTGGAGCTTCAAGATGAACGGCGCCGCGCCGGCGCTCAACATCTCATCCCTGCCTTCCTTGCCGGTCACGTTCCCCAAGCCGCGGTCCAAGACGCTCGAGATCGTGCTGCCGATAGCCTCGGCGGTGCTCGTCTTCGCGGTGGCCGCCGCCATCTTCGTGTTCATGCGGAGGCGGCGCATGTTCTCGGAGCTCAAGGAGGAGTGGGAGGTGACGTTCGGGCCGCACAGGTTCTCGTACAAGGACCTGTTCCACGCCACCGACGGGTTCAGCGACAAGCGGCTCCTCGGCATCGGCGGGTTCGGGCGGGTGTACCGGGGCGTGCTCCCGTCGTCCAAGGCGGAGGTCGCGGTGAAGAAGGTGGCGCAAGGGTCGAGGCAGGGGATGAGGGAGTTCGTGGCGGAGGTCGTCAGCATCGGCCAGCTCCGGCACCGCAACCTCGTGCAGCTGCTCGGCTACTGCCGGCGCAAGGGCGAGCTCCTGCTGGTGTACGACTACATGCCCAACGGCAGCCTGGACAAGCACCTGTACGACCAGGGCAAGATCACCCTGAGCTGGGCGCAGAGGTTCCGGATCATCAAGGGCACCGCGTCCGGGCTACTCTACCTCCACGAGGACTGGGCGCAGGTGGTGGTGCACAGGGACATCAAGGCCAGCAATGTGCTGCTCGACGCCGACATGAATGGCCGGCTCGGCGACTTCGGCCTGGCGCGGCTGTACGACCACGGCACCGACCCGCACACGACGCACGTGGTGGGCACCATGGGGTACCTGGCGCCGGAGCTGGGCCACACCGGCAAGGCGTCCAAGGCATCGGACGTGTTCGCGTTCGGCGCCTTCATGCTGGAGGTGGCGTGCGGGCGGAAGCCCGTGGCCCAGGACGCGCGCGACAACCGCGTCGTGCTGGTCGACTGGGTGCTCGACCTGTGGCGCGCCGGGGCGATCACGGACACGGTAGACCCTCGCCTGCACGGCGACTTCGTCGAGAGCGAGGCGAGCCTGGTGCTGCGGCTGGGCCTGCTGTGCTCGCACCCGCTGCCCGGTGCACGGCCGGGAACGAGGCAGGTCGTGCAGTACCTGGAAGGCGACGTGCCGCTGCCGGAGCTGTCGCCGACGTACCAGAAGTTCAACATGCTGGCGCTCATGCAGGACCAGGGGTTCGACCCCTACGTCATGTCCTACCCGATGACGTCCACCAGCGCTTGCACCTTCTCTGACCTCTCCGGAGGGAGATGAGATGAGATCAGTCGTTCTCGTCAGCTGGGATCCTGGATGTAGTTTAATCAGCGTCTAACTATGTTTCCTCCTGTTTTGTTAAGATCAGAACGTGTTCTTGCGGTGTTGATATCCTTGATGTAAAATGGTACTCCTTTATTTAATTAAGAAGTTTATCTCATGTTCTATCCTTCTAGAAAAAGAGGTATGGTAGTAGTGGTTAAAGCTCATGATGCTTTGGATGAGACTGACTCTATATGTCCAATTTTAACAGAAAACTGAGCGGGTTTTTCATAGTGGAAATATGTTTAGTAGGATAGCTTGGGGCTTAGGGTGTGTTCGAGATTAACAGTTAGCGGAAAAAACTTCTTGTTTTTCGTTTTTCGTAAGCATGTTTTCCGAAATACTAAACAGTGTGTTTTTTTAAAAAAAAATTATTTAAAATTTTCTTTAAAAAAATCATATTAATCTATTTTTTAAGTTTAAAATAATTAATACTTAATTAATCATGCGCTAATAACTTATTTTGTTTTGCATGATCTTCTTTCTCTTTCCTTTTCTCTCACCTTCAAACTATCCCTTATATATTGAATATAAGGCTTCGCTCCACTCAGAGCATCTAGGTGAGGATTATAGACATCTGAGGAGAGGGAGAAGAATAGTAGACTTTTGCAAATCAAATACAGAACTTAAACAGACATCAATCATCTAATCTGAATTCTTTGAAAATTAATAGATACCTATCATAGAAAAACCTTTCTCCAAGGAAGCTTGCTTCTTGTTTTAGATTTGATCTGATCCTAAAACATGTTACTTTGCTTTCCGCTATATAAAAAACCTTGATTTCGTAATTCTATTTCAAAAAAGAGTGGGTGGATCGCTACGCGAAAGAGGCAGCTTGGTGGGTAAGCTACCGAAGCGATTAGCTTCCACCGGAAGCTAAGCTTTGTAGAAGCTTCTAGAGGCACGAAGGTAGGAAGACTAACCATAACTGATCGAAATTAGAGATTTTGGATTTTGCCTCCCACACTATATTTTATTCCTCTGTTCATTGACAACGGTTGTCTGTACTTTGTCCGTACATAAATTTTTTATTTATATAATTATTTTTTAAAAAAAATTAAAATTATATTTATGTTTTCAAAATTCACAAGAATATGCTCCTTCTGCTCTTGGGAAAAATCGTCCATATAGAGAGCGATTTTTTTGATGTGGCAGTCTTAGGATCTTCAGGTACAGAAAACTTTATATTTATATCCTTCTTGTATTTTTATAATTTATAAATAGATCATACGAAGTTCGATGAAATTGAACTTTATGTTAAAATCGTAGAGCTCGACGAGATCTACAACTTTATGGTTGATAACTTTTCCATTTGCAAACATTTAGAGCTCCAAATATTCATTACAAAATCTAATATTTATTTTTACAAAATGTTAGATCTACGTTTCAAACAACCCCCGATGGAGACAAACTTTAAATAAAAAATATAGCTCTCAACAAGATCTACAGCTTTATAGTTGATCACTTTTTCATTTAAAAATCATTTAGAGTATCAAATAAGCAATATTATTTTTCATACTATTTGAAACCGTTATTCCAAAAATATTTGTATTTGCAATGAGGCCCTTCTTGTCGGTTTTTACTACTACGAAAAATAGTATTGCTTATTTGACACTCTAAGTAATTTTAAATAAAGAAGTGATAAACTATAAAATTGTAGATCTCATCGAGGCTACTACTTTAACAGAAAGTTTGTCTTCATCGGAGGTCATTTGAAACATAGATCTAAGATTTTATAAAAATAAATGTTAAATTTTGTAACAGATATTTAGAGCCCTAAACAATTGCAAATAAAAAAGTTATCAACTACAAATTAATTTGTAGATCTCATCGAGCTCTACAATTTTGATATAAAGTTTGACTTCATCGGACTTCGTATGACATGGTTACAAATTATAAAAATACAAAAAGGGTCTAAATATAAATTTATATGTACCCGAGGAATGTAAGGCTGCTACGTCATAAAAAATCACCTTCTGCAAACGAGAGGAGTTTATTTCTATGAATCTCGAAAACAAAAATATAACTTTATAAATTTAGAAAAAAATAAATATAGAAATAAAAAATTCCCCGTACTCTCGATGTAATCTAGATGTTGAAACCCTCCAATTACCAAATCACTGAGCATCAACTGGGAATCCGGCCCGGGAGTCTTCACTTTCCAGTTTTCGTACATGTACAGTTCACTGTTGGTGCTTCCAGTTGCTAGAACATTTATGTTTGTAAGTTTCTTGTTTCAAGGACCAAAATTTCTGAATAACCTTGCTCTAGTGATGCCTTGAAGGAAACCTCAAAACTTCTTACATCACGAGGTACAGGGCTTCATTTGGCCTATATATTTGAAAAAAAAATTGAAAATATTATTTTTTTCACCTTTTGCAAATATATACACCGCACGAAAAAATTTCCAAAAATATATATTCATCGTGTCGAGGGAATGCGACACCGAGACGGTGCCACGGGATCGGGGCACAGAACAATTGGTGCTGTGCTGCCAAAACGCGGCACTGCACGGAGCCGCGCCGCGTTCTCCCCGCGCGACACCACGCTGACCCTGCGCATACCGGTACCACGGATCCACATCGCGGCACCGGTTCGGTCTGCAAAAGGTGAAAAAAAATATGCCGATGCCTCGCCGCCTCTGTGCGGCACCGCGCCTCGACCGCAATCCATATATATATAGAGAGAGATGGGCTATGGTGCTTCGCGAAGCACGGATTGCCCCGTATTTTACGTCCGTTGCTACAAATTAGAAGTTTAAATAAGCGATCCAAACCGTTCATCATGGTCTCCATATTGAAATAAGGTTGGAGACCAAATTTTATATTTTTAAAAAAATTTTTACTATTTTTTAGATAGGTATGAAATCTTGTTAATCTAAAGACTTCAAAACCGTTCAAAACCTATAAATTTGTATCCCTCTTAAAAATAGTAAAAAAATTTCAAAAAATGTAAAATTTGGTCTCCAACCTTGTTTCAATATGGAGATCATGATGAACGGTTTGGATCGCTCATTTAAACTTTTAATTTGTAGCAACGGATGTAAAGCACGGGACAATCCGTGTTTCACAAAGTACCATAGCATATATATATATATATATATATATATATATATATATATATATATATATATATATATATATATATATATATATATATATGAAAACAAAAATGGAGGAATGCGTTGGCATGAGCAAGAACATGCCAAATTAAAGATTAGGAGAACCCAACGCTTTATGGTTTTGGTTTGACTCTTAATAAAACATGATGCAGACGTGATCCTAAGAAGGCATCGAGAACTTGGCAAGAAACGCTATAGTACTTAATTACTAGTAAACGGGGTGCTAAGCAGAGAATTAGCGACAGTTAGACAGCGCCTGGACAAGCAAAACAGAGGCCAACGCAGTTAATACTTGTGTATTGTTACGATGCTGGCCGTAGTACATGCACAGACACACGCAGCGGTGCCGCGCGCTCCTTCCGTGGCACCGCACGGCACTGCAGCTGTGCCGCGCGATGGACGCGCGGCAATGGCGGGACCATAGATGGGATCTCCGTGTCGCAGTTTGGCCGCACGGCACCGTAAGGGTACCGTGCATTGGAAGCACGGCACCGATCGGTTCCGCGGATTGGTCGTGCGGCACCGGCGGTTTCACGCTCTGACCACGCGGCATCGGCTCGGTGTCGCGCTTCCCGGACGTGGTAGAAGGATATTTTTACAACAACTCTTGTACGGGATATATATTTATAAAACTTGAAAAAAAATATATTTTTAAATAGAAATAGAAAAGAACTATAACTCATTTGATGTTCAATAACCTTACTTATGTTGCAAGATACTGAATTTCTGGTTGGTCAAGATGACAGGCGTGGCTGGCTAGCGCGCGCAGGTTACACCGCCGCCATACAAACCACAGGTCATTAAAACACTTGATCACTCCCTAATTACCATTATTATTACTTAATAAATTTTTAATTATAAAATAATACATAAATAAACAGAGTTAAAAGTTTTATATTTTAATTGAATGTTTTGAAAATCTAATTAAAAGTATCAAATTTTGGGTTGAAAATTTCAAAATTTAAGTAGATTTTTTAAAATTCTTAGTTGATAGTTTACAAATTTGAGTTCAAAGTTTTAAAATTTAAATTGAAAGTTTTAAAATTAGAGATGGAAGTTTTAAATTAGTGGTATAAAGTTTACTCGATTATTTTAATATTTATTTATTTTTACTGTGCACGTGGGGTCGCAGCAGCTCGGGCGTGCGCCTGCCCAGGAGCTTCCTCGGATGATGACACCATAATTTGTCTGCTGCAGCAATTGTCCTAGATATTCTGATAAAACAAGTCAATTCGAAAGAATTACCGTTTGATTCAGCTACAATTTCTGGTGTAATCGGTTATGCAGATTTGGTGCTTCTAGAATCCAGATTTAAGAACATGAGATCGAGACTGAAGCCCCACCCATAGGTGATGTCCAAGTCCACCAAACAAATAGAATCATATCCTGTTGTGTACACAAGTAAATAGCAGCAATCGTCAGTCCCAAACAGTTTTAATTTTTTAAAAGGAACTGAAATATTAAATATCTCATTCTCCAAAATTAATTTAACAGGCAAAACACTTCACTTGTAGTTTAATAACCTTATGTTCCAAAACAAGTATATAAGATGGTAGCAGGTAGATGGTACAGAAACCAGGCCCAGCAAATACCCCACAATCAAATGGGATGGCAATATGCCATGACGAATTAAAGCATTTGGGATATCATCCACGTAATACAATCAATAGATCATGGTTTACTTGAACTTTCAAAATAATAAAGTACATTGTTTCAACCAATAATACATGGCCCAGCCTTGGCATCAGAATTAGCATGGTGATAATATGTAAGCTTCAAAAAAGAATGGTGTTCTCTTAGTTTCTGGCATGGATTAAATCTATGTTATCAATACAGCGAAAAATACATGTCCCAAAATGCTTCAGAGAAGCTCTTTAGTGCTCTTACATCAACAACATTTGTCATGAACAATCCTACTCCCCAAAAATGTAGTGCGCTCCAAACCCAACGATAACTTGACAAGTAAATCCTTGGTTGATCTAGATCAGAGAGCACAAGCTAAGCCAAAACTGCAAAGTATTTGTTTGGTAATATTGTAGATTCCTCCAAACCCAATTCATAAAACTGAGATGGGATTCCAGGCAGGGGCTGCAAAACAGCTTCAAGTCAGACAATGACAGGAAAATACAAAAAGAATTGTTACTGATTTAAGGGACGAATGCCACTAAGAAACCCATCAAAATTGAAAGCTACCAATCTGGAGATAAAATGTCATACTTCTAATCTGAAGAAGAGATATCGCATCAAAAGTGTGGGTCATTCGCAGTCCACAATGCAAGTCCCAAATAATGATTCATGACGATTGATAGTTATGCTACACAAATTTGGACTTGTACCATTGATCTCAGTCAGTATTGTGAGTTGCATTTTCTTGGGTTAGTTTTACAATTGCAGGGCTGACAGCCTAACAACACGGTCTCAATCTCAATCTTGATCAAGAATTCTTGGAGTTTCTGGTATGACAGTCTAACAAGTGGGCATAGGTTGGGTATTTGATACTATCATGTAGTTCAGACTCAAGCAATGTGCCTTTTTCCTGTGATAACTGACAAGGTATTGACAAATGTTACTGGGTATTTATGTAACTTCTATGGAGTTGGAATAATGCGCACTTTCAGTTCCGACACAAATTTAGGTTTTTGAAATCCAAGTTAATGTGCTTTGCAGCTTCCACATGTCATGATAAATTAATTGCATGAACACTACTGAAGCATTTAATTGTTTTTCACTAGTTGCACGATTGCAGTACAATGCAGCTGAAATAAATACCTGTCACATGAAAGTTAGCAAAATCAAGTTGTTCAATTCCTATTCGAAAGAACGAAATTATAGTACTCCTCTTCCCCATATAGTTTCCTGAAAATATGAGAATAAAGAAATAAGATCTACGGCAAATAAGGGTATGCCGATTTAATAATACAAACAAGCAAAAAAAAAATCCACTGCTGCAGAGTTAGGTGCTTTCATGGAGAAACACGCGGATATGATTTTTTTTTTTTGAAAGATCTTGCAGGCCTCATATTGATTCATCCAAACGACAGCTAATTAAAAGACGATTCGAGGCTACCAATAGTACCAATTGCAAGTCTAGCTGCTTTTTACTAAAAGAAATTGCTCTGTGGTTTGCTCACTGGCAGCAGAGTGTGCAAGGCCAGCCCCAACGTTAAGGCTCTGCCATTCTATCAAATTTGGTCCAGCACGTTTAGCAAGATATGGTTCACTATGAAGGTACACCCTCCGTCCCAAAAAGAATGAATTACTGGCTACGAACCTGGACAAGTGTTTGTCCAGGTTCATAGCCAGGAATTGGTTTATTTTGGGACAGAGTAGAGTTCAACAAAACACCAATAGACTAATAAGTAAATCCAGAATATATTAAAACATTTCACAGTATATTGGTAACGACTAACATGTGTAAAATCATATGAAAAGCACTTTCATGTGAAAAGGTTAATAGAATAGAACTCAGCTCATATGCTATTGCTATCTACTTGGTTCACTTAAATTGATAGTTAACGTTCAATAAATTTGGATTGAGATGAAGGGAATGGTTAGACACAAATAATGATATTTGGCATGTGATGTATTATAATCATGCAAATAAACCTGATCTAGGACAACAAACTGGACAGCACTATCCATGCGTTAAGAGATGCAAAACCTACCATCTAGAATAAACGGGAAAAGGATATGTATATATGATGCCCAATGAACAGTTAACACAACAATTGTGAATAATTATGAAGGGGAGCAAACAGAAAATTGATTCCACTTACGCTAAATCAGCTGCTGTATCACACTTGTTCACACCTTTACCTTCAGGGAGTTCAAGGCAAGAATAGTGCATTATGATTTCTTTTATGGTTTGTTTTGTGCTCTTCAAATCATTGTCCCACAAAATACTCTGTGGAAAAGAATTACAATGTAATGTGATGTCAATGAAAGAAATAAAGCATACACTTGTTATTCATTTAATTAGATGTTAGGACAAAGAAGCCTGTTTTAGGTGTGAAAAATAGGACACCTGGGAGAGATGCTAAAATAATTTAACTTTGACATTCAAATAGAGAAGGTGTGAGAAGAACAATCAAATACCTTTCTCACATACTCTCTTTTGACATCCTCCCAAGGTGTTTTTCCCTTGGGACAAAAAATTGAGGCATTCCACATCGCACCTCTGGCAACCATTACAGATGCAGCACCTGGCAGTTGCAGAAATCAAGATACAAACCAGTCAAAGGAAAAACAAAATGGTACCATCTGCCAATGCAATCCAACTCTCCAAGTAACAACAATAGCAATGTCGACAATTGCTAACAACCTAAAGTTTCCAAGAAATGCTATGATACACATGGTCACATGGTTGTTCATAAATTAATATTGTAGTTGCAGAATTCTTCAGATGTTTAGTATCCTATGGCATTTAGGCAACTCCCAATACAAATAGATTGCTTTGGGTAGGAGAAAAAGTAAGCTCAATATTGATAACTGGTAAGTCAAGAAATACATATCGGACAGATTTTAGATCCATTTGTATATCTCCCTCTGTTTGCTTTACTCTGCTGAATTATAGTTACCAAACAAACAAACTGAACAGATAGATACTTACTATACCAAAAAAAAGAGAGAAATGTTAACTGAGCATACAAACCTGTCACGTCTTTAATTCTTTTAAAATCCTCATATTGAAATACATCTCCATTAGCTATAACTGGAATTGACAGTGCAGACACAACATCTGCAATCTCATCCCACTTAGCAGGATCTCTGGGCCTGTCTTTGACCTTTCTGCATGTGCAAAGGAATCCAACATCAGGGAAATCAATTAACCCAAAAAGAAATATTATGTCAGATTGAAAATGGAGAGTTGATATATGGCATTCTTCTGCAGCATATTCATTTTAATTATTGCAAAAAAGAGGCTTATAAAATATATCTCAAATGTAGTCAATGCAGGTATTTAGGAAAGAAACAGGGAAAAATGCCAAACCATTCGTTTGAACAGTCCATGGATTTTAGATGCATCATTTTGGATGGATCCTATAAACCTAGTAAATAAGCCAAATAGCTGTGCATATCAATACAATTATCACCTGGATTCTTAAACATAGGCATTTCAACTCAATGGACAATTGGAGAGAGAAAGATGGTAAATTGCAGAATATAAAGTAGAGTGAATGAGTATGATTTTCTATATGAACTCAAAAGTATGAGCAAACCTAACCTTCCATGGACAGCAAGAGCTGGAACACCAGTCTTCTCAATTCGGCGGGCCAACTCCACAGTGTCGTGACGTGCGTTCAGAAGACGGATTTTACATGTCACAGTTGTGTCCAAGTTCCTCCGCAAGGTGGTCAAAATCTACATGATACAATTTGCCTAGTTAAATAGAGTGAATGAATTTCTAGGATATTTAAGTAATAAAACAAAACAGTAAATTTGCGTACATCATGAATAAGCTCAGGTTTGGAGAGTAATGCAGCTCCCATTCCACCACTAAGAGAGAAAGATTTGGGACAACCCATGTTGATATCTATAGCAGCAACATCGTTACACCTGGTGAGGATGAAACTATGATCAAAGAGAAGATTTAAAGCAGGGGAGGTTAAAACAACTAATCCGATTCCTTAATTAATTGAAATAATTCAGGTAGCAACCATGATATAAGTAACCCGCTGCACTTTGGAAATCTTTCATGGAAAAAGGAAATATGAATTTATCCACTCATTGAACCATACATTATTTTACTTCAGAACTTGGATCGTAAATAGTTTCAGACATAAGACTTACACAAGCTGAGCAGCTTTCAGTGCCCTCACAGCATCTGATGTTCCCATTTGGAATACAACCCTGTCCCTTTCTTGTGGGCAAGTTCGGAATACTACATTATCAGTCCCTCTCTCCAAAAAATCAGTAGTCCCAAGAGATTCTTAGTAGCATTGATAAACATTATTAGCATGGGAGGATTATACAACACATAAAGAACAATCTAGAAGTAGTGGACATAATAGTGATCAAATAAATGAAATTGTTAAAACTTCCCCAATTTCATAGGTAAAATCAAGAAGCTTACTTCTTAAAGGCATCTTAACTCTAAATTTGTAAAGTTATCAAAACATATATATTTCTTGATCTTCAATACCAACCATGTACCATCAATAATAATTTAAGATTTTAAGATGAATATTTTCAATCTTGTATTTCAAATGCAATTTTATTGGAGTCAGGTCATCCCAAAAAAGATCATATCTATGCCCTTAACTACTTAAAAACATTTTATGAAGAGCACGTAACTGTTAATACAGATGCATGCAAGTGAGATCATAATAAAATGCCAAACATAAGTTGAACTACAATACCATTTGTAACACGTTCACACTTCAAAAACTTATGATCTATTATTTCTTCTCCATACATGATATCAGCACCATATTCAGCAGCCAGTAGCCTAAACGGCAGGGTACCCTGCAAGGTAATTGGTAGAATAAGGCAAACAGCCAATACTTCATACACCATTGAATTAAGAGGAAATCCTCTGACAAAGTGTGGAGGATGAATACTGTGTGTCCAACAATCCCATCAAGAGAATTCATTGTTATCTATCTAACGAGGGTACAGTAACTCTGCTAGCAGAAATGGTGTACACAGGAACATTTAGAAGCAGGAGTAGACCAATAACAGTGTCCCATGATTCAGAATTGACAAAATATTCCATTCAACAAAACGATGTTCTGCCCCCGTTAAATTGTACTCCACATTACAAACAGAACAAATGTCATCAATCAGGGTGCTTTTAGAGTCAATATTAACCTAATTCAGACACTATCGAAAACACCACAGCGCCAAGAACCAAGCAAAGTGCTAAATCAGCCCACGGACATAGAAGCAAGCTACTTATTCCTACTTGTTCCAGCATATGGTGATACAACATAGTTTCTCACACATGCAACAAGGAAGAAACACTAGGCTCCAGTTCTCTGGACTGTGGACTCGAGCTGAAACTGCTGTTTCCAACTATAACTGAGGCTAACTAAATCTACAACTATAACTCGGGCTAACGATTTGCTAGTACGGTTTGCAACATGGCCATCGCAACAGCTCACAGCCCTCGCCCACGGAACAACCCGCCGCTAGAGGGACACAGAGAGGCGTACTCGTCCACTCCACTCCGCGGGCGCAAGCGAAAACATAGAGCTCGCGGCTCTAGCCTTGAGGATGCCTAAATCTAGGATCCAAATCCCCGGGCTAAAACTCGGATCCTACGCTCCCATCTCATACGCCGCCGCAGGAGGTTGAAGAGACTAACCAACTCAGTGGATGCTGAGCGTTTTGGAGGAGTAGGAGGAAGAGGGGCTGGATCGAGAGGAGAGATTACCACGCGGACCATAGGCGCGAGCACCAGCTTGTCGCGGTACTCCATCCCTTGCACCGCCGCCGCCGCCGCTCGGCGATTCCGCCTCTTTTCCCCGCGAATTTTGGAGTCCAAGGCGAGTGCCCCTTGCGTACGGGAACAGGGCACCGCGTCCCCTCCGGTCTCCAGTCTCCACTCCTAGAATTTTTACTGTTACTAATTTAATTTTTTTTTAATTTATAAAACTAAATTTTGATTTGGTTCATTTGCAAAAGTAACCTCTTGCCGCCGTGGGGCAGAGCGGTGTTTAAAAACCGCCGTGGCCCATGGCGGCGAATGGCACGCCGTCGCCAGGCCGTGACGGCGTTAGCGGAGGAGCTTGCCGCCGTGGCCAAGGGCGGCGAATGCCAGCCTCCCGCGCGGGCCCAAAGCGCAGGGAGAGAGCGAGCGGGAGACGAGCGTGGGCGCGGACGCGGGGACGCGCGGGCAAGGGCATGGGCGGTGCGGGGACGGGCGGGCGGGGAGAAGGAAGAGGCACGGGCACGGGCGCGCGGGGAGGAAGAGGCACGGGCATCTTTGCTTTCGCGCCGGGGTCATTCACCGCCGTGGCCCAGGGCGGCAATGCCACGTGGCCCCTGGCCGGCTCACGCCGTGGGCCGCCGTCATGAGGCCGTGGGCCCAGGCCATTCGCCGCCCTGGGCCACGGCGGTTTTTAAACACCGCCCTGGCCCACGGCGGCAAGAGGTTACTTTTGCAAATGAACCAAATCAAAAATTAGTTTTATAAATTAAAAAAAATTAAATTAGTAACAGTAAAAACTCCCACTCCTATCTCTCATCCTTATATGGGCCGGGCTGATGAAAAGCCCAATTCTTCCAGTCGTCAAAGCCGCCCTTTCGGCTGTGGTGGCCTGGCACCCAGGCCCACTGGGCTAATCCTGTATTTGGAATTTTTTAGTACATTTGATTTTTTTTTTTGCGAGGACATTTGGTTTGAGGTATATGGCGCCATGGCGGCATTTTTTTTTGTGGATTTTCTAAATAACATCCAAAAAAATTGTTTACAAGTTTCAGATTCAACATTTTTTATTAGATTTCTTATGGTTCAGTTTTGCTCCATCCTTCTTGCGCCACGTTATCTAGCACCTTTTATATGGTATGTATGCTATCCGTTCTCCTTTTCCGGCAAACCGCCCCTTTTGTCTACTGGAAGAGACCGTGAGACCGATAGGACACAGGACCAGGGTGCAGAGTGCGAGAGTGGCCATAAAGATGAAACGTAGCATTAACTTCGAAGAAATCTTCAGTGACATGGTATCCTTACTTCGTCCCAAAATATAATTTTTAACATTTAAAATTTATTATAAAATATAACAACTTTTATACTTACATTTTCTTTCGAACTAATAACGGACTTATACCACTAAAGTTTTCTACTTACTTTCTCTTTTTTTACTAATAACAACCTTTTGTCATTTAATTTCATCAATTTCCTTAATACATGTGCCTAGCCTACCTTCAAAATTTCTTATTCTCTTCGTTAAAAAAAATAACTTTTAGAGTTTAAGCTTTTTCTCAAAATAAATCAATTTTTATCTTTTTACTTACCAATGATCCATAAATCATAAAATTTTATCTCTTCAATACTCTTAACTACTCACCTATGGATACTATTTTTCTACAAGTAAGGGTTTTGGTGTTTTTTTCTCCTTAACCCTATCTTAGGTGAGTTGTCATTTTTAGAATGGAAAAAGTAGATCCAACGGCCGTGCCATAAAAAGATGCTGTCTTCATACTGGTACCGCATAATACTAGTACTGTATCATTTTTGTATTGTGATTCTCTTCGTAACTTCTTAATCGAACGGGGAGAGCTCCTGCCATTTCTTTTCAAAAGAAAAAAGGAGTACTGAATCATATCTCAAGCTGTGTTCGTTTGGACCGTTAACATAAGATTTTCGGTGACACATAAAACGATATAAGTTATTAGCATATAATTAATTAAGTATTAATTATTTTAAACTTAAAAAAAGATTAATATAATTTTTAAGAAACTTTTAGATAGAAAACTTTTAAAAAAACTGTACCGTTTAGTAGTGTAATGCCCTATTTTCAGCGAGACGTTAAATAATATTTCACTAAAATCTACATGTAAAAATTTCGATCTTGTGTGCTGTGTTGTATGTCGTGTCTTGATCTCAATCTATCTCTCCGCCTTGATCTCGACAATCCCTCCTCTCAAAATCCTCCATTCTAAAACAATTCACGGATTCGACTCACCGTCATCAAGCTCCGCTCCTAAAACCCAGACAACAACTCCCTCAGTTTCTCCCTTGAGAAATCTCTTGCTTCGATATTTGAACCGATGTGCCAAAATCTCTGGTTCGATATTCGTTCCGAAGATCCGATGTCGGAACTCTAAATATTCCCTTTTGAATCTTCCCGTAAACCCCTTGTTCTCTCTCTCCCTTAATCCCTGAGAAATCCCGAGTTAAATGATACAACTTAGGCATCGAACTCCGAACCCTCTCCATCAATATAACTATATATATATGCACCATGTGTGTGTATATATATATATCCTTGCGCATATACCTACATATCTGAACATATATATACCTATATCAACATCAACCCTCCCACTCAACTCCACCAATCTATGTACATATATATAAATATATACCACTATATATATATGTGTGTGTGTGTGTGCGCGCGCGCATAAACACCCATAAACCTACCCATAGGTATATCTATATATGTGTGTGTCGGTTTTCTACCCTTGACCTTCTTGAAAAATTCCTCAACTCCCTTGAACACCTATAAATTCAAGTTGAAGAGTTTGAATTTGAATCCTTTCACTCCTTGTAACCTTTCCTTGCAATTTATCAAAACCACGGAAAAACTCCCAAACAAAACTCTCACCAAATATCCAAAGTATCCCTTGGAATTTACCCCTTGGGTCCCTGAATTTTGCTAAAATTCAAATATGAAGTTTGAATCCAAAATCCCTTTTAAAAACCTCCAAAAAGCCCTCCAAATAATTCCCATGAAAACAAGAAATGGCACTGTTCCACTGGGCCGCCCCTTCCTATTTTCGGCCCAGCCATACACAACCAGGTGCGCCAACCACCGCGGCCGTCAGATCGGCGCCGCTTGGCTAGCGCACCGCGCATCCGCCGTCGATCACCCCGAGCACCGCACGCTCCCCCGCCGCCCGCACCGATGCGCGCCACGTGCCACGCGCCTCACTCGGCCGCCGTCGATCTCCTGTCGCCGCTCGCCTGCTCATGTGAGCCCGCCGCGCACCACAGATGGACGCCACGCGTCTAAGCCGTCCCACTCCACGCCGTCGATCTCCTTTGCCCCGCGCGCGGACAGCTGCACCCCGCCGATGCGCACCACGCGTATCCATGCACCGTGCGCAGCCGCTCGATCCACCTGGCCTGCCTGCGCCATTGGATCGCATCGCGTGCCGTCTTACCCGCTCGCCACCGTCCGATCCTCTCTCACCGCGGGAGCGCCCAAGTGGTTCAGATCCGTGCCACACGTCCCTGTTCCGCACGCCGCCGTCAATTTACTCCTAACAGTGCCGTCTTCTTCCTACCGCCGCCGCCGTTTCTCCCTGTTCGCGCCTACAACCCGTTCAGTCAAATGACCGTGTGCCAACCCGACCTCGGCGAGCGTCACCTAGGCCCCGCCGACGCTTGCAAGTAGCCAAGACTTGGACGGCCATCCCTACCGCTCCTGTGCCCTGCTTTCCCCCTCCCTCTCCTCCTTTTTGACCGAAAACCACGTCGGCATGGCCCCATTCTGAAATCTCCCTTTCTCTCTCAATCTTTTCCGCCCACGCCGGCCCCGTTCGCCCACACTCCGCACCGAGCAAGCTCGCGCGCCCACTCCAAACACGGCCGTCCGATGCACCTCCTTTGATCGGCCCTGAGTCACCGCCATCCGCTAAATTTCGCTGCCCCAAACAACTCCCGCGCCGCGACACCAAATCCCTCTCGCCCCCTCAATAATTGAGCTCCATTATTGGAGGCCCTAGCCAAGCTCTCCCCTTGCCTATAAATGCCCACCGATAGCCCCCTCTTCCTCCTGTTCTCCCTTCGTCGCCGCCGCAGTTGGCCTCAGCTCGGTCGCCACTACCGCTGCGCCGTCTTCCCTGAGCTTGGTCGTCCTCTGAAGCCCAGCTGTCCTCCGCCGCCACTGGAACGCCCTGGGGCTTCTTCTCCCTCAAACCACCGGAGGCGCCGCTTCTTCCCGGCCCTACTCTCTCTTCCTCACCATCGTGCGTCTCGTGTCCACTTGCCACATCCAAAGCCGAATGCCTCCTCATGACGCTTCCCCTCGGCTCCGATCTTTCTCCCCCTGGCCGCCAGCAAGCTGTTCTCCATCGGTGAGCTCTCCTTTCCCCGCGGTGGCAAATGGCTTCCCTGTGATGCACTCGGACAACGCTTAGGCATAAATGTCATGCACTAGTCGAAGCTTGCTACATCCCCTGTTCTCTCCCTAGCCGCCGTCGTGTGTCATCGTAGATCTCCCTCAGTGAGGCCCAAGGTCGCCGGCCTCCTTCTCCTCCATCTGCGGCCATCAGCCTTCCCCCTTACCCTGTTGGTGTCGCCACGGGAGACCCCATCCAGTTGCGCCGCCACGGACGCCAAAACACCACTCTCCTCTCTCTCCGCCGCTCCCCATCCCTCGTCGCTGGCCGTTGTCGAACTCCCCCCCTAATCCGAGCCAACCAAAAGATTCACCTTGATCCTCCCCCTCCCATCGGTGCTTATGGCGTGCCGCCGTTCGCCGTCGGTCGTTGGATCCTCTCCGCCGCCGTCAGCTGTCAGATCGACGATACGCCCCGGCTCTCCCCTCCATCACTGCCTTGTGGCCCCGAGCAAGCCGAGGCATATCCCCCCGATCTCACCTCCACGTGGGCCCTGCCTTGTTAATCCCGACGTGAGCCGCCGACCGTTGGGCCCCGCCGCCTGTGGCCGCAGGCCCAGTGTCCCCTCTGGCTCGTGGGCCAAGACCACCAGTGACTCACTTCCCTCCCTGATTGTGGGCCCCAACCGTCAGTGGACTACCCCCACCCCTCTTGGCTCAGTGACAAGTGGACCACCACATACCACCCGACCCATAGCCCACTATTCCTACCCCACTCCCTCACTGACATGTGGGCCCGATTAGCTAGTGGGCCCCGGTGGTCAGTGGCCAGTGGAGATTATAGGGAATATTCCCTCCTGGAGATTAATTTAATCCTTTTTCCAGTGAATCAAAAATTCAATTAAACTTTAAAAAATCATATCTTTCGATCCGTAACTCCAATTGACTCCGTTCCAATTCCAGTAATTTTCTAAAATTGAGATCTATCTAATGACATTATTATTAGCACTAAATAGAATCTTTTTACTGGACTTTCTGTAGATTTTGAGTGTTTGCGCATAGTAAACGACCGTCAGAAATATTATTTCGGAGCGGATTTCGTGACGATTTCTTGAAGACTCGTGAAGACCTAGAGCAAGGCAAGTCACCTTTGATCATCTCAAGCCCATAATTACAGAACTAAGTATTTTATTTGACAAATCGCATACGCTAGGTTACACTGTTATAATTTCTCAGTCGCGGTCGCAAGATGACCGACGGGCCGCCAATCCATTTGCTGGATGACTTCCTCGATTGATTGCGATTCCCTTAAACATTCTTGTCACTTTCCTTGATAGATCCTAGTATTCGTGTCGATGGGCAAGATACCGATGATCGCCTATCAAATTTAAAAATGTCTACGATGGGTAAAACTTGGGTTTACAAAACTTTGGAAAAACCTGACACCTGGATCGACGCCTTAAAAATAAAGTGGTTTGCGAAAACCGCAGTGCGGGGATCGTGCCAGCAGGACGAGTCTCCCGCACTGCAGCTAAGGACCGATTCCTCTGGAATTTCATCCGAACATACGCCAGTACAACCACATGGGTGATATGGGATAATTCATGGCTGAGTAACTAGTCTCCCAGGGACGTCTTGCGTGCCAATGGACTGTGAATCGTGCCGAAGGGCGTCGGGGGTGCCTCCTGGGTTCCTGGCACAGCATGGTCTCGAACTTACTCTTTTGTTGGTCTAGAGAACCCCTCAGTTGGCATGGGGTAACCTGGGAGGGTTTGGGAAATGCCTTGTCACGAAAACCTCTACGTCACCAAATCGTACCCAATGCGTGTGATCTGGTGACTAGAGTGAGTCGCATCGTGTGAGTAAAGTGTACTCCCTCTACAGAGGTTTAAACTGTTTGAACAGCCGTGCCCACGATCATGGACGGATGTGAGGTGATTCCTTAGCGTTGTTTTGTTTGACAACTGCTTGTGAAATGATGTTTACGGATTGAAAATCCGATTTCGGAAAATGTTGTGAAGCTGTCATGGACAGCAGGTCTGTGGGCCTATCGAGGTTGGATCAGCTGGTGGAGCTGGATCCCGAAGGCCAACTCTTGAGAGTTGCGCTGATTCCAAGATTGATACAGCTCACTCCGATCGGGCGAGACTCATCTCGCCCTAATTGTTGAGAAGCACACACTAGCAGATTTAAAAAGATTTTAACAAAGCAGTTTGCAAAATAACCAGCCTCTCTTTAAAGCTTGCAACAACCACCTAAATTCTCTTGACTTGCTGAGTACGTAAGTACCCACCCTTGCTCTATATATATTTCTTTGCCGGGAGCTGGATGCTGGAATTGTAGTGAAGAAAAGACTAGGGTTTTGTCCTGGTTCCCAGCCGTTGCCTATGTGTTGGAACTAGTCCGTTGTTCCGCTGCTGCACTGCCTCTGTGTTGTTCGTTACTGTCTCTAGCTTGCTCCGAAGTTGCAACGTAAGTAATGATATAAGTCTATTTAATTATTTATTTATCTAAGGTTCTGCATTGATGCCTGTCTGATTTCCGCGGATACCAGCGCTGCATCCTGGGACTAGTATCGGTATCGCGGTTCCGCGAAAAGGTAGTATCCTGAGACTGGTATTGGTATCGCGGTTTCACGGGAAAGTAGTTCGCGCTGTTTTCCTGCGGCACGCTCTATTTGGTGCCATTATACGACGGTGACAGATCAAAATATGACAAATAGTTTATAAATCATGCTAATAAATAATAAGAAAGTAGTCCAACTGAACCTACGCTACCAACCCACCCAGTCACCACAGCTACACGACTAAATTCAGCTAGAAACATAGCCACAAGCGAAGCATGCAGCTCAGCTTTTCCACTAGATACAAAACCATACTGTACAAAAACCGTACTGTTCTATGATGCATGCATGCAACCGGAGTCAATATATAGCTAGGTTTGCTGTTTTGGCCGTTGACTCGATCAGCTGACCACAAACCTCTCACCTCTCGAGAGTTTATGGCTTAGCTTATTATCCTATTTTCTATAATTAAATGATGTATTTTTTAAATACTTTATATATATAATTTTTAAAAAAATTAGATAAATCTATTTTTAAAAAATTTATAATAATTAATATTTTATTAATTATATACTAATAACTGGTCTATTTTGTATGTCGCTACTAATCGGAAGATTCAATCATCTCGGGCTAGCTCGACAAACATCAATCCACGCCTCAGAAAAGGTTCACCCCGCCTTATTTAGGAGAGCACCAGCGCCTACCTACTTACTACTATATCATTGGACCTCGCGTAGCTAGCTGCTCCTACACAAGGCTAAAAACGCAACGCAACAGACACACATGAGCGACAAGCCGGGCCTCTCCCCGCAGATCCCAACAACGCCCCGCTCGGCCGCTGCTTGCTCGCATCCTTCCATACAAGCACCGGCCGGAGAGAGCGACACCACCGTCTTCTTGCCGGCGCTCTCTCTCGCCTCTCTTGCCATGAGAGACACCGGCGCCGCTCTACTGCCAGTGCCAGCCGTGCTGCTGGCGGTGCTGCTGCTCCTTCTGGCGTCGGAGCTCGCCACGCTCGGCTGCGGCCACAGGATGCCCAGAGAGGACTTGGCGGCATGGAAGCGCGCGCCGCCGCGGACGACGACGTCGCGCGCTACGACGACGACCTTCCCGACGGTGGTGGCCGGGACAGGCGATACGGCGGCGGCGGCGGCGCTCGGTGAATCCAAGAGGCTGGTTCCGCAGGGCTCAAACCCTCTGCACAACTAGCACAGGTTCTTCCTCGCTAGCTTCCATTTCTCTAGCTCGCGGGCGCGCAATACAATCACATACACAGTGCTGCATAACACTGTAGCTGACTTAACTGTAATTAGTTAGCGCTGCACATCTCTCAAGTCTGAATCCAAGACGAGAGCGTGTGCCATGTAATTACATGCGTCCCTTCTCTTGCGTCTTTTGAGCAATGATGGTTTGCATTAGGACAATGATGTTTGTGAGCTAGTTGCAAATCTGCAATGGTTTGTGACGGCCGGCCCGGCATGTGATTTCCGGCCGAGGTGCTTAACGTCATTTCACGCCGGCGAGCAATGTAGCTAGGCTAGCAAACAGACATGGGGAGCCAGGACAAGCGGGTGCATTGTCGCGCCTTCGTTTTTTTATGATTACTTGTCGCTGGCCCGTGCGAGCACGCAATCAACAGTGCCCCTCTGTTTATCTCGTCCCTCACATGGTAAGAGGCATCGTGTAGGGGATAAAAGAATGGCTGATAGTTCAGGATAATCGATCGGTGCGACCATAGAGATTGGGAAGTGAGATGCTGCTGGAAGGTCAAAGGACAACCGCTCTCAGGCAGTGGAGTGAACATTAAGCTAGTATACTCCCATATGTCGTCATCAGAAACCTGTCAGGGCAGAACATGCATGCATGGTGTGCTGACTAGTATGGTAATGTGTTGCACATGGACCACAGATGAGCATTATTATTTTGTTACTGCAAGAGGATTTTCATCATCCCTTCTTCCCCCAAAATTACTGAGCTAGTCTCGGTTGAGCATCAAAGGCAAAGGAAATTATGATCCCAGAAAGGAGTAGAGCACTTCTGTTGCATCAGAAATGGCCATTGTTATTACAGTTTAGTGAGTATCAAAGCAAGGTCCTTGCATATAGAGCATATTGGCGAACACCATTATTACAACTTTTAGAAATTCATGAGAAGTACTTCTTATTACATAGGCTTTGCTCCAGGCTTCCAGCACACGTCTTACCATAGCGATGCAGTGCGACATCAAAGTATCTGCTTCTTTCTTAAGATGATTGCTTCCATCCACCAATGTCTTCCTCAGATAAACCCCGATCGCGATCATCCTGTGAATAAAAGAAAAATATCAACAAAATGTACAGCGGATCAGAAGAAAGGCTCAGCTCGTTCATTTTCAGGGCAGCCATTGGCAGAAATATGTAGCGGAAAAGGCAAAAGGAGGAAGAGAAATTATCAGTAGCTGTTTACTAGTTATAGCATGAAGTTAACACTAGCATATATAATACTTAAAAAATGACACATGGACTTTGGAGTAGGTTTTGCAATACAAAATGCTAGATTTTAGAAAGAAAAACAGTGCTACTAATCCAGAACTTCTAAAGGACTGAACACAGGTTTTCAGTTGGTCCCAAAGGAAGCAAAGATCACTAAGATGACACAGCACACAGTGGGCAATGTCACGAGATAAACGCGGCGTGAGCTGTGGGCATGAATATGTGACAATTACCTCTGGAGTGAACGTCAGACCCACTTTGATTTCTCCACGGTATTCTTCGTCTTTCACAACATTATAAACGGTTGGGGATATGCTTCCTTCTGTATAGATTGCTTCCAAAGGAATCCTGAAAGAACCAACTACTCACTTGAAATGGACATTGCGAATATTCAGGTTTGTATCCTACAGTGTGTCAGAAATTATAGATCTAAAGGAAAAACTAGTCATTTCAGGATCATTTTACTCGGAACATATTTGACATAATTTCACGACCACCAAACAGGCATGTCAGCAGTTTGGGCTCACCCCATATTCAGATGGATATTTGATATTAGTAAAGCCATGGAAAGCTAGCATAGATCGACAATAAATCAATAATTACCCTCTAGTTCAATTACAGTTAGTTACGAGCAGGATACATGAATGAGTGACAAGGTGTACTCACGTTGCTTCCCCAACAAAATCATCATCCGTGCCACTATCACTGTCCATCAGCTTGATGATGAGCTCTGTGGCGTTGTGAGTGACGCTGAACATAAAGGTTTCGTTCCATTCAGGGTCAGACCCTTTACCTGCACCGAATGGATCGAGTTACGTTCACTTGGGTGGTCATTGGAGCATCACATTAGCATTAACAAACTAACTCGTTAGTAGTATTATAAACATGTCCAAAGGACATGTCCTTTGCGCCTGTGACTAAAAAGTCATTTCCCATTTCTCAGTTCTGTCTTCATTTCTGCATTTTTTTTTCTATAACGAATAAAAACCCGACATCTATATCCACAGGTGGTTCATTTTTGCAAATGATGTCTTGATACTGATGGGTCTAGTACTCTTCTTTCTGACACAAGTTTCAACTGTCCGGGTTCTTTTTGACACAATTGATGATCCATGTCAGTGTCAGCTGTGAAGGTGTGAAAAATTGAGATGCTACCTAGTTGATGTACTTTAGTTGAGATATGCTATCTAGCTGATGTGCTTTTGGTGTGTTATTGCTGCAATTTTTAACTCCATGTGCACCATATACCAATTGCAGTTTGTTTAGATACTACCTTATGCAATTCTGCTGTTCAAGTGCTCAGAGTTTCAGACATATAAGTAACACGTCATTTTCCACAGAAAATGTCTTATGCACTACAATCAAATAATATGTTCTAACACTGTTATCACGAGTAACCTTTTGACTGGCAGTTGACAGACGAGTATGTGAAAAAAAAAAGCTACCATCACTATGCATAACTGCGTAGCCTGCCTGCCCTGCCTAGAGTTTGATCACAAAAAAACATCATGTTTCATTCGCATCGTGTATGAGAAAAGGTATTGGAGCATACCAGATGCAACGCTGCTCTTCTGCTCCTGCGAGCGGCATTTCAGAATCGCGTACGGGTCCATGTTGCCTGCAGGGACGGTTTGCAGGAGCAACGCAACTCATCAGCAGAGCAGGAAATCACAAATTCAGACTATCGGCAGGCAGTAAACTAGAGTTTTTTTAGATAGCGAGTAAACGAAAGCTGATCAACGAGGCTACAAAAAAACTAGTCCAGAATTCAATCCAAGGGCAAGTTAAAGAACCGAAGCGTACACAGGTAGTCGGTGTTCTCGAGGCTCTTGGCTCCGACGAGCAGCACCTCGAGCGTACCCTGCGCCATCTTTCCTCCCGGCTGCCCGGCGATCTCCAACGGCGCGATCGATCGAGGAGCAACTACTAGCGAGCAGGCGAGACGGCGAGATCCAATCCGAACGCGGTGGCCGGCGCAGTTTTTATAGGCGTTGAAGTGGGACTCGCGCGACTCGCGCACGCGTTGGCCTCCCACATGGAGGTGGTAGTGGGGACGACGACGTAACGTGCGCGAGTCGTGCCGCGGGCGGTGCGTGTGCGTCGGCCAGCCTGCGTGGTGGATGATGGCAGGAAGGGGAGATCGAGAAGGTGGGTGGCTTGGCTTCCCCGCCGGTTTCGCGCGCGCAAAAGCGGACGCGATCGCCGGCCTGTCCCCCGTGCTGTGCCGTGCCGTGCCGTTCGTCATCATCCGTGTGGTCGTGTCGGTGTGCACATCATCGGCGTGCGCTCCTGTAGCTGGCTCGGACGCCCGGTCTATATAAGTGGGCTCGTTTTAGGCCTAGCAAAATACTGATGATCGCACGGCATTGTCGCCGGATCAAATGGCCCAACAATTAAGAAAAATATCAAATGGGCTAAGCCTTTGTTTGAATTCAACATCTTGACTGACCGAAGTAATAATCACATTGAGAGCCTGTTTTTGGAGATGAAATGTGAATAAAAGTTAATAGATGATCTACTTAATTATAAAGATAGATTGGATATTATATGTTTATAGGCAGTTGTTTCATTTCATTCGTTGACATGAAAGGTCGTACATCTCCATAATCACAAGTGTACATCTCCATAATCTCCGTACACCTAACAAATAACTTAGAATAAGTGACCTAGATAATGTTGTGAAAAGTTATTTTTAGAAATCATCCTTCTGGAAGCATGGCATGAATAATCCACAACTAATCTGTGTCAATAGTCCTCTTTTTTATCCATTTCAAAAAGGGACAGTCAACTCCAATTTATAATTTTACACCTGCTTTTCATTTTGCCCTTTGTTTTAACTGAAACTTGTGTTTGTTCCTATTCCATTAAGAGGACTTAACGGTGTTAAAATACACATATGTCCTTATAGATTTGCCCCTCTACTTTTCTAAGAACTTTGTGATTTTGCCCCTGCTTTGACATTAAGCACTTTAACATGAATTTTCACTTATTCATTTTTTTTAAAAAAATAAAATATAAGCACAAGCTTGACATGATTTTGCCCTTGTTTTGACAAGAATTTTGACATTGTTAAGGTATAGTTTGAAGGTGAGGGAAGAGAAAAGAGGAAGAAGATCACGCAAAACGAGATAAGCTATTAGCGTATGATTAATTGAGTATTAATTATTTTAAACTTAAAAAATATATTAATATGATTTTTAAATCAACTTTTAGATAGAAAATTTTTGCAAAAAACACACCGTTTAGCAGCTCAAAAAATATGCTCACGGAAAACGAGAAGTTCTTTTTTTTACCTTTTTAGTTAGATTCGAACTCAGCTTTGGTCGAGTTAATGGAATAAGAACAAGACAATCTTCAATTAAAAAATATAGACAAAATTACAAAGTTTTAAAAGTAGAGTTAAAATTATAGTTGGAGTCGATGACAGGGACGAGCATGCAAATGCCCTTTTCCAAAAAAGGGTATTATATCCAGCTAGGCAAGGTGTGCACACTACATACTTGTCACGAAGACCGTAAGAAACAATATTTGCTTAACTACATCCAAATTAACCAGATAGATAGATGGGTCCATTTCACATATTGGCTAGCCATATTTTGTGGAAATGAACATAATGCGTCCTTGCAACATGATGGCGCGCGACTACAGTTAGATGTAGCAAGTTTTCGAACCAAAAGCTCCCTCACTAGAACTTATGCTCGAGGATGATTGGAAGAGAAGAAAGAGTAGTAGTGAATGGATGAGAGGGTCAGAGGAATGAAGTCAAGCCCACCCATGTGGGGAGTTCGATTCTAGACGCTTTACATCTAAAAACTATCGCCGCGGAAGGCGCAACACAACTGGATAAAAGTGCGGACATAATTAGACGATGTTCATCGAGCCACCAGCCAAAGAGGAAAAAAACAACGAACCTCAGTTGTTCACCGAGCTAGCAAACCTACTCAGCGATAAGTAGTATCGTTCACTCCCAACCAAGGTTCATCCTACCGATGGTGGCTGTTTATCGATCCTGGCGGTAGCACCATTACTATGCGGTAACCGTAGTAATTACGACTAATTCATATTTCAAATTCTGAATTTAATTTTTGAACTCTCCGTGGTAATACATAGTTACCGCATGGTTAATACAGCGTGTTGAAGCTAAAAAGAAAAACAGAAAAAATATATAACCCAGTAAAAATTATAAAAAATTATGGATATCTCTAAAAAATAATGTAATATCACTTGAAATTTTGGCATAAGCTTTGCTATATCTTTTAACACTTAAATAAAGTAGAAATCATATTCCAACATATCTCTTGTTTTTTTAATTTTTTTTAATTTCGTTGGAACTCCAAAATACAAAATATAAAGTAAACTTCATTATTTTTATAAACTTTATTCACCAAATAACAATAGAAATTAGGCATTACTTATAGGGATTTTTTATTTTTTCATCATTTTTTTAAATTTAAATTTAAAGAAAATTTATTAAACCGTATGGACAATTACCCTTACCAGACCAGTAAGATGAATCCTGCTCCCAACCAGCTAACAACCAGTGACCCGCCGGTCTACGTGGAGTGCGGGCCTTCGTGGCTGGCCCGGCGGTTCGTCCCTTCGCAATCCTGTCGACGATGCCCCATTCGCTGTACTGTAGACTAGGCCCCAACTAACAACTGTAGGGGCAACAGTAGCAAGAACAGGAACAAGAAAAGCTCACAGCTTTCTGCTTACTACCACTAGGATTCCGTAGTGCGTATTCGGTTGGTTGCGTGGATTTGTACGCCCGTGTTGATCCAAGATAGCAAAGAGACTTGGTGGGCTAAGGTTATGCAGGGTCTCGGTTATGCACTGAAACTTCGCCGCTTTGGTCATCCTGCCCTGCCGCTTACTCAAATTACCTTGATGCCTAATGCTAACCAATTAACTAATGGTACTAAGAGCCGATGGTAGGACTGTTGTGTAGTTGAGTGGTTCGTGTTGACATCTAAATTTAACATCTAAAAGGTATATAGAAAGAAAAGAAAGAAAATGCTAAATTTAAAAAAGGAGATCGAGCCTCCTATAGAAAGCCGGTCCAATCGTCTATTGAGCTCCGGTCGGACTAGCGGTATACGGCCGGTTGGACCGGCTAGCCTAACGGTCAGACCGACAGTCAGAGTCCGACTCCGGTTAGAGTTTTTCTTGTGTTTTCTTACTTGAGGCTAGGTTTTTAGAGTCCCTAATTGATCTCTAAATCTAATAGGACGTAGAGCAGACCATGTAGACACAAGACCACCCCTTTTATAAATATAGGGGCTAAGCCCGATTGAATCAACAACTAATCAATCGTCAAAATCAATCTATTACCCATATCCTCTATATTCTACATCTCCCTCCTTCTTGCTACCTGTATCCCACGTCTATTTTCCTCCAATCCCCAATTGATTGTCATCTCTCGTCTCTACGTCGTTTGAGAACGTCTTAGCTAGCATGCCAAGCCTAGAACAAACCGGCGCGTGTTCACCCTAACGGGGTCCCTTCTGGGTGATCGTTCGACGGTATCTACTCCTTGTGGTGGCACACCTCCGGATGCCACTATGGGTTGCACACAAGGTGCTTATGTGTGTGGCGTGACACCTTTTTTGTGCCAACACATTTTTTGGCGAGTCCGCTGGGGAGCGATTTCGGTTGCTATAGCCAAAATTCTACTTCTCGACCATAGACTCTTGCACGGAGCTTGATCAAGGCAATATCATGGCATCAGATTATGAAGAGTTGCCAGAAGCCGATCACCAAACATTTGAAGCTCGCGTTGAAGATTTACGGCGAAAGATGGCTTCACACTATCGGAAGACAAGACAAATCACGCAAGAGAAGTTCACGTTGCCCGTCGATGACAAATCTAAGGTAGCAACCAATTCTAGCAATATCTCTGTTCTTGTATCTGAAATTGCTCAAATAGTAGTTGGTGTTGTTGTTGCTAGCTTAAATAACAGGTTTACATCTTTTGGTGCTATCTTTGAGAAAACTTCAGATGCTCACACGAATGAGATAGAGAATCGGCTTAATAACCGATTGTTAGGTGGTGTATTTACTTATATAATAGTGATTCTATGTATGGTATTCCATCGGACTTTAATATATCAAAAATAACAATAGAACAAGAACGGCCGACGAAAAATACCTATATTCCACTCAATACTGCAGTATTGTATGCCGGTCAAACCGGTATAACACCGCCGGTTCGACCGAAGCTATGTCACTGGTCAAACCGGAGACAGCGGACGGTCCGATCGGGGGGAGGGGGAGCATCACCGGTCATACTGTCCTCAATGAATTTTTTGGGGATCGAGTCTTACAACGCTCGTTCCCAATTATCCTATGGTCAGCGGCTATGTTTTAGGACAAGTTTTAGTACCTTATACCACTGCTGCCCATTCCTCCTAGTGTAGCACCTCAGAATTTGACTAATCAACATGAAATCTTACCGAATCCATTAGTCAATGTCACACCACCACAACCCAAAAGCCTTGAAGGTGTGATTGCCAAAGTTTTCAAGAACGTTTTCGGTATAGATACTAGGGTTAAAAAGCGCATATATCAAAAACCATATCCTGATTCCTATGACAATGCTCCATATCCTTAAGGGTTTAGAGTGCCTAAATTTGTCAAATTCACTGGAGAAGATGGATGGTCTACTTTAGAACATATTGGCCAATTTATCGTGCAATGTGGGTAAGCTAGTGCTAGCTTAGGCCATTTCCATTATCTTTATCTGGTGCTACATTTACTTGGGTTTATATCACTCACACTAAATTCTATTCGTGATTGGTCTCAGTTAGAACAAAAATTTCATAATTACTTCTTTACTGGTCAGACGGAATTAAATTTGTCATGTTTGACATCGGTTAAATAAAAGTATAATGAGTCTGTTTCTGAATATATTAGAAGATTAGAGACACAAAAAACCGGTGTTTTAGTTTGACTCTTTCTGTTAAAGATTTGCTGATTTGGCTTACTCTGGTTTGTTTGAATACTTGAAAGGCAAACTAGATGGTTATAGTTTCTTAGATGTGAGCCAATTACTTCAAAAGGCTCTTTGCTCAGGAAAGCCGAGCTAAAGAAATCAATATTTCACAAAAAGTTAGGTCTAATCATTCTCATGTTAATATAGTTGATCATGACATTAAATCTTCGGACGATGAAACAATTGATGTGTATATAGCCGAATGGGCTTGGTCTTCTAAGTATAAATTATTCGTTTGTTACGCCCTTAAGTCGGTTGGTCATAAAAATCGGCATGAGTAAGTGAAATCCACGTTTGATGTAGCCAAATGCAATAGGATATTTGACTATTTATTAGAAAACAAATAAATCAAATTGTTACAAGGCCATACCATACTGCCACCTGAGGAATTAAAGCGACGGGCATATTGTAAGTGACAGAATTTTTATTCTCGTGCCACTATTGATTGGAATGTATTTTGTAAACAAGTTCAATCGGCCATTAATAAAAGACAGTTGACATTTACGAAAATACAAGTAGATGAGTTCCCTTTTCCTGTACATACCATTGAGTTGCAATAGAATAAGAACCCCGATGGCAAGGAGATCACATTGAAGACTTCAATGCTCGGGGGCAAGACGATAAGCCGAAGGTTCCAAAAAATAACAAACGACCAAAGAGAACAAGATCGCCTACCAAGCAAGGTGGGAGACGAGCAAGAACGGATCTTCGGTAATATCCTTCTTCCTCTTCATAGTTTTACCCTTGGTATGGGCCATGGAGTTTCAATGGTACGTGGATGGATCCTATATCGATGATTCAAAATTTCCTTGCCAAGCAACATGAAACAGATTTCTGGACGTCCATAGAAATATTATTGCTAATTGCCTAAAGTGAGAAGCAAAAATGTTCTAATAAAGACGTTCCTCAGTAATATCATCATAACATTCGAAATCATGTGCGGTATCAATACCAAACCAAATACGACGAGTAGTGGGGTCCTGAGCTAAGCCTTGGCTAAACCTGGGAAATCTTAATTCCATATTGCCTTTCAAATCCTCCTAGCCACTGTCCTACTCAGCACAAAAGCTAGTTAGGAAATAGATTCCTATTTGAAGAGTGCCTAACCGCATGGATAATCTCATATTAACTCGTCAATTTTGGATCCAATTCGGGTTTTTTCTTGAGAAGATTCAGGAAGAAATTGGAATAGAATAATATAGATTCATACAGAGAAAAAATATGCCTGCTTATATACAATGTTATTATCCATTATGGGCATTATCTCAGCAACCGATTTTAAATAATCAATCATGCTCATCTCATAACCGGTTCAGGCGAAAGAATCGGTCATAAAAGAACCAATGCAAAAAAGTAGTGAAACAAGAGTGAAGGCTAAAGAAAAACACAACAATATCTGAACAAGAGATGGTCTCTGCAAGTAAAATCATTACATTGCCGCTAAACATATACTACCTCCGTCCCAAAATATAGTTATTTCTGACTACATTTTGAGACGGAAGGAGTAGTCTTGGAGGCATTTATGGGCGCTATGGGAGGATATTGTCCTTAGTTAATCCCGTGCTTATTGCTTTTCGGTATCTCAAGTTTCCCAAAAGTCATGGGGGCATGTGTTGGACACCTAAATTTGGCACCATAAAAAGTATATAAAAAGGGGAAGTCAAATTTGGAAAACGGAATCGAGCCTTCTGCATGAGGTCGGTCCGACCGTCCATTGGACACCGTTCCGACCGGCCGGTTAGAGTTTTTCTTATGTTTCTTTGCTTCAAACTAGAGTTTTTAGAGTTCTAATTAATCTCTAAGACTAATAGAACATGGAGAAAACCCTGTAGACGCAAGACCACCCTTCTATAAATATAGGGGGCCAAGACCGATTGAATTAACAACCAATTAATCGTCAAAATCAATCTATTACCTCTATTCTCTATATTCAACATCTCCTTCCTTATTGCTATATGTATCCCACGTCTATTCTCCTTCAATCCTCCAATTGCCTGTCGTCTCTCATCTCTATGATGTTTGAGGACGTCCTAGCTGGTATGCCGAGTCTAGGACAAGCCGACACGCATTTACCCTGATGCGTCCCTTCTAAGTGATCGTTCGGTGGCAACTATCTCCCGTGATGGTATGTCTCTGAATACCGTTACGGATTACACATAAAATACTCACCTGTATAGCCGGACATGTTTTTTGGGCCAACTGTTCGTAAGATCGGTAGATGGGGCGTGTGTAGTGTACAACGACTGAAGCCGTATGAAGCATGTGCTGTTGTCTTGCTATGATGATCAAGATCAGCCTGTCCCATCAAAAGGAGGGCGTACTTAAAACAAGGTTCAGTTTACGCAAGGGGTGTCCTGCAGTAATCCTGCTCAAAGCAGTACATTTGTAGCGACAAACATCACAATCACCCGCTACTGCAATCGAGTGATCGACCACCCCTTTACCAACCATCGACAGTAACGGTGGGCAAAAGGCAGAAAGCAACTGAACTAGTATTTCCTTCCTAGCGCGCCAGAGAAGCAAAGGATTTGAAGCCTTTACACAAAAAAGATTCACTTGAGCGCTTTGCCACCAGCCACCAGCCATTCACTTGGCACCAAACCCACGCACTAATCAAATGATATGGATCTATCAGGCTTTAAACAAAAGAGGGAAAAGTCAGATCAGATTCCTGAAATTTGGAGCCCCTGATTTGAGATTTGCGCCAATAAACGACATCCAATTAGCTGTTCTTGAAAACAATTAACAAATGGAGTGTTACATTTACACCAAGCTTTTATCCCATTTCCCAATAACAACATCTCTTGCTTCCACTGACATCTGATTTACTAGCACAAGTGTATAACCCTAATTCCAAATATACCAAAATATATTCCTTTAACAACAAATTTTGGTTGCGTATTTTATTGTGGAATACATCGACAACGAATTCTTTTTAACCCTGTCTAAAACGAATGGAATCTAGTCTATTCCCTTAAACAGGCAAAAATAATGACAGCTGTACACAACCCATCGCTGCGTCGTCAGCTCCCCTCCCGAACAAAATCTTGCCATCCGTCACCAACATGTGGGCCCGGCTGTCAGTACCGACAGGGCCGCTCTAACCTCAGCCATGTTGGCCCATTCGTGGAGGCTAAGCGGGCCGCCGTGTCAGTGCCCCAGCGCCGACAGCCACCTCGCGACGAGAGCCCATGGCCACTGATCCGAACTCGAACAAACCTATCGCTCCAGGGGCCACCCGCATTGTCAGGCGACGGCGGCGAGCAGGTCGTCGCGGGCGCCGCGGCGGCGGAGCAGGTCGTACGGCGCCCAAAGCGCGTCGAGCGGGCACGGCCGGCCGGCGTCAAGCCGAAGCCACGGCTTCCCCTTGCCGCTCCAGTGCAGCAGGCTCACTGGCCCAGGATGAAGCTCCCGGCACTGCCCCGCGACGTTGTCCCCGCCGAGCCCGTGCTGGTTCCACCGGTGCTCCACGGCCTTCACCTCGCCGGCGAAGACCAGAAGGAACGGCGGGAGTGACCCTAGCTCGTATATCCTGGCCTCCTGCTTCTGCACCTCCATCCAGTACTCCAGCTTCGCGGTGTACCCGCCGGCTCGCCACCTGTCCAGGTCGATGACCATGACGCCGGTGTTGAAGTAGCACGGCGCGCGCGCCCGGTTGGCGAAGATGGAGGAGTACTCGGTGTGTCTCCAGAACGCGTCGGTGAAGTAGGAGGTGAAGTTGGCGTGGCAATACTCGGGGGCGGCGAGGGCGGCGTCGGGGCCGAGGTCGGTGGCCCAGAGACGGGCGACGTCGTCGATGACGAGGAGGTCGGAGTCGAGGTAGAGGACGCGGGAGACGGAACGCGGGAGGAGGTCGGTGAGGTAGATGCGCGCGTAATTGAGGGGCTGGTCGAGGGCGCGGCGGACGGAGGTGGAGATCTTGCCCCGGACGAGGCGCGCGTCGAAGCGGTGGACGGTCGCCGGGAGCGTGGGGAACGCCGCTGCGAGGGCCCGCCGGAGCGCCGCGAGGCGGCGCGCGGGGGAGGCCGAGGAGGCGACGAAGTGGAAGGCAATGGACTCCGGGCAGGCGGCGTGGCGGAGCACGGAGAGGACGCCGGCGAGGGAGCCCCGGAGGTAGGTGGCGTCCAGCGTCATGGCGATGTGGATCGTCGGCGCGCCTGCGCACCCCGCGCCGTTGCGGAACGCCGGCGCCTCCCGAAACTCCGGCAGCTCCGCGGCCGCCGCCGCCGCCGCGCACGCCGCGGCGAGCAGAACCACGGCGAGGACGCGCATTGCGGCGGCCCTGGAGGGGATCGTGGGAGTGTGAGACTGGGTAATGTACGTTGATTATTCTCCAAATCTCCTCCCCTCCGAGAGGAGTAAGAAAAAAAAAGATAAAAGAATCAATCAAAGAATGGAATTTCTATGGACACGGGTGGGGGGACGAGACGATGCGGAGTTAAGAGGCGGGGGACCGGACAGGCTGGAGGGACGAAGACGTGTGAGGTTTCCCGTGGATTTTTGGGTTTCTAGTTGGGTTTCCGAGTTTTTTCGGACGTTTGGGTTGTTTGCCTTTGCTTTCGATGGGGAGGGAGGAAGAGGGAGACGGCTGTAACGCTGTACGGCTGTAGCATGCGACCCTCCGTGTGCGTGTAGGACTCCAGCGTGGTGCGAGACTGCCAGTTTGGGCGCGCCGCGTGGTACGTGGTGGAGGCTCCTCACCGATGACTCGATTCGTATTGGATTTGCCTCTCGGTCTCACCCTTCAGGTTTGTGTTCGGCCCAAACGTTCCGTTGAGGGTGACGGTGAACTTTTTTCTTTTTTGAGATGTGACGGTGGACTAGTTCGATCCGGCAACTATTATGCTCCTTTGGTTTCAGATGAATTTCGCAGCAACTGAACTAACTTGTAGGGAAATCCTATAAAAACTAGTTTGATGGTGAGGGAAAAAAAAGATTACGAAAAATAAGATGAGTAATTAGCGTGTGATTTTTTAAGTATTAGATATTGTAAATTTAAAAAATAGATTAATATAGTTTTTAAACTAATTTTTAAATATTTTTTATAAAAATACACTGTTTAGCAATTTGGAAAGCGTGCTCACGGAAAACAGGAGGTTTTCACCCCCTCAACACTTAGATTCGAACGGGTTGTCTTGATCCTTGTAGGATATTCTCGTATAAGATTTTTTTGTATGTAATGGTATCAAATTTGCCACAATGGGTGCCTGTATTCCATGGCATGCTAGATTTAAATCTTGCAGTATATTTCAAAGAAAATGAAAGGAACGAGGAATTTTTTGATGCCTGCATAGAATTTTCTTTTGATACCTACAATATTACATATGATCTTGGTTGTTGGGGTGCCATGTCTTTGTTGCCCTCGAAACATACTAATTTTTGTTATCATGTGTTTATCTTGTCCTTTCAAAATATTGTGGCATCATTTCGTCATGTCTATGCTCTGCGTTCGAGTCGATGATTGACGAGGAGCCATCTACGCGATAGGAGGCACTTGTTTGATTGCTGAGTGACCAGGACTAGGGGCAGTGTTCTTTAGTGTCGCAGACACACAATCCCCATCAGTTGTGATGGATTTCACCACATATAGTTTGTAAATTGTATTGAAATGTTAGTATATCCATGTCTACAAACGATTGATGAGTGATGCAGAGCATGTGATGTCCTCTTTCAGTTCTCAAGATATATCATGTCAAGTCCACAATAACAAAATCATGTAAAATTTACTAAGGGGCCAGGATGTAGTTTCGGGAGGTAGACTATTTCATTTCAGCCCATATGCCATGATCTCGGCCTACTGGCCTTGACCAAGGCTTTTGTGAGAACATACAGGGGATATAACTCAAATAACAACAAAAACAAAAACTTGGTAGGAAATAGTAGAACAAGAATCATGGATGAATTAAGATATGCCGTCACTTTGTATATGTTTATCTTATTGCCACTTGTAACATTATCAGATTTTGATAAGTAACAAATTTGACACACTTTAAACACCTCAACTAAAGGTTAGATGATACCCAAAATTGTGCTTCAAGGATAGTAGGCAACACTGAACCTTACTGTTTTAAAAAGGTATGGTTGAATCTCACTTGAGTTGTAAAAGGACCAAATCGATCATTTTGCTTATACTACTGCTAGTTTAAAGTTAGAGAACCGTGTTTTATTGGCATTAATAAAAACTGATAAGATTTGTTTCCACACCAAACCAAACAAAACTCAGAATTATATGTCATATGGAGCACGAACATAAACAAAAAAAAGAAAAGCATGACCCACAATGGTTGCTGGTCAGTGATCAGAAGGTGCCACAATAGTCCAATTCTCAGTAGCCCACCTTAGCAAGCAACAACCCAATATTGCCATTTCTTATCAAAGATGATGCTTAACTCAAGCAACTGAGGCAACGTTCAATTTGGCTTCTTCACCCGGCTTATAAGCCGCACATAAAACGAGAAACATTATTAGCGCATGATTAGTTAAGTATTAACTATTAGAAACTTAAAAAATAAATCTATTTGATTTTTTATAAATACTATCATATATAAAGTTTTTATAAAAAATGTACTGTTTTGTGTTTTGAAAAGCATGCTAATAGAAACCGAGGTATAAACCGAAAGCTCGAAGCCGTTCCGAATGACACCTGAGTTGTTTATTCTATAAATTTCTAAACCCTAATAAAGAGCCTAGTTCAACAAAAACTCCAAAAACTAAGACATCCAAATCAGAGCTTATCCAAAGGAAAATAAACGAAGAGCAATGCAAGCACAAACCAAATTAAAAGCAGACATCAAATATGCAAATGTTTTTTTAGTAATTGGTACAGAGTACCAAATAATACTCTCTCTATCTTAAAATATAAGTATTTATAGAATTAGACATATATATTAACAAAGTGGGTGGAATGAAATTAGGAAATATTGTGATTGGCTAAGACAAGTGTTAGTATATTAAATATTGGATATTCCATGGATATACACATACCTCAATGGAGTATAATATATCAATTTCTACACAAAAACAAACCTTATATATATAGATAGAGTTCGGAGTAGATAAGAAAGGAGTCCTAGTCGGATCCTACTAGAAATGCTTCGATTCATATCCTAATATATTTTCTAAGTTATACTCAGATAAGAGGGTATCCAAGAGTATAAATAGACAGGAAAGAGAAGCCAAAAGAATCTAAGGAGAAACAACACAAGCCACCAACCAATATAATGGAATTGCTATTAGAGGAGCCTAACAACAATTAGCCGCTGATCATCGTACTCGAGTTTTACGCTAACATACTAGCAGACTAGATTAAGACTCTCTCCCATATTTTATACTCATAGGATGGATACAATGGGAAACACCAGCTTTCCAATCAAACAGGAGTAGCGCTATTATCTCTAAGGAGCTCAAACCTGTATGAAAATCCCTCTCCTTACATCTTCATATTAGTCTTACCATACATCCTCAAACTATACCATATACAAGGATTTTATAGTCGGATACCAATCCATTAACAAGAATGAAGTAGGTGAAAAATAGCTATATTTTAGAAAAAAAATTAAATGTCAAAAATATGTACGATTTTAGCATAGTCTCTCGATCATTACTTCATAAATATCCGAATATTTATGCTACATAAATACCCGAATATTTATGCTACCCAAGTTATGATGTGACATGAATCTAACAGTTTTAATTTTAGCAGACAAAACAAATACTACTATACTCAGTTTAAGGGCCTCTTCGATTCACAGGATGTCTACATCACAGAAATATAGAAATTACGTAGGAATACATGTACAAAACAAAATGATTGGAATACAAGAATTTTTTTTCAATGAGCTGAACAAAGAGGTTGGAGTGAATGTTTTTATTCCTATGGAATCAGTACATTTTGGAGCTTTGGCTCAGGATTCTTATGAATATTTTTTATTGAATCCTATAAACCGAGCACGTGAATAGTGTTTATTCTAAAGGAATAGAGATTTCCTATGGTTTTTCGTACGTATCCTCCAAACCAAACATGCTTACACAGGATACTTACAACCGGTCCCATTTGTTAGACTTTCGTGGTGCTTGAATCAATTTATAATGTGATTTATAAAACAAACGTAAAATAAAAACGTTATTAATGTATGATTAATTAAGTATTAACTATTAAAATTTAAAAAATAGATCTATTTAATTTTTTCGAGATACTTTCATATAGAAAGTTTTTACCCAAAAAATATACCATTTTGTGTTTTAGAAAACATGTTAATAAAAATTGAGAAATTAGCCACCAGCGAAGCTAAAAAGAATGCTTTTTATCCCGTGTAAACAAGGGATTTAACTGTTTGCGACTTTACACACCCAATACATTTAATCTCTCTCATAATGTCCTCTCTCACAAAGTCTTTTTGAGCAACAAAAAGTTATATAGATTTACTATTGATTAAATCTTTGATTTTTTTAGATTCTGTCAAACAATAATATAGAACTTTAAGATTCCTGACGGGGAAAGGAGTTTTAAATTACACTTTTAATTTGTTATAATTGCTATTATCATTTTGTGTAACTTTAGATATAAATTTATATAACTTAGTTATAACTACATTTAAGATTCATATCTTGATTTGATTTTTAAGATACAGAAAAAAATCGTTTAATAAATTTATTTTTAAAAAATATTTAACTAATAGGCGGTCCCATAAGTATCCCGAGCAAGCTTCAGCCTGCAAGCCAAAGCGCTCAACCAAATTCATCGCCCCCAAACCCGCCATGTACAATGTCCGCTTGCTCTTCCTCCTTGTCGTCGCTAGCGCCGGCACGGGCGATGGAGCCGCGCCGCCGTCGAATGCTCGACCGTGCGCTTCGCCGGCGTCCAACTCCTACCCCTTCTGCAACGCCACCCTCCCCTTACCTACCCGCGCGCGCGCCCTCGTCTCCCTCCTCACGCTCGACGAGAAGATAGCGCAGCTCTCCAACACCGCCGCGGGCGTCCCCCGCCTCGGCATCCCGTCCTTCGAGTGGTGGTCGGAGTCACTCCATGGCGTCTGCGACAACGGGCCTGGGGTCAACTTCTCCTCGGGCCCCGTCCGCTCGGCGACCATCTTTCCCCAGGTCATCCTCTCCGCCGCCGCGTTCAACCGCTCGCTGTGGCACGCGGTCGCCGAGGCCATCGCGGTGGAGGCGCGCGCGATGCACAACGCTGGCCAGGCCGGGCTCACATTCTGGGCGCCCAACATCAACGTCTTCCGCGACCCACGGTGGGGTCGCGGCCAGGAGACGCCGGGAGAGGACCCCACCGTCGTCTCCGCGTACTCCATCGAGTATGTGAAGGGGTTCCAGGGGGACTACGGAGAGGAAGGCAGGATGATGCTCTCCGCCTGCTGCAAGCACTACATCGCGTATGATTTGGAGAAATGGAGGGGATTTACACGATACACCTTCAATGCCAAGGTGATGAATGTGCTGGTCCCTCTACCATCAACATACCAATTTTGCATTTTAGTGGAGTAGCTGACCTTATTAGATTTGTTGGGCAGTTAGTCCCTTACAATATATGCCTTCATTTAATTGTTGGGGTCCCTTAATTATCTCATAAACACAATAGCAGCGCCTGATGCTTATACAATTTTATGATTTTAATCTTCTAAACTTGAACTTGTGAAAACATATTGATAATATGATAATGGACATCACATTAGCACAGTACTCGACCAGTCCACGCACATGGAAATTTCATGCAGATTCACTTTCGTGAAGTAAAAGTTTCAAAGTGAGTGTATCCTTTGTTGTATCCCTTTTCTTCTCCTTCTCTTAAACAATATAGCACATGGATCTCATGCAAGTGCTCAAAAAGAGTAAATGTATCCTGATACTAATGAAATATTGAATCAATCAACGGATTGATCCTTAAGTTGAAAATTCCCTTTCCCTGTAGTTTGGTGTGCAATATTCAAACAAAGTATCAAAATACATTCTTCTTTTTACATGAATCAAAATATAATCTTTGAAATCAGGTTAAGAATGTTTTGAACCCATAAGCTAGAAGGCGTCAATTGATTGACAGGTTAATGCGCAAGATATGGAAGACACATACCAGCCTCCTTTCAAGAGCTGCATCCAGGAAGGTCGTGCAAGTTGCTTGATGTGTTCATACAACCAGGTAAATGGTGTGCCAGCATGTGCCCGCAAAGATATCCTACAAAGAGCTAGGGATGAATGGGGATTTCAAGGGTATACTACTTTCTCTTGCCCAGAACATTGCTTGATCCTTGAATTCTGATATTGGCAGAAAATTTCCTAATATCAGCCCAAACCTGCATTATTGTTTATGCATGCCCATTTGATTATTTGAAGGTATATTACATCTGATTGTGATGCTGTGGCAATAATTCATGAAAACCAGACATACACAGCCTCAGATGAAGATTCAATTGCCGTTGTTCTTAAGGCAGGTTGGTGACTTCTCAAAAAACTTTTCTGCTCAATGAGCACTTTAAAAGCACTCCTGGCCAAAATTATCATCAGAAAGTTTCAGCATCTTCTTGAAATTGAAATATCTGAGAACCACTCCTGAATACTCTTCAAGCAAGCATCTAGATTTCTTGCTGAGGTGCTATCTCTGACTTATGATGCTTTTTTTTACACAAGGAATGGATATCAACTGTGGGTCTTTCCTAATTCGGCATACAAAATCGGCAATCGAGAAGGGAAAGGTCCAAGAAGAAGATATCGACCATGCGCTTTTTAATCTATTCTCTGTTCAGCTCCGCCTTGGTTTTTTTGATAAGACTAACGAGAATCAGTGGTTTGCACAATTAGGACCCAACAATGTGTGCACTAAAGAGCATAGGGAACTTGCAGCAGAAGCTGTAAGGCAGGGTACTGTCCTTTTGAAAAATGACAACAGTTTTTTGCCTCTGAAGAGAAGTGAAGTTGGTCATATTGCTCTCATTGGACCAGCTGCAAATGATCCATATATATTAGGCGGTGATTACACAGGTTTTTACCATTGACATTCAAATATCTGCCTTACTTTACTGTTTTACATACATTAATGGTAATTTTACCTTTTTCAGGTGTCCCTTGTGATTCCATCACTTTTGTTAAAGGCATGCAAGCCTATGTTCCCAAAACAACCTTTGCTGCTGGATGTAAGGATGTTCCCTGTAACTCAACAGATGGATTTGGTGAAGCCATTGAAGCAGCTAAAAGAGCTGATATTGTTGTTCTAATTGCTGGGTTGAACCTGACTGAAGAAACTGAAGATCATGATAGAGCGAGCCTTCTCCTTCCAGGCAGGCAGACGGATCTCATACATACTATTGCTAGTGTAACAAAGAAACCACTTGTGTTGGTTCTCATGGGTGGTGGTCCTGTTGATGTGTCATTTGCAAAGCATGATCCACATATTGCAAGTATTCTTTGGATTGGTTATCCTGGTGAAGTTGGCGGACATGTTCTTCCAGAAATTCTTTTTGGCAAATACAACCCAGGTGAGTAATTAAATTTCTTATAAAGAAAAGCTCACCTGAGTGCAGTGTAGTGAAAACTTGAGGCGGTTGCTAATCTCATGCACTGTGGTTATAGGAGGAAAGCTGCCCATAACTTGGTACCCTGAATCATTCACTTCTGTTCCAATGAATGATATGAACATGAGAGCTGATGAGTCACGTGGTTACCCAGGAAGAACATATAGATTTTACACAGGAGATGTAGTGTATGGGTTTGGGTATGGTTTGAGCTACTCAAAATATTCGTACAGCATCTTGCAGGCGCCAAAGAAAATTAGCTTGTCCCATTCGTCAGCTCCAGATCTTATCAGCAGGAAGCCTGCATACACAAGGAGGGATGGACTAGATTATGTCCAAGTTGAAGACATTGCCTCATGCGAGGCACTGCTGTTTCCTATTCACATCTCGGTCTCCAATGATGGTACCATGGACGGGAGCCATGCTCTTCTATTGTTTGCAAGATCAAAACCGAACCTTTCAGGATCCCCAATAAAACAGCTAGTTGGCTTTGAGCGCGTGCACACTGCCGCTGGCAGAGCAACCTATGTGGAGATCACCGTCGATCCCTGCAAGTTTATGAGCTCTGCCAACACTGCGGGTAGAAGGGTGCTGTTCCTGGGAAGGCATGTTCTGATGGTGGGTGACGAGGAGCACGAGTTGCTGATCGAAGCCTGACAAAGAGATCACCTTTGTCACATCTGCCGTCTCTACAGTCTAGAGACCAAGCCTGGGACAGCAAGTTGACACTTGTACAGCTGTACAAGAAACGTGCCGTAAAGATTTGTTGGATGCAAGTTCAGTTGCAGCCGTTGCCCATTGCAGCAAAATTTATGCCATCAATAAAATTTGACATACCGTTCTGAACTCTCATCTCGCTGTTTGTGATCGAAGGCGTTATTTCCTTTTGTAGTAACAGATGTCTAGTACGAAGGAGAGGTCTAATGCGCCCGTGCGCGAACGTGCTGCATGTACAGTCATCTTACTCCTTCGGTCCAACATAGTTGGCCTGTCTATGTGTATTCTTTGGCCCATATGCATTTTCTTCTCTTTTCCAGTGAGTAATGACCCAAAAAAAATTACACATACAAACTTTATACATAGAATTTTTTTATATATAGAAAGTTTATACATATAAACTTTATATATAAAAACATTCGGTATTAATATATTATATATATAAATTTTCCGTGTATAAAATTTATACACGACAACGCTAAAAAATATATACAAACTTTATAAAAAAATCTTTATATATGGAAAGTTTATACATATAAACTTTATATATAAGAAACATTCGATATTAATATCTTTCATATATAAATTTTTCGTGTATAAAATTTATATGTGATAATATAAAAAAGAAAAATACATGCAAACTTTATATATATAAACTTTATATATAAAAAGTTTATACATCTCAAAGCCACGCACAAGCCCAAAAAAGAAAAACAAGACCCACGTACAAAACCGAATCGAAAACGGACCAGGCAAAAAATAAAAAGTCAGCACATTCGTGTGCTATGGGCTGTGCGTGCCCATGTGCCAAGTAGCCTTTTCGTAGTGAAAAAAGTCCTATTTGACTCCCTCCATTACAGGTCAAATCTGATTTGTGTCTCTCAACCTCAAAACTGGATATAAATACTTCTCCAACTATTAAAACTAGTGCAAAACGACTACCTCATAGTATTGACAGCGGTTTTCGCTAACGTGGTGTCTACGTGGTACATTGATCTAGTTTTCATCCTATGTGGTGGTTACATAGCAGTTACGTAGAATCACGGTCAGCCAAAAAAAAAACTAGATAGCACCCACGTGTTATTGGCAATTTTAAAAAAAATCAAAAAAATTATAAAGCATAGCGTGGGGCCCACTTGTCATCCTCTCTCTCTCTCTTTATCCTCTCTCTCTCTCTTTTTCCTTCCCTATGCCTCTCTCTCTCTCTCTCGCCCCATATTTCTTCTCAGCGGCAACAGGGCGGTGGCGAACGGCGGGGTGGCAGCAGGGCGGCGACGAGGCGGCAGCAGCGCGGCGCACGCATCAGCCATCAAGGCGGGGCTCTAGTTCCCCGTTGGCCGCCATTATCGTCATCCCTTTCTTTCTCCTCCTCGCTCCATTCCACTGGCGACAGAGGGACGGTGGTAAAGGGGTGGCGGCTGGCGGGACGCTTCTTCGTCCCCTCGTCGAGCAGGTGGGAGGAGGAAGGCGGAGCTGGCGGGAGGAGGGAGGCGGAGTTGGCGGGGAGGGTAGCGTGCTCCGGTGACCCGATAGACGACGGCGAAGATGGGCAGCGGCAACGACCCGAGCCGCCGCCTCCCTTCATGCGGATAGGCGGGTGAGCTCAACCTTGACAGGGCTTGCTGGCCGCCACCACCGCTGCCTTCCTTCCCGCGGAGCTCGAATTTGATGGGGTGGTGCCAGGGGCGGGCATGTTGCTCGTGCTTGAGTGAGGTGGGTTCCAGGTCGTCCTCACCGCCACCGCCATCGCTCATCGGCGGGTTGTGAGCTACCGTCATCGTCGCCGACGGGAGCTCAAGCTCCTCGCCGTTGGAGAAGAGGGGGAGAGAGGGCCAGCCGGCCAGGAAAGGAAGGGGAAAGAGAGAGGAGAGAGAGATAAGGGGCTAGAGGGAGGAAGAAGGGAGGGAGAGAGAGGATGGCAAGTAGATCCTACGCTGTGGCCGACAAGTAGGCTCCACAATATTTTTTGGATTTTTTGTGAAATTGTCAATGATATGTGGTTCTATTTAGTTTTTTTTTGCTAACTGTAGTATCACGTAAATGTCATGTAGCCGATATGTAGGACGAAGACTAGATTAATGTGTCATGTGAATGTCACGTAAGTGAAAGCCACTGTTAATACTCGACAGTTAAGGGAGTTTTAATAGAATCAGATTCGTCTAAAGTCGAGGGAGTCGAATATGATTTTTTCCTTTTCTTTCGTAGTACGATGCCGAGAGCAAAGTACGAATTTTTACTGTTACTAATTTAATTTTTTTTTTAATTTACAAAACTAATTTTCGGTTTGAATCATTTGCAAAACTAGTCTCTTGCCGCCCTGGGCCACGGCGGGATTTAAAAACCGCCGTGGCCCAGGGCGGCGAATGGCATCCCCGTCACCGGGGCTAACGGCGCCGGCCGCCGTTAGCCCCGGGGACGCCACGTGGATTCGCCGCCCTGGGGGAGGGCGGCGAATGCCCCCAGGGGGCCGAATGCAAAATTGCATTCGCCGCCGTCCCCCAGGGCGGCGAATGCAATTTTGCATTCGGCCCCCTGGGGGCATTCGCCGCCCTCCCCCAGGGCGGCGAATGCATCGACGGCAAATTGTTGTAACGCGCGCTAACTACCTTAAAACAGTCATAACTTTCGCATACGGTTTCGGAATCGGGCAAATAAGTACTCTACGGACATCTACAGAAAATTTTACATCCGCTTCCCCCCCAACTTCGTCGGGTTTGTCCAAAAAAATTTTACGAAATTCGGCCGGGAAGATTGAGTTTTTGAGGTCCGAAGTTTCAGTACGGTTTTTAAAGCACACTCGTAATTTTCTACAGGCCACATCTTACATCGGTTTGAGCTGCACCTTCACGAGATTTTGCTATTCTTGTGTTGCTAGTTGAGAAAAAAATATCAAAAAAAAAAAGAAAAAAAATTTTGCAGGCGGCCCCCTGGATACTATGCTAAAAACCGCCGTCCCCCAGGGCGGCGAATGCAATTTTGCATTCGGCCCCCTGGGGGCATTCGCCGCCCTCCCCCAGGGCGGCGAATCCACGTGGCCTCCCCGCGGCTAACGGCCGCCGGAGCCGTTAGCCCCGGGTGACGGGATGCCATTCGCCGCCCTGGGCCACGGCGGTTTTTAAATCCCGCCGTGGCCCAGGGCGGCAAGAGACTAGTTTTGTAAATGATTCAAACCGAAAATTAGTTTTGTAAATTAAAAAAAAAATTAAATTAGTAACAGTAAAAATTCAGCAAAGTACCATCAGGTATTCATGTGTCTTCTGGGCTTACGGACCACGAACGCGCGCGGGCCGCGCCGTCTCGGTCTCCTTTTCGTGCCAGATCTGGAAAAACCCGATCCACGGACGTATCAGGCGGGGCCCAGGCCGGAGCGGGCAAAGCGCAGCGCCACCACACGCGAGGCGGAGCTGGAGCTGCAACCCACACCAACTCCCTTTCCTTCCCATCACATTCCCCGCAAGTCTCCCCCTCACACCACAACAAACGCGCCTCCCCCTTGAACTGTCCACCCCCGTCCGCGTCTCGATCGCCAGCCATGTCCTCCGCCCTCGCCACCTCCACCGCCGTGTGCTCCTCTCCCCTCGCCGCTGCATCCGCTTCCGCTTCGTCCGCGCGCCGCCCGCGCGCGGTCCCGCCCTCCCGCGGCCTCCGCTACCAGGCCCTCCGCGCGGCCCCTGGTTTCGCCGGGAACCGCCGGGGTGGCGACCGTGGGGCGTCGGTAGCGTGCGGGGTCCAGGGCCAGGACACATCCATCCAAGGTATGCACGCCAGTTTTCTGCTCGTGCTGAATGTCGCATGTATGTGTTGATGTTGATCTGTTTACGAGATTTGGTGGCGAACTGCTTTACCCGATTGGTGCATCTCTATGGTCTATGGATCTCGCAAAATATTTTACCACATAGGGATTTTGTTTGTTTTTCCGTCGGTATTCAGATGCTGAATTTGTTTTGACATGGCTACTCGGTCAGTTAGGCTTAGTTCCTTTATGGCAGCATGCCTGTAACGGATTAAAGGGTTAACTATTAGATGCGGTACATGCATCTCATTTTGGATGCGATATTATGAATTTTAGCTACTATGCCTGAGGCTGAGCCTAGCATCTATGCCTATACCTCTGGGCTTGTTTGGTGTGCTTGCCTGCTTTTCATGTATTAATGCATCATGTGGTGCCTGCGAGAGGTACATGCAGGAGCCAGGAAGTGTGCTTCAAGTGTAGAGTTGGAGTGGCATTACCCGGGGAGCTCTTGTACATGTGTGTGTACTCTGTGGTACCTGCATTGAGCAGCAACAAGCCATCGTTGCACACTAGTTCACTGCGCAAGCAACACACCCTTTCGGTGCACTTGGATGTAAGCATGAGAAACACTGGGGTTATATCTATATGTATGAGAACAACTGGTGGGATTCAAAAGGCATATGAACAGTGTTAAGAAGCAGGACAATCTGAGCAAAGGAGTGAGTCCTAGAAATTTCCTCCTTGACCAATGCTGTTGATTAATAGAGCTGTATAACAAATACAACTTCAATTTTATTAATAGTTATCGGAGTTATATTTCCTTGTATGCCTTTCATTGGTCCACTTGTCATGTGGAAGATAAGTGATTTCACAAATTCAGTTGCTTATAAGGAAGATAAGTGTGTAAGCACGAAATTTTAGTAATTGTGCTCCATCTAAGATTCTTTTACATTTAGCTAACTATGTTGTCGAAAAGGTGATCCAGCAATCAGTATCTTGTCTGTTTCTTCTTATTTTTTAAAACATAGTAAGAACCTCTGCCTCATTTCATTGATAGAGAAGAGAATACAAAGCAGCCCAAGAAAGGGTAAATGCCTTGAAGGTAAATAATATAAGTCGCATAATTGAAATGAGATTGTATGGATTTTATGGCACTCTTTATCAAAGAAATGTTATCATTCTCCGGTGCAAGACATGAACTGGCAAATATGGTGGTTCTATGTAAATGTTCTGAATTATTACAGAAATTCTCTGACTTGGCAAATTTAACCATGTTATTTCCCAGAGATCAACCAAATTTGGTTGGTTTTGGTCTTTTGGCTTTTAGATCATTGGATAGCATACAAGCAGTTTCAGTAATGTTGTAGTAAGCTAGTGATGCTACTTCTAAATACAATCTGGAGTTTCTATTATTTTTTTTTCTTCATTTTATTGCTTTTATCATTCTTTAGTCCATGGCACAGCAATGAACCTTTGGATTAACTACTTGGTTGGCGTGTACAATTGTGCAGTGTAGGCTCGTATGATATAATGCATAGAATGTTAAATTAGAAGAATTAAAATTTGAAAATCGTATTTTACAAAAAAAAAAGTCAAAACATTAATTTATGATAGTTGACTTGTATAATTTAGCACAGTTTATAGTAGATCTCTCTTTGCATGTACTATTAAACAACACAGTGCTAGATTTCTTCTGTTTTCTAAATTACCTACCAGTATGGCTTTTTTTTACTTCTCTTTTCCCATAGTTAGCTTTTATTTATATGTTAGATTTATGCTTTTTTATCAGCTATGTGATGTTGATAATTGTTCCATCATTTGATGTGTTCTGAACCGTTCATTATGATATTGACCATTTATAGTTCCGGAAGTGACGAAGTCAACATGGCAATCACTTGTTACGGAGAGCGACCTTCCTGTCCTTGTTGAGTTCTGGGCTACATGGTGTGGACCGTGCAAAATGATAGATCCAGTTGTTGGCAAGCTCTCCAAGGAGTATGAAGGGAAACTGAAATGCTACAAGCTCAACACTGATGAGAATCCAGATATAGCCAGTCAGTATGGCGTCCGGAGCATCCCAACCATGATGATATTCAAGAATGGTGAGAAGAAAGATGCAGTGATTGGAGCTGTGCCTGAAAGTACATTGATCACATCCATTGAGAAATTTGTCGAGAGGTAAAATACAAATGCCAAAGCCGAACCCTTTGAACAGTTAATATTCCACGTCCAATGTTCAGAACTTCAGATCATTCCAGAGTCGAAGCCATGCTCAAATTTTATATACATGGGTGTATAGATAGTATTGGGAATCGCTTTGGGTAGCATCCAATAAATGTAATTCGAGGATGCAGGTTGAACGATGAAATCAAGTCGCAAGGATCCATTGTTTTGGCTGTAGATATGTATGGCATTGACTGTTAAGAACCACTTTTATAGCTTATATCATTCCATGTGATCTTTATCCTCCAAAGTCCGAATAGGTGCTTGAGGGTAGTGCCAGTGTCTATGGTGGGATATGAATGCACTGGTTGAACAAGAGCTTGCCCTCTCAAGTCATGATGAATTAAGCTCCTCCTCTGTTCAACCATAACTGCTGTACGTTCGGCCGTTCCAAACTATTTAATTCGAATAAATTTCGTCGTTGCACTGCAACTCATTTGCTTGGTATTACATATGGACCACGAGGAAAGAAAAAATGAAGGGCCGCGGGCAACAAACCGCGGGACGGGTAACTGGACAAGACAAGAAGAACCAATCCACGGGCCACTGCTGTAAACTGCGGGCGATCGATCTACCTTGCCGAGCGCCCCCCCACCCCCCTATCCTTTGAGCGCATCTGCGCTTGTCATGTGTGACATGTGTTCCTGTGCCAAATTGACAGACTCATGGACTAGTTCTGGTCCATTGATCTAGCTGTAACGGGTACTGATGCGCCAGTGAAAGTACGCCATCCGTTTATCTCTTATTTGTCCACGTCTCCAGGACCACCTTATTTTCCTTACTCTAGAAAACTAGAAATGCGACTGCAAAAATAATTATAATTCCTCTACTCAATTAATCTCTTTTAATGTGCTTGTATTTTCATTCAATCAAAAGGGTTCACTTATTTAGACGTATGCTATGACATCCATATAGAAGCATGTGACAAAAAATTATCTTGGTATTCTAAAACTAAACTAGTACTGCGACTAGATCTAGCGTGGACGCTCTAGGGGCTCCAGCCCTCTTTTTGCTGGATCCCCATAAAAAACAAAAAGATAGAAGGGAAAAGAAAAGGGAGAGAAAGAAGAGGATGGGCTAGAGAAAGAAGAAGGCAAAGAGCCCTCCTCTCTCTAAAACTACATCCATCTCTGGCTACGACATTCATATGAAACAGAGAATACCAGCCACCATATACATCTAATTAGTACTAGTATATACACAATACAAATCAACAATTGATTCTGTTAAATGTGACAGAATTTAACAGATGATTCTGTGAGGCGCGCACATCTTGTTCACCACTGTATAAAAATACACGTATCTTTCTCTAAAAAAGAACACGTATAGATTCGCGAAGTTGACGCGCACTATACGGTGTGTGCTAACCTTGCACGAGGTGGTTTGGATAACCCCTTCGCCGTCGGCGTGGCCAAACGGCAGATCGCGACGCGCGATCTCCGCACCTAACGGACGCTCCCAATCATTGCTCGTGCGAACAAACCGGCGCCTCGCCTCGCCTCGTGCCATTTGCGCTGCGCCACGCTTTGCCGCTCTCCTCCCGTCCCGTGCGTAATCCTATCCGGCTCCACAAACCCCCGCGGCATGGGACGCCATGCATCCCGACGCGCCCGATCGAACCACCATACGCGCGCACCGCGACGAGGCCGATTAGAGAAACCACCGGTGACCAGCGAGCCCACCCCCAACCACCGCTGCCCCGGCGGGCCGGACGACACGAAGCTTAGCTAACGACCGAACGGCGCACGAGTTGAAACGCGCGCTTGTTGCTTCCCCGCAGCGTAACGCCAGCATCCAGCTGCGCATTCCTTTTGTTTTCTCGTTTTCGCCGGATGACGCCGCGATCTCTCTCCCTTCCCGTGTTACGGATCTCGGTGACGTTGTTTATTCGTGGCCGTCTCGTCGCGGTGGTGGTTGGCGCCGACGCGGCCGGCACATACCGGATGCGGCGGTTTGACCGCTGGGAATTACTACTGTACTACTACGTGTTTGCGCCGAGAGATCGCGCGAGGCGTGCGCGCACATGCGCATGCAGGGAGCGGAGCGGACTACTACGAGCAACGAGGAGAGGAGGTGGTGGCCATCTGATGGCGTGGCGTGCTCGCGTGCATCCACCCCTGGTTTTTCACTTGGCGGTTCTGCTTTTGCTTTCAGGCTGTTTCGGGTGGCACATTGGTTCGTGGAACCAGGAGTCTGGCTGATCGGAGCGTTGGCCCCAGGGCTGGAGCTCGTACGCCACTGCGACCGTGACCGCGACAACTCGCTCGTGAGCCTACCTACCAAAGCTGGTGTATGGTGGTACTACTATCTGAGTGCCACTGTGTCTTCCAAACTTTTCAGATTGAAACTCTCGTGCTTGGTGTTAAAACACCTGCTACTCTGTAGTCCGTGAGCCTCCCGTCTTGCACTTGTTTGCCTGTGCCTGATAAGTTGCTGGAACATTTCAAGCTCCCCATGCCAGAACCAAATGGACATGATAAGTCTAGAAAATAAGTGACGATGGAAGGCATAATCTGCAAAGGAAACATTAGTATACTCCTTGTATATTATCGCGTGTGCAGTGCAGTGATTGAGAAAGGCCATGGCATGGCCCGGGACGCAGGGGCACCTCTACTTCTCCATCCTGACATCCGTGTCACTCAGAAATCTGGGGTAATTTAACAACTGGACAGGAAATGGAGCAGACGGCCTATCTCCATTCGAATTAATTGTACGGGCCATAAAATTGCTCCATCCATACATTGTATCCTCTTCTTTCGAAGAATTTTCTGTGTCACACACGATGGATAGATGGTAGTAGCGTTCAAGCCAAGAAGGAATTTCGGTTTCAAGAGAAGGAAAAAAAAGAAAAAAATAGATACCGAATACCGAAACGCACAGAAAATCCCGAAATGATAATCCTTTTCAGTTGCTGCTCCCACCAAAGCCGCCGTCCTCGCCTCTTATCCGGCGAATAAATAATTCCGCGGGAAGCTTCCACCGAGAGCAACGTGGGAAATCCTCGGGGCCGCCCGATCGCCGCCACCGACGGCGCGGATCGGCCCGCGTCCCGCGCCCACCCGATCCCAGCCGTCCATCGCTGGATCGGACGCCCCCCTCGCCGGTATCCGTTTTCTATATATTTTTATCTCGCCTCCTCCGCAAGTGACGTCGACGCCTCATCCGTCTCCCTCCTCGTTTCCCGATCCCCCCCTATCATCTTCCTCCTCTTCCTCTTTCCCCCATTCGCCCGCAGCGATACCGCATTCGCGGCCTCCCGATTCTTCCCACCCCGCTTGCTCGTCTCCTGTTTCCCCCCGCCTGTAGCCTTGGAAGGGGAGAGCCGACAGCAGCATCGCGCCGCGCGGATTGGATTTTTTTTGTTCTTCTCAGGTCAGCAGGATGAATCTCTTGTTTCTTTTAATCTTTTCTTGCCTGTGTGATTCTTTCCAAGATTGCGTTGTCTGCTGTATTCGAGGACCGTTGTTTGTCATGGGGGGCTGGTCTCTGTTAGATTCTTGGTTGCGCCCCTTGGGTTAGCTACGAAAGTTTTGTGCCTTGCTGCTGCTGCTGCTGCTCCTGGCTTGTGCTGTTCGTGCTTGGGCTTGTGATGCCTTGTCCTTCTCGATGAACAAGGGAAGATCGTTGGTTGCTCTGTCGGTGCTCAATTTGCGTGTTCATGCGCCTTCCTGTAGGAAAAGAGGCATCTTGGCCAATTCCGTTGCAATTATTCGATTTCGGGTTTTAAGGTTCTATCCAAGCCGCGCAATATATCCAACTGAGTAATTGTTCTTGTTGAGTACAATATCCATTTGAATTGCCAATTGTGTTTGTGTATTGACGAATGCGTTCCTGTGTTAGAAAGGAGCGGATAGCATTTGGAGGACTCACTACCATATATAAATCTGAACAATCTTATCAAAATGTGTTTGCACTCCAAAACATGATTTATGATGCAATGAACTGTTTGGTATCAACATTGACCTGTAGTGTGAATTCTGAGCGGTGTGATAGCGGTGGATGCTATTGTACTTAGCAGATCCGTGTGCTTGGATTATTGTTTTCGTTTTGTCTGCTCACATTCAGGATCAATTCTTATATTTCTTAAGATTACTCTTATTAGCCGTAAATCTAAATTTTAACACTAGGAATGGGAAAACTGATGTGCTCCAACTTTCATCTAAAGTACTCAATGTAACTAAGTGACGTGTCTGAATTTGCGATAGACTGAACTTAAGCTTACTAGTTAATAATATTAATATGCATGGGATAAGAGCAATCAAGAAATTTTGAAGATGCTGTTGGACAAATGATTCAGTGTTTCTTGATTCTAATACAGTAGATTGCCATTATCTCTTGGTTACTATTGTTTTAGTTGATCACTACATATGTGAAGTAGTGGTCTTTCGGTGTATTTGGTTCCATTGAATATGCCAAATGATGTAGCTAATCCATCATTGTTGTGTCCACGTCACTTTCCCCACCTTGTTTTTTACAATAATTCACTTGTCGAAGGGCCTTAACAACCACATTAAAGTTCACCATGTCATGGAAGCATTTGTTGGAGATTGGGATGGGATGCCTCAGTCTCTGCAACTATTTCTTTGCTTAGTCAACTCTGCTGATTTAGTCATCCATAGCTGCTTACCTGAATATTTCTATAGAATCAATTAGAGGAGAGGCAGTATTAATCTAGTCAGGACCTGCCAGGCTGCCATCCTTGTCCAAGCTCCAGTTTGTAAACTGCTGGTCCATATTAAATGCTAGGTGTTTTGTATGCCTTCTCTTCCCAAGGTAACTTTAAGATGGCAATGATGGTTAATCTTAGTAGTATTGACTTTGCGCACATAGGACAAGCTGACTAAAGTTCTCCATATATCCTGATAGATAATAACTTGTCAGTGAATTGTAGCGTAGGGATAAGAATGGCAATGCGGATAAAAACAAAGGGCAGCATATCTAGTCCCTTGTGAAAACTTTGGATAATCCATTCCATGATTGGTGACTCAGACTGCTACTACCTCTGTCCCAAAATAGTTGTCTTTCTAGGATTCAAAATTTGTCCCAAAATATTTGTTACTCTAGAGTATTACTTGTCACATCAATCACCCCCATTCAAATTTCTCTCTATTGTACCCGAACCATCCTCTCATTCCCAACCGTACATTATTTAATAAGGTGCACTGTAGTTTTTTTTTTCTCAAACCTTAATATATGCTAAACAGCTTAGAATGACAACTATTTTGGGACGGAAGAAGTAGGAAAGATGATGGATTCTTCCTTAATGTATCAATTGATTAATAACTAGGATAATATTAAGTAAGTTTTTCTGGCATATGGACATTTGGAGCTTTACCTAACATCTGCACCACTCTTCATACTTGTTAAATGTATTTGGATAGACTTCACTGGACAGGATGATGTGGTGTTGGCCAAAAAGCTGCCTTTTACCTGGACCTGCTTAGTTTCATATATTTTTGTTGGTAGACCCTATCTCGGTCTCAATACTGACCATACAAGCATGTAACCATGTGGCTTGCATTGTTCCTTCCTATCTCATTATCTCATTTTTGTGTGTTTCTCTAATTTCTCTAGTTCGGTAGGTGCTCATACCTATGAATGTTTTATGCTGGCTGTACAATTATTAATAAAGTGGGTTCCTTGCAGTGATGCTTATCTTCAGCTACGTGTCATATGCATTCCTAGTGACATCTTTTTGTTTGTTAAAATGCAGTGCTGTGTTTGATCAACAAACAGCTCACAAGGGTCATCGTAAGAATGGATCAGATTTATATGACTGCTGTCAATAACCAGACTTCGTTGCCTGATGCTGAGCCAGTGAAGAAAATTAGTGGAGATATGTCTGCGACTGCTGGAAACGCTTGCTTTGACTGCAACATTTGCCTTGATTTTGCAGCAGAGCCGGTAGTTACTCTTTGTGGTCATCTCTACTGCTGGCCTTGCATCTATGAGTGGTTGCGTCCAGGGGTTGAATCTACTGCCAGTAACAACAGCAGTTCAGCAAGGCAACAATGCCCCGTGTGTAAGGGTACACTCTCCCCAGACATGCTCGTGCCATTGTATGGCCGCGGGGGGAGTTTGAAGAAATCACTGAGCAGTCTGGCCATTCCTCGCCGACCAAATGTGCACCGGGAGGCTGTTGAGCATCAAAACACACAGAACAGCCTCAATTACCGGCACCACCAGAACATGGAACCCAGCCCTCCACTCCAACCGTTGCGGCATTCAAGCCACCACTCCAGTGCCACTGAATTCGATTTCATCTACCCGCCATCACCAATGGGACGTGGCTTGATCCACTCGACGGCTGGTGGTGTACTTGGGGGGATGGCAGTGGCAGTGCTACCATGGGCGTTCCGTAGCCAGGTGCCACCGAGCATGTTCATGAGTCCTCACTATGTCACGGCACACAATATGAGCTCCAGAGCGAGGAGACATCAGATGGAAGTTGAGGGGTCACTGCACCAGATCTGGTTCTTCCTCTTCGTTTTTGTGGTGCTGTGCCTGCTCTTGTTCTGAAGCAAGATGGTGGTGTATTCCTTTTGTAAATATGGGAAGGCAAGATACTAATGGAGGATGCATATAGTAAAAGAGGGTTCTTAACACTTTGACAGTCTGTATCGATAAGCATGTGCCTAAAGCATGCTGATATAGAGATGTAACATGACAAGACTTGAGGTGAAATGCAGATTTCATTCTTCTCTTGTCGACTTGTCCTAATATCAGGAGCTGTGTTTGCCTCTTCCAAACTATCTGAACTTTGTCTGTTTGGTTTGCCTTGCACCTGTTACTTACTGCTTTGCTATGTGCTTCTCCCCGCTGTGTATTCGATGTGCTAAATGTAGACTGGTTTTTGATCGGTAAAGTTATTCGCCCGGATACATTTCGTTCGTGAAGTTGCGTTCACAAGAGGGCGAAGTATCTTCTGTTGTCTATAGAAGTGCTTGCCCCCAGAGCGTCATCTTGTCCATGTACAAAAGGGAGCGGGGATGCTCGAAATAGCACACGTTGCTATGCCCAGGGCCAGGGCTTTGCTTGTGCCAATTTAACTAGCCACGTTTGCAACAAGCAAAGTGTGTCATAATTTGCAGATGGAGAATGCAGTAATACATTGCCTGTAAAACGCCAGTAAAGCCTAGGGAGACATGGATGCACTAATAACTTGATCCACTTCCAGAAAAAAACTGCGGTGTTTACATGTGCATATTCATTTGCTGTACCAGTCCAGAAAGAGAACGGAGAAGGTAAGAACAAAGAAGAAAAGCAGGAGGAAGGTTCTACTGCTGCTGTTGCGCTGGATCGCCTGGGATAGCTCCTTGTTCCCACGCTCCACATTGTTTGTAGCTTCAACTGCCTGAGGAAAAGGCAAAAGTAGTGCTATAAGAAACCAGGAATGAAAACACACAGATAAATGGCACACGATCACTTGCCAATTTTCATACATAGCAACATTGGACCTGAGTCCAGTTAAAATCTTATAGCTTACTCCCTCCGTCCTAAAATAAGTTGATTTCTAGAGTTCAAACTTTATCCTAAAATAAGTTGATTTCTACCCTCTTATCTACTATCGGTCTGCAAATCGAGAAGTTCTATCCTTTCAATACCCCTTATCTACCCACCCACCAATACTACATTTCTATTAGTGAGAGGCATTTTGGTCATTTTCCCTCCTACTAAAGTTGCCTCGAGATGCGAGGGATGCTTTTATTTTGGGGGACAGGGAGTAATTTGTAAGAGGAAGAGCTCGTATCAGTTATTCAGAAAAAAAAACTGGAATTAATGAGGGAAATGCTTACTCGATGGATCCTGATAAAAGGTTCAGTGCATGATAACAAAATAATATAGACATCAATATGTTTAACAATACATCAGCAAAGCAATGTTATTTATATTTTTTTTCACAATATGTAGGTATATGTTCACATAAGAAGACAATCTACTACAAACAAGTAACATATGCTGGCTTAAATAGTTCTACCTGGTCATATAAATACTGGATCTGTTGAGCTTGTTGTAGAACATGCGTTGACATGAGATGATTAAGTGCTGACATCTCTATCATCTTTGTCTCTGTTTCTTGGACAGCATCAAGAAGATTTGTCAACTCCACCTAAGACACGAGTTAAAGATGCAAATAATTAAACATTCATGAAAAGATTCCAGTAAAATAACCCAACTTTCACCAGCATAATACATATGCACCAAATTATTACCTGAAGAGCTCTTGTTTCATCATCCAGGAGTTGTTCTTGAACTCTTAGTGGTGCAGTAGAAACCTCCTGATCTTCAACCTTTGAAACATCAGATTTTAATACAAGGTTTGGCTTGGATGGTTCAGCAGCTTTGGTTTCACGTTTCTTCTGAATCCTTTTTCGTGGCATCGCTCTACTAATAGCATCTTGAAAACGCATGGTCCGGAGACGATCAAATTGCACGGTTACTGAGTGGAGACGCTCACTCAAGATCAAAACCTGGCGAAATTGTATGGAAAACACACAACTTAGCAACATGACCATGTAATTTGCATATAGAGAAATTGGTAGTAAGAAAGAAACATGACCATGTAGTTGCCTCTATGTTTGGTACAGCTCTAATCTGGAAAATAAAATTTGACAATGTTCAAATTCACCTTTTTCTACAGGATGGGTGCAGCATGATCGTTTTGTCCTATCTAATGTCTAATGATAGCAATAAACTAAGGTATGGATATCCTGCTACTAGCTACGGACAACTTCCAATTCATCATGAAAATAAATATTGTATCTATCAGTTCTTCTATTTGAAGGATAGTCAGCTATATCTGTCTGTGAAACAACTTGAGGAACCCAATATATATATATATATATATATATAGAGAGAGAGAGAGAGAGAGAGAGACACACACACACACACACACACACACACAAACTCAGTAATGAATGTACTAACAAAACAATGCCTGGAACCTCTGTAAGATGGAAAATGAAGTAGCACACATATATACAGAACTTCACCAAAATAGATGGAAAAAGTTAACAATAGCAGCCAAGGGTCAGAAAACGACCATGAAGCGAGATTTTACTGGTACAATCCTCCATGCGCACATAATAGAAATACCATAGTACTAGTTCATTTTATATTGGAATTAGCAATAGTTGATCCACGACAAGGATAAGAAGGCATACCACACCATGCTGGTGAGCTATCAAATCCAATCGGGAACTCTCATCGCTTTTACCAAGCCATGTCTTCGCGCTTCCACTCTTTTCTTCATGGATCCTGTTCTTTAGGATATCTATTTGTTCCTTGCATGCTTTTACAAAAACACCGATCTAGTATAGTTTCAGTAATTAGACAGATAAGAAGTTGAGAAGACAAGCTAAGCAATAACCGAAAATTACAAAAAAAAAATGAACACAATGTTACCAGTATGAATATACCATGACAACTAGGTAGCGATAATAGTACCGAAGAAAGATACTCCATGCAATGTCAAATAAACTCATCCACCATGTTGCAAAGTACGTTTTAACATAACTGCAGGGCACTTAGATGTCCTACATAATCCTAGTAGGAAAAGAAAGAGTAAATCAACAAATAACCACTATTCACCTCATGCTCTATGTTGTCCCTCTCTTGCTCCGTGGTGCGATGCAAGTCGACGTAGTCCTTCCTATGCTTCACAATAAACTTCTCCAGCTCCCTGATACTCTCAAGCTACACCAAAACAACCCATAAATTATACTGGTAAGCAATACCAAATCATCACATAGTTGCAGCGAAGACAGATTCCTACCGTCTTGATAGCAGCATTTGTAAACGGTAATTTGGGGGCCGGCTTCCGGATGATGAAAGAAGACATGAGCACGGCTAACTGAGACTGCAAAAAGAAATCAACACAGCCCAGGATCAACAAAATTTTTAAGGCGATATCTGGGATAGCTTCCAGCGCAGAGGGGAGAAGCCGCGGAATCGCGCTGTCGAGTTGGGCGTCGAGCTCACCTCCGTGTACCCATGGCCAAGCGCGGCGACGCGTACGGACTCCTTGAAGTCCTCGGTCCTGTCGCGAACCCTAGACATCGCCTATGGCAGTAGCAGCTACGGCCACCTCCTGTCAGATCTCCGCGCCCCCTGATTCGCGAGCCGGCGGGATGCGCCGATCCTTCGTTTGTGGGCGGGTAGTGCGAGCGAGGGGCCGCCGGCGCGATGTTTCTACGGCACTGGAGTGCAGCGTGCTGCCGCCGGCGCGTCGGATCGGTCGGCGGCGAGGCAGAGTTTGGGCGAGAATCCGGTGTCTTCGTGAGAGAGAAGGGAGGGGCGTGAAGAGGGGAAGACGTGGCTGGCCCACGTGTCATTGACGGGTTGGCCACTTGGACCACATGTCAGTGGAAGCCTCAAGACGGTGGAAGTGGAACCTGGGTGCAAACCACTGGCGAGCTGATCCGTTTCGCGCTCGCTCGCCGCTTCGCCTCCCTCCCCTCCCCAATCCCTGCGAAACCCTAGGCGCCAGGCGTGCGACTGGGTATGGCGAAGGATCAGAACGGCTCGGCCCCTGATCATGCCGGCGAGGAGGATGCGGCGGCGGCGGCGCCGCGCAGCCGCAGCAAGTCCATAGAAGCCGACGAAGAGGAGCGTTCGAAGGGGAGCCGAGACCGGGACCGCCGTGGCAAGTCGAAGAGGCGGGATGAGGAGGAGGATGGTGAAAGCGAGAGCTCCGGCGAGGACTCGGGCGAGCGGCGGAAACGGCGTAGGAAGGAGAAGGAGCGGCGGCATCGGCGGCGCCGGAGCCGTAGTGAGAGCTCGGGCTCGTCGGAGTCTGAATCCGAGTCTGAGTCTTCTTACTCTGATTCCAGTGCGGAATCAGAGAGCCAGACAGATTCAGAGGAGGAGAGGCGAAGGAGGCGGCGGAGGAGGAGGAAGGTGAGGGAGGAGGAGAGGAGGCGCAGGAGGAAGGAGAAGGAAAGAAGGAAGAGGAAGGAGAAGGAAAAGGAGAGGGAGAGGAAGAAGGAGAGGAAGAAGAGGAGGAAGGAGGAGAAGAAGAATTTGGGCAAGAAGGCTGCAGTGACAAACTCGTGGGGGAAGTATGGCATCATCCGTGAAGTTGATATGTGGTGAGGATCCTATTTCATAATTATTCATTGGCATGTCTTACGACAATTGTGAATTTATTTAGCTGTACTTCGATATTTTTATGTGGTGAAATAGCCTACTGATGCATTATGCATATGAACTGGATACTAGAAGAGTAGAAGTCATCCTGAACTCCTGATTATAGTTTACATGTGAGAGATGATATTTGCTTGGAGTTCAATGTTAAGACGCTGTCAATTCTGTGGTGCTACTAAGATACTACAAGAGCAAAGGGGGTAATGTTGTAGTAGCTAACCACATCGATCTTGTTCCACGTTTTGGTTATAATTGTAAAAGATGAAATCAATCTAAAATATTTGATTTAATGGCATTGTGCCATTGAATTATTTAATATGAAAATCAATGACTGGAACTGCTATGGTACCATGTAAGAGCGTGTATTGGAAAAAAATGCACCATTTGCTGCTCAGTTCTCAAAACAATCTTGACTGGAGTCGTTAGCTTTGGGACAGGTTTTGCAAATCAATTCATAAAGTTCATAGGAATCATGCGTTTAGAAAAGAAAATACAATTTCCAGCATCCAATTGGATCTTAATCTCCCAAGAAGCTTGCTTAATTCAACTTATAGCAGTTTTTATTGGCTTGTTGTGGTGAGTTTAGACTCTAGAGAAGCATACGAAATACACTAGCATAGTGTTTCTACTTCATTCATATGAGTAAACCATGTAACGTGTTTTGTAGGAACAAACGGCCAGAGTTCACTGCATGGTTGTCTGAAGTCAAGCAGGTATATTTGTTTAATTATTCTATATATGTTATATGCGGCTAAGCAATAAAAGACAATTGATTGCCCCAAAGAAACCATTATTGTCGGTGTCGGAGCACCGACGTGTGATGGAGATCGTGGACCGGAGTTCGTTGGAGAGGTTAGGGATTGCGTGGCGTGTCCGGGTGTGCCCGAGAGTTGCGGAGGCACAAGCAAGTATACAGGTTCGGGCCTCCCGAAGGATAATAGCCCTACTCCTGTGGTTATTCCTGTCAAAAGGTGTTCTTACAAGTTCTTGAGCGCTCGCGGGCTAACCTAAGAAGCCTAAGGCTCTTGCCGATCTAGAGTCTCTCCCTCCTACAAGGTCTACAATGGGCTTTTATACCCTACGGCTCTCACCGCTCACCGCTTGAGGAAAGACAGGAACACTGTACATCATCATAAGCGTGAGCTAATTCCTTGAACTCAACGCTAAAACTCTGTAGAAGCAGTTGTCTTGTAGGACTCCACGCCGAGCCCACCTCTGGTCTTCATTCTCTCTCACAGACTCCTGGTATACTCTGCTGGAGAGAGAGAGTCTAGGATATGTCGTATCTCTCAACGTTAATGCTAAGAGGAAAACTGCAGGAATCTTGAGTAAATGCAATGGATGGCTCTGCAACCTATGCATCCCTCCCAAGGGCCACGTGGTATCCGGTTGGACACCTAGCCACCTGTCTTCAACGTATGAGGCTACCACTTGGCCACCCTAAGGCGGCTGGGGTGCTCGCTATCAGACACCTAGAGACACCTAGAGACACCTAGAGTGCAGGGTTTGACCTCCTTCTCGGAAGACACCAGGGAAGGAGTGACCTGCGTGCTCCACTTGATGTGGCTAGTCAGGGCACACATGGTGGTCCCTAAGCAGCCGGAAGTGGTGGCCCATGATCAGGAGCATGCCACGACCTGGTTCCCAGACGTCTAGCTAACGCACCCCTTTTCTAGCCCAAGGGACGTGTGGTAGGCTTCGGGCAGCTCAGTGGGGACGAACTCTAAACCCGGGTCCACAAGCCCCTCCGAGTCCCGGATGTCCATCCCTCGAGCGCCTGCCTGGATGGATGTTGGACATGTGGACCTCCTTGCACCCCTTGGATCCAAACGAAGGTGGGGAGGCGCCGGCCCATGATCCGCACAACATTAAAAACTTGCGTTCTGTGCTAAGCAAGCAGGCCGATCGGGTACCCCCTTGGTCTGAGTGTATTTCTCCGCTTTAAGTAAAAATATTATATACATCAGGTAAATTGCTGCCAATGAACATTTGAGCTTTATTGCTTTGTCTCAAGAAAAGTATGTAATTAAAATAGATGAATGCTAGTGCAATTTGAATTTGAAGCTTAAGTTAGACCTGTCTTAAAAGTTAAGGACCAAAAAGTACTTATTTCTTGTATCCTTTTTCATGTATCTTTGAATTACTTTGTCTGGTTCGTTTTCTGTTTAGTCCAATTACCCTTTTGTTCTGTCTCTTATCTGGTCATGCAGAGCAGAGCAGACATTATATTACCTAATTTTATTTCTTCTAAATGTTTATTCTATTGTTTTATTTGTTTGCAAAACCAATGTGCTAAATTTACTTTTGTTTTTAATGGGGTTACAGGTTAATTTGGAGGCATTATCAAATTGGGAAGAGAAGCAAATGTTTAAGGAGTAAGTTACTTAAGTGGCATACTTGATTAATTCTATGGGCTTCTGCTGGATGTCCATAAATGTCATTTACATTACATTTTTCAAGGATGTTTAATATGTATTTCTTGAATGTATCACAGATTTATGGAAGATCACAACACAGCTACTTTTCCATCAAAAAAGTAATTCCACCTATCTCTTTCTTTTAGTTTGCTGTTGTAAGATTTGCTAGCAAGTTCTTGACAGAAATTTCTGATGTCCCTATCGTCGCTGTCTTACCAGATATTATGACTTGGATGCATATCATCGCCGTATGATGGAAAAAGAGAAAAAGAAGGGCCTAAAGAATGCCATGGGAACAGAACGCACAGTATTTAACGATGAGGAACAGCGACGGTATGTGTAAACATACTTATTTAGTATGCGTGTACCTGTGATACTTTGCATGTTTAGCCATTTTCATATTGAATCATGGGACATTATGAAAGCAGGCTATGTAAATTACTGGGTGTACTCATAGTTCTTTTATCATAACTGACTTGTGTTGCACCTCATTTCGAGGAACAACATTGCTTTTTGGAACCAATGGCTTTGTTAGCTATTTCTAGTTATGATCTTCTTACATCAAGCAGTTTCCATGTTCCACACAGACAATTGCAAATACCTTATGTTTTAATTGGGATTGTAGTTTATTTCATTTTAAACCTTACCTTTCTAAAGTATTTCTTAAAAAATGTCATGCAGGCTGGAATTGCTCAGAGAACGTGAACGGCAAAAGGAGGAAGAAGTAGCAGCTCTAAAACGCTCCATGCAAACTGGAATGGTTAGATTATTGGAACTAATTTTTGGTCTCATCTTCCATTTTTGTCCTCTTATCTGCATTAAATGCGAGAATGCTCATCTGCGGTGTTTTATTTTGTCCACATTAAATGAACTGGTCTTAATTTAAAGATCCAGCATTAAGTACCTTTGGCGTCTAGTATCCTTTAGTGTCAATTATCCAAAGAGAATTTTGCTAGGCTTTTGACAATTAATGGGAAGTAGTCTGAACTTGGAATCACACCATGCGATTGGATTATCTGTCAGCAAATCCCTTTATATGAACAGGAATCCATGCCATTAGTAATTGTTGTTGGTATCCCTTCCCTGGGCTTAACCCAATTTGATAAGAGTAAGATGTTCAATTGGAGTGTAACCTAGACAAGTTCAACCTTTCTTGAAACAATGGCAGCTTGCGAGTTTTTTCTTGGACCCTATACTTGGTCACTTGATGCCAGGTGGCACTAATTTATGTTCTTTATCTTATCCTTAAGAATAGAATATGTAGGATGATTTATGCATATGTTCTTAAGTAAGATGGAGGACTTGAACCCAGGACTTCAACCACCATAACCTTGTGGTTGTCGCTAGGCTACATGGGTGTCCCCTCATTTTTGAATTTTCCTTTGTGCTACTATCAATGTAATACCTCAGAGTTCTGGGGTACGCCTGTTTAAAACTCAGGCTCTTTGTTAGGTTCATGATATTGAAAACCTGCGTATGCTGCGTATGCTGCGTTGGATTTGTGGTCATACAAGAATGGATCGAGTCCGGAACGATGATATACGTGATAGGCTAGGGGTAGCACCAATTGAAGAGAAGCTTGTCCAACACCGGTTGAGATGGTTTGGACATGTCCAGCGGAGACCTCCAGAGGCACCAGTGCATAGTGGAATCCTAAGGCGCGACAGTGATATTAGGAGAGGCAGGGGAAGGCCAAAATTGACATGGGAGGCAATAAAAAGGGACTTGAAAGGATGGAATATACCCAAAGATTTATCTTTGAATAGGTGTGCTTGGAAAGCAGCCATTTATGTGCCTGAACCTTGATCTGCAGCTTCTATTGGGTTTCAACTCTAGCCTACCCCAACTTGCTTGGGATTGAAAGGCTTTGTTGTTGTTGTTGTTGTTGTATGATATTGAAAACCTATATGCTTGTAGATGAACTTAATTCCTGTTTAGTCCTTCCTGATTAACTGCACTGTATAATCTTTTCTGATGATATGTTAGCACGAGAATCCTACAAAATTAGCATTGGGTGATATGACTATATGAGACTTTTTTTGTCGCGTCAATGAACCTACCGTGATTCCTCCTGATTGTAGGCTCAAGCAATGAAAGAGCAGGCCCGGCTACGTGAGGAAATGATGTACCAGTACAGGTTGGGCAATTTCGAGGTATGCCCTTGATTATAAATTTGAAACCAGGCATTCTAAGTTTTGCACTTTTGCTAATAGAGGGAAGTTCATACAACTTAATGAAACCTTTTTCTTCAGGCTGCAGCCGCAATCCAGAAAAGATTGGATCCTGATGCTCCTCTACAGTAGGCTGCTTGTGGAGAGCGTTATTTTCATATAGTTGTTCCTTCGTGAAAACTGTAGAACGGTCTTGTAAGATTGGATCCTGATCCTAATGTACTGGTGCAGTACTGGTTGTTACAAAAATTTTACCGAGCTTGGCCTGTAGGAGGCTGCGAGCTGAGCTATATGATTTCGAATTCTAGTACGGAGTAGACAGCTGAGCTATATGATTTTGAATTCTGGTGCCTAGGTGTCAGTTGATTGCAACCAGCAGGAAGATGTTAAATCTTGTTTTAGGGGTGTTCACAAGGCAATTACTGTTGCATTGCTTTGGGCCTCTTGACCACCCACACAAGTTACCGGCTCTGCCCCCGGAATGCCGAGTACTGCGTAGAAGCGATTGACGAAGCGATGGCCGCTACCATCTGGCCCTGTCAAGCCTGAAAGATGAATTTATTGTGTCGTTCATCAACATGCAAGCTTATCTTACTGTTCGTTGTAAGAGATAATGTTGGCTGAAAGTGATGTAATAATTCAAGTTCTCTCAAAGTCGCTAGAGAAGGAAAAGCGAGGTGATCATTATTTTGATACAACGTTGTGACTTTTATTATTAAAATAATTTTAAACATAATTTATATTTTTAATATTTACATTAATTTTTTAAACAAGACGGATAGTAAAAAATATTTAAAGTTAACTGTATTATTTATTAAAAACTAGATGTAGTTCTGGTCAGTCAGTCTAGATAAAAAGAGAACTTTCATTATGCTTTTATTATTCTCTGCAAACTAAACAGCTGTAGATTGAAAACATCGAAAAGTTTGAAACGTCGCAAAGTTCTCTAGAGTAAAGACGGTCAGACGTAGTAAAACAAACTGCTTTAGAGCAAGGCTAATAATACAGCCAGCTGCTGGCTGTAAGGATTTTTATAGCCTAACTCTTAGCCCACTAATATAATAGTTGCACCTTCACAATTAATACATGGCCCACTTGTCACTCTCACAGAGTTTTTTGGTTCTTGTGCTGAAGCCGGCTGTAAACTTACAGCCCGCTTCTTCTCTCTCATCTCCTCTCTCCTCCACCTAGGCATTTAGCCTTTTTCTCTCTCATCTTCTCTCTCCTCTGGCATTTAGCCTTTTTGTAGCCTGTTACTACACTTGCTCTTATACACATCGTAAGTCGTAAGGAAGACGGAGGATCGAATACGTTGTGAATATGTCGCCGGGCTGACCGGGCAGAGGAGCATCGAATATATTAACGACAGATCTCACCGGGGAAGAATATCACACAAAGAAGAGCAATTAATCGAGGAGAAAATTGGCAAACTGAAGCCATCCTTGCAGATGATCTCACATGAAAGCTCCTCAAACCGAAGCAACTACAAAACCACCCGATCCCGATCGCACAGGGCAATCAAGTATTTCAACCACATGAATCCACTAAAAACAATCCGTCGGATGGTTCGACGCCTCGATCGCTTCAGCGCTTGATGCTCTTGACCTTGTTCCACGCCCTCTTGCACGAGTCGCCGACCACCTTGACGCCCTTCATCACCGCCCCCTTGAGGTGCTTCAGCTCCTTGGCCCTCTCCTTCACCTGCAGATCGAACCCGCCCATCTCCTTCCCCTGCCCTGATTGGAGGCGCAAAACGAATCTGATTTCTTCCTGCTACTGTGGGTTGGCGACTTGCCCAAGTTGCTGTGCGTTCGGGGGATGAAGGATCCAACGACCTGCTATATAAGCACCAGCGTGCGCGTGGACCTAAACCACGATCCAAGCCGATGCTGATCTGTAAAGTTTGAAAAAACAAAGGTGTACCGGCGTTTGGAGTTTGAATGGGTGGATATTTGACGAAAGATGCTACTCTATCTCTATCTTCTAATCGTTCGCGTAACAGCAACTGTTGTAATGAGAGTCCGAGATCCTATGACATGTGGGTCCGGTTTGCCAGCCAGTGTTGAACACGCAACCGCTCCGGTTTCCTCGCTCCTTCATGCAAGCAAAAGCCTTGATTCGAAGCTTCTTCCCAAAGAACGGCGTATGACTTCGGATTTTCTTTTTTTTGTTTGGATCTATATTCTATCCTTTTCATGTGCTTCGACAATACTGTTGCCTTGTTAGTTATGTAGAGTCGTCGGGTTATCTATGACCGCAGGGTGGTTTCAGGTGGGCGTCGGTCATTCTGGACTGGGTTTGGCGACAGTGATACACAGAACTTTCTATCAACTTCCCTACTTGTCAGCCCTGTTCTTTTAGGGCTCTTTTTAAAATGCATGATTAAAGAACATATGAATAGGAGAAACACATAAATTTAAAAGAATCGAATAAGAGAGATAGACTTAAAGTAAACTTTACATGAGGTTTGAGCTCTGGCTAACTTTTCTTTAAAATCTATATGTATTGAGCAATTTCTTAGGAATTATATAGGATTCGAAAAGCTTCACTGCTTTATTTCAAAAAAACAAAATAGGAAAAAATCATATAGTATTTAAATCCTACAAAATTCCCCACAAATCCTTTGTTTCAGGGGGAGGGGGGGTTAAGCTTATTCATCAGATTATCAAAATAGATTATTTGCTCGAACAACATATTTCTAAAAACATTTCTTGTTCTGTATTGTTTAAACCACTCGTTTTAAATTATTTGTTAAGTTTATTTTTAAAAAATATTTAATTTATTCATATAACTAAATAAATAATCTATAATAATAATCTGCTCGATAATCTAAATTAAACATGACAACTTAGATTCTCAGCCGGATCAAGAAACACGGCACAAACGTAACAAGACTCACGAACCCTGCGTTTCGACCAGGGCAAACACACACGAACAGTACCCAAAAAAAAAAAAAGGATCACAGGAGCGAGAAGGCAGCAGAGACCAAGAGGGGTCCAAAACCCTCGGGCCTGCTGGCTCCCAGTTAGCCCTCCTACAGGTAAATCCTTGAAGCAAAGCAAGCAGCAAAACGCTCTCTTCTCCTTCGGAGAGGGCGGCTACCTGCTGCACCTGGGCCGTCTCCTGATTCCTGAAACCCCCCTAGTTACCAACACACTGACACTAAACCAAAATAGCTAATCAGCTACACTAATCATGAATGGCATGAATGATCACACCAACTAATAGAGCTGCATAATAACAACAGAGGATGCCTGGCTCTCCTGCCTGACTAACTGACACGTGGGGCCTGCCTTTGCGGACCCACCTGGCAGTCCCGGGCCGATAAAACGTGGGCCCGGTGGCCGGCGGGCCCACCCACCTGATCATAGAGAGGCCTCAAAGTTGAGGCGCGAGGTGTAGGTGGCCGTGGGCTTCCAGTTCCCGGGTATGACGTCCCTGGCCGTGAGCGTCTTCTGGGCCGACAGCGTCGTCAGCCTCACCGAGAAGGGCCCCACGAGCGGGCCCCGCACGAGGCACCACGTGGCCCCCCACACGTGCTTCATGTCCAGCCACTCCACCGAGTTCGCCTGCACGCGCCATGTGAAAGTAGGCACCACCAACAATAAGCAACTATAGGATCGATATCCTTCAGAAGAAAAAAGAATAAGCAACTAGCAGTAACCTAGATTCAGAACTAAGATCAGGCAGACTACACAGCAAATTACAGGTACTAGAACACACAGTTTCAGGTTAAGCAGAGCAGCCTGAAACCTTTACAGCATGTCAGCCAAGCAGCTAGCTCAACGCTGGCATCGTCGTCTGGGATTCCGAATCTTTGGATGCCACGAGGCTACAAGCCCACACAACACCAACCCAGTCTTCATCACAAGCGTGCCTCAGTTTGCAGGGTGGGTGTCAGGGATTAACAGCCGTGAAAAGCATTAGCAAGTGCAAGAGCAAGGGCACCATGCAGTGTGTGGCTGGTAAAAACTGTCGACGGAGACCAACGCAAGTGCATCAGTGCATGCTCTATCTTTTAGTCTGCTGTTCTTAAGGAGCGGGGGAGACCGAGCTAAAGCGGCAGCATCATTGACAGGTCTTTGGTGAAAGGATGGCTAGGGTTCATGTGTTTGGCTTTTGGAACTGTAGACTGAATGGGTTGCTGCTCTACAGCGCTCTAGTGCACGAAGCCCGGATATTTTTATGCATACATTCCAGATAGGAATCATTTGACGAAGAGAATCAAGCCTTTATGCAAAGGTTTGACTATGGCACGAGACTCTCTCCGGTAGCTAAGCTAGGAAGTGAAAGAAAGCAGCATACTTTCTTGACCATGTGGGCCGTACTACCCTGTCTCGCAAGTGCTACCTTCTATTGTGTAAACTTGTATTGGAACAAGGACCGAATTAACCCTGACAGTGCGGCTTAGCTATTAAGTTGAAGATCTTTGGTTTCACTTCTCCTAAGATGCTGTTTTCTTTTTTTTTTTTTTGGTGTGAAAAATGTGATTCTAGAACTTCAGGTTGATCTAGAAAGGACAGCAGGGAGACCCAACAGTATTATGCTAGTCATTCAGTGAATACTGAACAGAGAGGCCTGAGGGTAAAAGCAGCAAGGAATTAGGCAGTACCCATGTCTCCAACCACATCGGCCCACTAGATCAAAGAGGGTGAGGAACTTGTCACATGCACACATGTTTGCAAAGGGAAGAAGCTGTGGTCCTATTGCACCCAGCAAAGGATTTGTCCCAGGCAGCACTGAGCATGTTCCTAGCACTATGGGCAGTTAAAAGCAACCAGCTAAAGGGAAAAAGAAGTAATGAAAGAAAGTAAAGAAGCTTGATAAGGTCCGGAGAAGGAAGAACATTACTAGGGTGCATTTGCTACCTGCTTTATCTGCATGGATCCAATGTCGCCCTCGCCGTCCTCGAACTCGACCAGCAATGAGAGCCAGAAGTTCGTGGAGCCCTCATTTACACGGAAGGCTATGTTCTTCCCGCCATACTTGCACGCCGTCCTAGTATATGGGAGCACTGCACTGGTCAGTTTCACAGTCGAAAGTCTCGTAGTTAACTGAAGTAATCCATGTTCGTAATTGTTAGCTGAACAGACGGTACACGTGGCAGGCAAACAAGGTAAACAGAGCAAGTCGCAGGCTGGAGTAAAGAATAGAGTTAGGGCTAGTTGCTGCTGTTGCTCACCTTCTGTACACGACCGACAGCTGGCCTCGGTCACGCAGGTGGCCGCCGGCGCCGGCGATCGCCATCCTGCTGAAAGCAGCGCCGCTGAGGTCGAAGTGCGTGCGGCCGAACGCGCACAGCCCGCCGGGGCACTCGTCGGTGACGATGACCGTGACGGCGCGGCGGGAGCAGATGCTGTGGTCGAGGCACTTTACCTTGTAGCAGGCGCCGCAGCCCTCGCCGTCCTTGAACAGCACCGGGCTCACCGACCCCACCCGCGCCTTCATCGGCACCACGTCCACCAACGACCCATACCCGCACGCGCCGCCTGAAAAAATGCAACGAAAACGATACTTTGGTTAACCAAAGAACCTATCGCCAGTGCCAAATTGGCAAATTGCACAGTTGATCAATGCAGTATCATGCAAGCACGGACGTGCCGGCAATTATTTGACAGTAATCACAGTGTCAACCATGGGGTTACAGAAAAAACAGTACAACAGAAACAGCCAAGTCAGAGCATCATCAAAAGCTTAAGGGCATGTGCAACGGTTTAGACAGCTGTTGTCTATTTAGACTTGCCATGTCACACGTAGAACAGCTAAATAGACAGCTTCCGTCGGTGAAGGACGTCGGTGAAAGAGCTGGTTCAGGTCCACCCGCGCTCTTCTGCGCAGGCACAGCTGCCGCACGGGGCGTGCCCCTCTGCTCCGGCGCCGCCGCATCTCTCCTCGTGCCCTTCCGCATCTGCGCCGCCGCCTTTCCTTTCCGCTCCTCTGCCGACGCGAATCCCTTCTGTGCTTGCACCGCAGCGGCCCTCCGCTCCCGAGCCGTCTGCTTCTCCTCCTGCCTCATGGTGGTCGGTCTTCACTTCTACAGTTCCGGTGCCTTTTAAGGTGGAGGTGAAGGGGGGATTTGGGGAGGGGAGGAAAAAGCGCGCGCTGGATTGCCGCCAAATGAAAAATTGCGCGTGCAAGAGTACGCGCGTATTGGATCCGCGGCGCCGTCGACGACCCACCGCCGATCGTACAATGCGCGGCAGCAGTCGGCGACTCGCCCGGGAGCACGCGCCCGCCCTGTAGATGAACGAGACGATGGCAACAATCTCTTTCTTCACTTAATGAGGGCCACGTCGACCGAATTTGCTGATCTCGGCTACCGTCTCGCCATTGTACGTGCCCTTAGAGAGCACGGAGCAACTTGCTGTAAACAGGGCCAGCAACGGACGAATCACAAGTTGTACTGTTCCGTTGCGATACAACGATAAAACTGGAGGTAATCTAATGCAAGCTGCGCCACAGTGTTCTGACTACAAACCGTAAATGCCAGTAAAAACTTGACTAGTACTGATTCGCTGGATTTACCTTTACGGGTGCCAAGAACAGCAGTTACCAGCAGTGTCGGTGGAGGAGTGAGGGACGAGCAATTGAGTGCATTTATCATGAAGATCGCAGCCGTTTGGTACCGAGTAAAATTGCAGGGAGTTATTGGAAGACCTGACACGGTCTTGCTGGTTGCTGGGCTGAAAACCTCGCAGCACGAATCGTAAAGCGACGGAGCGCCTCGATGATTGACGCGAGTACACTAGGTACACCACGGGCCCCGCCGAAATTCCTTCCGGATCTCATGCGATCCGCGGGCGCCGGAAGGTCGCGCCAAAAACGCCGTAACGGGCGGAATCATTGTCCCCAAGAAGATGGAAAAACTAAGGCCGCCCGATGCAAATCTGACGGCTACTAATATAGTAATCCTCCCATTCTACAGGTATCTATTCCTAATTATCAGAGTGAGAAAAAAGAAGAAAAAATGCGCAGTACTGTAGTACAAGACCACGAAATACTGATTCCTGCGTATTTGCCCATATGGTATATGCTTCCAATTAAATGCTAGGCCAGTATACTTGGGTACTTCACTGTGGAATGCGAGGAGCTAAAAAATGGAGGTGAGTTCAGAGAGTTTACCGGTGCTGCCGTCGCCTTCGGCGTCGCCGTACCACGTCGCAGTCGCCGGCCGCCACTCCATGTCGACCGCCGCCGCCGCGGACTTGGACTTCCCGCCGTCGAACAAGAACGAGGCGGAGATGGGTGGCGCAAGCAGCAGCAGCAGAACGCAGAGCAAGAAGGGCGCGGAGGAACGCGAGGAGGCTGCCATTGTGGATTGGTTTCCCTTTCTTCCCCTTCTCGCCCTCCCGCCTCCAATCCCCCTTGTACTGCTGCTAGCACTGCGGCTGCTGCTTTGGACTTGGAGAGTTGGTAGGCTTCTTTTTGGGGAGCTCTCCCTTTTATGGCCTCGAGAAATCCCAAGCCCCAATGCGCAGAGATCAGAGGGATGGCTTGGGCGCTTGGCTGGCTAGCTGGCTCTGTACAAATGGCAACGCAGGGTTCAGGGGCAGGGGGGCAGGGGAGTAGTGTACCACAGTGGTGGCTTGATTTATAATGGAAAGCTGAAAGAGAAATAACCGGCGAGCTGCGAGGTGTGCAACTGCTGAGGCCATTCTCTCCGTATGGGTGGGTGTCCAGTGACCAGTGTGCTGGTGGACAGTGCAAGTGTGGGAACCCTGCTCGCTTGTGAAGCTAGCTGTGATGAATAGTCTTGACTTTTTTTCAGGGGAGAAGCCGTAGAGAGGGAAGCACATGTATTATTGCGTAGCTATACTAGACTGTTCTTTTCTTGCTTGGCATAGATTGTGTTTTGCTTTTGGATCGTTAAGGCTAAGTTCGGTACTGCTGGCTGCAGCGAAAGTTTTAATGCACATAAAACGAGACAAATAATTAATGATTAATTAAGTTTTAATTATTATATATTTAAAAAATAAATTTATTTGATTTTTAAAGTAACTTTTATATAGAAAATTTTTATAAAAAATATACCATTTAGTAGTTAAAAAACATGCTCATAAAAAATAAAAAAAAAATTTATCATTTCACTTAGATGCGAACGCTCTCTAAGAAGCTAATCTAGAAATATTTCTAATAGCTAACCTATCTTGATGATGGCTAAACCATTCAACAGAATAATCAAATATGGTTGTTTAAACCAATTAAGTCAAAAGGTAAGAACATGTAAAAGAATTGATTTTTTTTCAAGAGAGTGCAGCCGTAGGGCCCCCTCTCTCGCGTGCGTCGCCCGTGGCATCTCGCCGCCGCCGATACGCATCCTCACCTTCACATCGGAACTCGCCGCACCACCGCCGATTCGCATCTCGCTGCTGCCACTTGCCGCGCCGTTGTCGTGCTCCTCCTTGTGGCTCGGCGGCGACGAGATCGACAAGGCCAGCATCGTCCGCCCCTTTCAGGTGCTCGGCGGCAGCGCCACCGGGACGACTCGCCGCCTCTTCTCCACGCGAGATCCACAAAATTAATTATGTTTGTTTCGCCATGCTTTTCTCGCCATGGCCGTGGCTTTTCTCGCCATGCTTTGTCGCCCGCGCAGGCGGCGGCAGCAGCTCTCGCCCCCCATGTGCGTGCGTACGGCTGGGCTCGCGCGCGCCGTTGCAATATCGGGGTGACCGGGTCTGGCGGACCGTTGACGTGCATGACCCACCGTGCTACATCGGGTTCGCTTGACCGTTGCCGTTTCACTTCACTACTCAGTTGCACAGCACTCACCTGCACAGAAACAGAAAGGCAGTAACGTGGGATCGCACGGGGGCACCGTGTGATAGGATCGGTTGGTCGTTGTCTTTTGCAGCCCTTTTCCTCCGGTGAACGTGGAGACGAACGTGTTCGTCTGCTCGTTGGCGCCGGACAGCTCCCGCCACAAGAAGTCAGGAATGATCTATCTGTATACTAGCTCGCTGTGAATATGTGATGTAACCTCACTGAAAGGCCCCTTTTTTTTTCCTGCTTCTAGATTTTAGATTTTTATTTACACGATTCCTTAAAAAGTGTATTTTATGTAAAAATCTTATATATAAAAGTTCTCCGTCTCATCTATTTAAAATAGATTTTTAAGTTTATAGTAGTTAATTTAATCTTTATACCCTCAAATAGCTATTACAAAATTAGATAATCTAAAGAATATGGAAAATATAAGCACTTAAACGAACACAGCCTCACTTTCCGTTGTTTCTTCCTTAGGCTTAGGCCCCCATTCGGATGTGAGGTTTAGATGGGCTAATCCCTTATTTACCATAATAACGTTTTTTAAACTGCTAAACGACATATTTTTGTAAAAAACGTTCTATACAAAAGTTGCTTAAAAATAAAATAAATCTATTTTTTAAGTTTATAATAGTTAATAATTAATTAATCATGCATCAATAGCTCACCTTGTTTCCCGTATCAGAATAAGCTCAAACCAAACAGCTGAGCCAAACAAGCACACTGTTCGGGAGAGCTTCTAGCTTAAGTTTATCACCCCTGCACGAAATAAAAGTCATTAACGAATGATTAATTAATTATTAACTATTATAAACTTAAAAATAGATTTATTTTATTATTCAGAGAAACTTATATATAGAAAGTTTTTTACAAAACGCACTGGTTAGCAGTTCGGAAAGCATACTCAAAAAAAAACAAGGTAGTAGCTAAGCCAATAAGGGCATGAACAATGCGGTGACATGGCGAGTGGTCTCACTATGCCACGTTGGAGATTTCCCTCTAGCTCGAACTTGCGAGTGGCCTCGCGAGGCTCCTCGTGCCCTGCAGAGGGCACGGGTGCCTCGCCAGGGCAGAGGTCACTCGGCGGCAGGGGCACGGCTCGGGAACACGTTTATGGAAGAGGCCGTGCCCCCGTGCGGTCCTCCCACCTTCACTTCGTGCAGTTTGTTGATGATGTGGTCGAAGATGGTAGATGTGACGACAGGAGTTGGGAGAGGCGGCTAGGAGGGACATACCAAGCTGTCATCGTTGCCGTCCAATCTTCTCGTCGTCGCCTGATCTAGTCCATCGTGGCGGTCTACTCCATCACCCGGACCACCGTCCTAGGCAGATTCGCCGGTGAGGCCACTACCTCGGGCAAATCCGCTACCGAGGCTGCTGCTCTAAGCAGATCCACCCTGCCGGAGAGCTCAATGCAGCGTCATCATGATCTGTGCCACGTAACTGTTGACACCCAAATTTGGTACTAATTTGGATTGAGCAAGTGCAAGCCAAATATAAAAAAGACCGGAGTTTTCCTGTTGAGGCCGGTCTGACCACCATTGTGTAGCCGATCAGACCGGACAATGAATTGCGGTATAACCATAGGTGTCCGGACGGTCAGACCTTCAGCCCCAAGTGATCGTTCGGCGGCATCTACCCCATGTGGTGGCGCGTTTCTGGGTGCCGCTACGAGTTACACACAAGGTGCTCACGTGTGTGGCGTGACACATTTTTGCACCAACAGTGGCCATGATCTATGTCATGCCGCCTTGATCCGCCGCCGCGAGCTCGGCCTCTTCCGATCTTGCAGGCCTAAGCCACCAGAGAGGAGAGACGGTGTCGTCGGCCGAAGAGGGAGGAGCTCATGGAGAGCTTGTCCCTCTTCAGTCAACGCCACTGTCACCTTCGATCCACCATTGAGAGTGAGGATGAGGAGAGGAGAGAAAGAGAATGGCCGACCGCCAGCGAGAGTGAGGAGGGCCATGGTGGAGAGGTCTTCTCCTTGATCTGCTCCACCCAACCGTCGGGCTCTGGTTTGCTCAAGGAAGAAAGGGTGAGGGGAGAGAGAAAAGGGTGAGGAGAGGAAAAAGAAAGGGAGAGAGTGGTCGACATATGGATCCGGCTGCAGGTTAAGGGTATGTATGTAGGTTTTTTTGTTGTTACAAAGTACAAAATGTAAAAAAAATGATTAATTTTCTAATAAAAATACTATAAGGGCTGACATTCAAATCACCGAGGATTGAAATACAAAAATTATGAAAGAGTGGCTTGCACTATAGAGCCAGTAGCTTTCTGCCTCATCCCACGTGACATTTTTTTTAGGGGCCTCCACTGTGAATGCCCTAAGCTGATTAGAACGTTGCCTAATGGTTGAACTATAGTATAGGGTCATTCTCGGTTCTGTGTTGAAGCCGTCATGTTCTTCAATTCTACGCCACGAAAGGTGCCTCGATATGGAGGCGCTGCGTTCTAAAAGGCTTATATGGCTTAGCTTATCTCGACACGTAAAACGAGACAGGTAATTAGCATATGATAATTAAATTTTAATTATTACAAACTTAAAAAATAGATTTATTTGATTTTTTAAAGTAACTTTTATATATAGAAAGTTTTTACAAGAAACGTATCAGTTTGAAAAACATGCTAATGAAAACCGAGTAGGTAGCCAAACCAAAAAAACCAATTTAGAACGCACCTTAAGTGCTTAACTGCAGTACAGGACCATTCTCAGATCTGCGTTGAAGCCATCATGTTCTTCCATTCTACGCCACGAAACGATGGTCTGCCCAAGAACGAGCACCACCGCGTGAAACGATGATGGCGTACATTGCGTCAATGCACAGAAGCCTGGAGCGGCGGGAAGAGAAATATAGTACTAGTACTACAAGTGCTACAGATGTGTTACAACACATTTTTTTATATGTGATCAATTCTCCGATTAACTATCATCATACGAAGAGACACCTCTTCCCAAAGGACATCCCATCCTACAGTATATATATATATATATATATGTACTTTCTACAATATAATCAATCCAAGGGAATCAAAGAATCAAAGAGTTCATTCACTGCTCTCAATTCTTAACATATTATCAGTCACTTTGCTCTCCACTGAGAAGGCCGAAGCATTGGACAGAAGAAGAAGAGAAAGAAAAGCAGATAGAAGAGGTACGCTGTACTTCACCTTTGCCTGCATCACAGCCGTTGGGCACGGCGCCACCCGGCTTCACGCCCTACGCCACGACGGCGGCATGGCTTGACCATGGAGGCGGCGAGCAGCCGCCCCGGCTCCCTCCGCTTCACGCCTGCTGGCGACGGCGCGTCGGCGTAGAAGGCGCAGCGCACCAGCCCACGGCGGCACCCTGACCGAAAAGCGGCACGGCGGCAGCGGCCCGCGGCGACGGCGGTTGGGCGGCACAGCGGCGGCGCGGCGACAGCCAGGAGGCGGCCGAACGCGCAGCGCACCGGCCCGCGGCGGCGTCCCGGCCGAACAGCGGCATGGCGGCAGCGGCATGCGGCGACGGTGGCTGGGCGGCCTGCGGCGGCCGAACCGACGCGGCGGCAGCGGCCCGTGGCGCGGCGGCCATCTGGACGCGGTGGCCCGCGTAGGCGAAGGGGGGAGGCGGCCACTCGCCGGCGCCGGCGTTGGCCGGCCGCGCCGGCTGGAGGGGCCGCACCCCACGTGATAGCGGCGGCAGGACCAGGGGACGGCGGCGGCTAGGCTTGGCCCCCCTTCCCCACGACTCCTTCGGCCCCTTTAGTGGGCCGGCCGACAGCGGCCCAACCCCACCCCCCGCGCGCGCGCACAAAGAGGCCGAAAGGTTGAAGAGGCCCAGGCCCAGGCTGTGGATATTTTGCAGTTTAGGCCCTATGGTTAAATAAAACTGCAAAATACCCTTCTGTTTTAAGTATAAGTCCTTATACTTATTACAAATTATAATAGTTTTGTTATAATTACAATCCAGACCCTATGAGTACTGGATTTTACGTAAAATGTTCAAAGTGGATGTCCATGTGCATTTCCAATAACATTTTACATATTTAGGACTATTATTTTATTGTAGTTTATTTACTCGCAATTTAATTATCGACCATGTTTAAATTTTGCAAATTATTAATTTTTGCAAATGTAAATTTTGAATTCCCATTAATTAAGTTATTTTACTTAATTCCATTGGAATTTATATGCACAATATCAATAGAAATTCCTCTATTTATTGAAAATCATGACAATGGCAACTACTACAAAATATCTGTAGATTATACCACCGACATCTACTATAATAATTTGTAGATTATATCAACGGTATCTACTACACTTGTAGACTATGCCTTTTAGGCATCTACTACAACATTTTGTAGATTATGCCCTTTGACATCTACTACAATTTTGTAGATTATACCCAAATTAAACGAGGCAACTCGTTTAAAATTGGTGTTTACCACCAAGACATGATTTTCGATAAACATGAATATAACTCAAAACTATGGATACTAAAGGTGTCGGAGGATGAAACCTCGACTGCGGGAAGTCGGGAGACCCCCTTTTTGAGATTCGGCCAGGGGAGTAGTTCTCAGGCGGAGCCGGCGTTAGCGTGTATCAGCAAAGCGATGGATGAAGGGTTTGGACCGTCCGAACCGAGAGGATCGCGCGGTGGCCTGAGCTGGAGATAGAAGGGTCCGGACCGTCCGAATCAGGTCCGGACTGTCCGAACGGGGAAGATCGCGCGGGGAAGACGATGAACAGCACGCACAAGGGAGACACGAGGATTATACAGGTTCGGGCCGCCGGAGCGTAATACCCTACTCCTGTGTGTATGCTATGTGGGGGTGAATATGGTTTGAGTGTTACAGGGTGTTCCCGGCGAGCTCAGGAGCTCGGAGCCGAGGAAGAACCATGGCGAGAGTTGGCGATCGAGGACGGGTTCTAGCCAGAGAGTGGTTGCTAATGCCGAAGCTTCTCCCTTCTCTCTCGCCGGCTCGGATCCTCCTTTATAGAGCAGGGGAGTCCACAGTGCCGGTACCCCGCGAGAGATATTCTCCGGTGAGTCCTCTTGTGCACCTGTCCGGCCGCAGACACCACGCCGGAGTTGGAGGGCTATCCATTGCTTACCTCCGCTGCGACGCCTGCGCCAGAGTTGGGAGGAGGGTCCGGTCGTGCCCTGCCGCTGCTGCGTCCAGCCGGAGTAGGTACTTTTTTCTGCACGTCTGGTCACGCTCGGTCGGCCCCTCACGTGATGTGGATTGGTGCGTAGAGACGGGACGGCGCCTGCCTCCGTTGCCTGGGCGTGGACTTTCGGGGCCTTCTTGGTCAAAAGTGCTCTGCTATCGCCTCACCATTAAAACGGGTAGCTGGGGAGCCGACCGCTGGAGCCAGCCCTCCACCGCATGAGGCACTGTGACTGTGGGTCCCGGGCCCGGGGCCGCTCCCTGGGACACGAGCCCGAGGAAGACATCCGGGCAGGAGCACTCGGGCGAGGCGCACCCGGGCACGGGGTGCCGTACCCGGGAAAGGCGCTCCCGGACCCGGGGAATACGCTCCCAGGTACCGAGTAGCGCTCCGGGCCCGGGCACTGCCCGGGCGCTTAGCTGGAGAGCCCATCGTCGTCGGAGAATGTGGCCCCAGAGGAATTAACGTGGCCGATGACCCACGCGTCCCCTCGACGGTGGGGACCCCTAGTCCCGTTTCGCCGATAAAAGGCATCTACTATAAGTTTTGTAGACTATGCCATTAGCAACGAGTCACCTCGTCCATAGGGTTATATTCCATACTTGAGGTCTACGCTATTATGGATGCAAGACACATCTTGTATTCAGATATTTGCATATTATTACAACCATTACCATACAAAATTAATTTACTTCTTGTAAATTAATCAATTCATGGTATTTCTTACATAGGACAAAGATGGCCGCCAAAGAGTTTGAGATTCTCGCTCTTGATGGCCACAACTACCCTACATGGGCAATGGATGTCAAGGTCAGCCTAGCCACTCGGAGTATGTTGATAGTGATATCTGATCCTCCTGAAGGAGAAGCTCAGCCTAATATTGCTCCTAATATGATGTATACTGTCTTATATATTATAAGAAATCATATACATCTAGATCTAAAGGCAGAGTATCTCTACGAGGATAATCCACAAAACCTATGGTTAGCCCTCAAGAATAGGTATGAACAGTAGAAAGCTGTGATACTTCTAGAGGCTAACTATGAATTGGCACATCTCCGGCTACAAGATTTCAAAACAGTCGGAGAATACAATCATGCCCTTCATAACATTTGCTCAAAGTTGCGGTTTTGCGAAAAAGAACCCACTGATACGGAGAAGATAGAGAAAACACTCTCTACCATGCTCCCTGCAGACCGGGTCTTACAGTACCAATGGCGTGCTGCAAATTACCAAACTTATTCTAATCTGATGCACGTAATAACTCAGGCTGAGAAGCATGATAACTCCTGTAAGGAATAATCAGCAACGCCCTATTAAGGGCTGTTGATGACGCCGAAAACCCGCCGGGGCCGTTCGGCGTCTGGGAGAACCACACGAAGGCCTGGAGATCTGCTTAGCTCCAGTGCAGGTCCTAAAATGTTGAGGTTTGTAGGCGTGCCAGTCAATTTGACCCCGCAATTGACAAGGAGACAGAAAAAAGTTAGATTCAGTAAACAATCGGTTCCTATAAGAATCCTGTTAGCCGATTGCTCGTGCCTGCATTCGTGCCCGGTCTTCGCTCGTGCCCGGGTTCTTGTCGTGCCCGCGCCAGGTTCTTGATCGTGCCCCCGGGGTCTCGCTCGTGCCGTGCCCGGGTTTTTACTGGTGCTCGTGCCCGGGTCCTTGATCGCGATAGCACTTGTATATTCGGCTAGAAGCCGATAATGATATATTAAGATGAGAACTTCGCTAGCTGCCTCGAGCCGACTGCCTGACTACCAATAGGACTTGTATATCGGCTAAGAAGCCGATAGTAGTATAAGCAAGTATTAGATCAGTCAATGATACAGAGGATAACAGAGGACATGTATCGGCTAGGGATCGTGATGATATAAACTAGTAATGAACCCAACTGTGCATTCGGCTAGAAGCCGATACTGATATAAAAAACAAATGATCCAGCCGACTGCCAAAAACAGAAACACTTGGACATCGGCTAGAAGCCGATGATAGAATAAATGGCAGAGCAATAACCAATAACAATGCAGTCGGCTTAAAAGATAAACTACCGGCTAGACGCTCCGATAAAACATGCATATAAACCCATCGACATCAACAAGGATAAATCTATCACTATCAATCTAGTAGTTCAAACTTAAGCTGATGCAGCACATGATTGATAATAATAAAAGAACCTCAATGAGCCGATAGAATCTATTGCAACTGTGATGTAAAATATGATTAACTTATCGGCTATGCATTCCGATAAGACGCTTGCACAAAATCATATCAAGTACGCAGGAATAACTTATCAGGCAGTTTAGTAGATCGGACCGAACCGATGCAGCACAAACTGATGATAAAACTACACCCAGTAAGCGATAAACTATACACGCGTGATGTGATATATCTACCCGGCCTAAGAGATCAACTTAACTGATGCAGCGTGACAGAATAGATACACCTGGTAAGGGGTGATGAGTCTTACCCTCTCGCAGGAGTTCGGATCTAACTGATGCAGCCCGGCTCGAGAAGCAAGAGAACCCGTCGAAAAGGTGGCGATGCGGCCGAATTTGATATCAAGAGACAGTTTTACAAGGTCCCGAGCATACGTATTTATACCCGAGTTGCTACAGTCCTGATCGAGACACGAAACAGGAGTTTCCTATCTAGAAAGGGAAATACAAGCCCTGATCGGACACGAGATCAGGTTTTTTCTAAAAAGTATTAAAACTACCTAAATAGATAAGGTAATTAACTGCCATGCCGTGGTCTTCACGATTTCTTTCCAAAACTTGGTCTCTTCAGATGAACTTCCATTGGCTGACCCAATCTTTTCCTTTAACCAAGCCGATATGAATCGTGCCAAATTTGGCGTTACAGCAGCACTCTTTGCCTGAGTACTCTACGAATATACATGATCAGAATAAACGAAGTTTCGATGGTAATAAACCATCCAAAGAACTCAGGGGTAAACGCAAACGCAACAGGAAAGCAAAGATTAATCGTGGATTCCAAAAGGGGAATGGTATTTCAAGAACTCGATATTTGTCAGAAGTGTGCTATCACAGCCATACACTTAAAAATGCCATACCCCCAGGCATTCTATCAACTTATACTTTCAGTCTGTGGTCAAAGGCAAGCCTGCCTCAAAATGAGAGGATTGAATCACACTTCAAGGGCTCCAAACCGACAACACTGGTGGAGAAACTGTTTCTTAGAAGTTTCTAGAGAACTCAGGAGCACTGAGGCCTCCTTAGCAGGGTGAACCCATGACCACTGACGACATGATTGTGGAGTTTGCTTCACAAGATTTGCTTGGAGACCTTATATAGTCTCCCAATAACATAGATACTATGTTAATTATGTGTCCCTAAGTATGTGTTGTAGATAATACTAAGTTGTCATCTATATTGTATGCAAGTATGCTACAATAATGTACCGAACATATTCAGTATCGAATAAATGTTTATACATAGTCGTATATATAATGTACAAGAAATTCATATCAAATTCTTTCTATATATAGAGATTTACGGGATTCAATCCAATGGAAAAGAAATTATACCTTGTGGACAGTGGAACCACAAACTCTATACTTTGGGACACAAAATATTTCCTGACTCTTACAAAGAGATAAGGAAGTATTTTAACAACCGCTAAACGCGATGCAACGATAGTTGGCTTTGGTCGTGTCTCTATTACGCTCCCGATGGGTACTCAATTGACATTGAGGATGCATTACTGTATCTCAATTCCACTCGTACCCTATTAAGTTATAGAGATATCCATCAGAATGGCTTCCATATCGAAACCCAAGATGACAACAAAGAGGAATATTTCCTCTTGACAAAAAACAACGGATATGGCAAACAAAGTGCTTGAAAGAATTTTATCTTTATCCTCTAGATTGTACTACATAAAACACGTACAACATATTGCGTACATGGTAATTTTTCAGAATGTTTACACATTTAAAACTTGGCATAATCGACTTGACCATCCCACTCTAGGGATGATATGGAAAAATATTAGCAACGCTAATGGTTCAATTTTTCCAAAAATCTTTGGATTTTATGTGCACTGTTTGTGCCATAGGGAAATTAATTTTGAGGACCCTCTTACCTCAAAATTAGAGCTGAGCTACTCAAAATTTCTTGAACACATTCAAGATATCGATGTGGCTCCATACATCCATTGTATAGACTGTTCAGGTACTTTATGGTTATAATTGACACATCTACACGATGGTCCGACGTGTGGATTTTATTCACACAAAACCATGTATTTGCCAAATTTGTTGCTCAAATTATTAAATTATGAGCATAATATCCTGAACATCGAATTCAAGTAATTCGAATGGACAACACTGTTGGATTTTTGCCTTCAATGATGATTGTATGGCCAATATGTTCAGCACTCTGATCCATTTGTTTATACATAAAATGGATTTGCATGATCTCTTATCAAGAGAATGAAGCTCATGGCAAGACCATTACAAAATTGCAATTAACCAACCTCTAGTTGGTGACATGCGACCTTACACACCGCATCATTTTACATTTATTACACTGCAATCATACAACCTCCTCCATTGCAGTTTGTACGTGGAAATTTGGCCTCAGCCAAATATTTCCCATCTGCGAATCGGCAACATTTTGGACGTACCGATATCACTACCATAGCATATATTATTGGGCAGTGGGGACCAACATGAGATATCATTATCCGTCTATCATAAATACCTCAGGTCTTTCCACAGGAGATTAATAAACAGCCCGTATGCTATTCAAATTGAGGACAATTCCAGGCATTAGGGGAGATACATACCACATAAAGAATGCTAGGAATTAAAAAGAGAATGTCAAAATATTAACATTCCATCGTCATATCCACGTACCAAAGAATCTGAACCAAATAGTTCAGAAGATCTTATATTTGCAACATATTGCAAATATTCTGCCAAAAGCATTTACTGGTTATAAAGGTGTCACAAAATCCCGCACCAGAAAGAGTGGAGGTACCAAAACAAAACCACTCAACTCCCAGAATGAAAAATAAGAGGAGGAGAAGTATGGTCATAAGGGATACAGCTTTTTGAAAGCTTTTGCGGACATAGAGGAATATCATGGTGGATCCAGACCAAAAGTCCTAGGCAGAGTGTCAAAACACTCAAATTGGGTCAAACCAAAGGTGGCAATTAAGGAGAATTGCTCTCACTTAACAAATGAAAAGTATTACCATAGTAATACATTCTTCTCATGTCTTTCTTAGGGAAGCGAAGTGGTGATATCGTGAGAGCTTGTAGCACATGGTTTCACGCAGAGACCAAGCATAGCATACCATTGGTATGTGTGGAAATCACGTTCCCATATCTATTGGCAGATCAAATGAATTTGACAATATTCAAACAACCAAGTTCCCAATGGACTTCACATTCTGAATCAGAATACAAAATCACAATATATATTGTGTAGAACTCAAGTCACTCTATGACTTGAACAGTTAAGTTGATTGTGGTATAACTGACTATGTGAGTTTCTTCCATAGAAAGTAACTCTAATTATAATGATTGCTTATGTGTGTTCATAAAGAAATCTACATTTGGATTTCTTATCATCTCAGCACATATCGATGATTTTAACATCATCAGAACACACAAAACAAGTAAACAATCATCTTAGGAACAATTTTCTCAATAGAGAAATTGACCTTTAAGACGGATTCTGAGATGAAATATTTGGTTAAAACCAAATTACGCTTAAGTCTATAACTTAAGCATATAAATCAGTCCATCAATATCCTATTGATATTGTCAACCAGTATCTAGATGATATTGGACAATCATATCCATAAACACTTGTGGTCATTCAATCCCTAAAAATGGATCAATATCCATTTAGACCCTGGGATGATATACTCTAGTGCCATTAAAGCGCTAATGTATCCTGCATATTGCAACAGGCCTGAAATTGCATTTGCAGATACCTTGCTAGCTTAAAATAGCGCAACTCCAATAACACCATTGGGTGGGAGTTAGGATATCCATAGATATCTTTATGGCACAAAATATGTTGATTCATCATCTGATAAATCAAGCTAAGACTATAGTGGGATATGTACAAACTAGCCAACTAATCCCCAAAATGGTAGATCATGTACTGATTTCATAGTGGTATAGTTTCCTCATAAGAGTCATCAAAATAGACTCCGTTGGTTACTTCCACCCATCATTCCGAAGTTTTGCATTCATGTGAATGACTTCGTCGAATGATTAATCACATGCAATAGTCATATAATATTGATTCCAATTGAATCATCTACCATTATTTACAAAGATAATACTGCTTGTGTTGTTCAAATGCAGACAGGTTACATAAAGAGCAATATCTCCAAGCATATTGCTCCAAAACTATTTTTCCCACATCAATTACAAGAAAAGAGGAAATTAGTATTTTGTAAACTAAATCCTACGATAACCTCGCAGACTTGTTTACTAAGTCCTTACCAACTTCTATTTTTCAGAAATGTATTAAAGGAATTGGTATGCGACGATTCTGTGATTTGCAAGAGTCAGGGGGAGTAAATCTCCTAGACTAAACCTGTCCAAAGCATGTATTGTACTGTTTTTCCCTCTTTAATAGAGATTTTAATGAGGCAATATAACAACGTAAATAAACAAATATATCATATCTCTATTTTCCCCACAGGGGTGTTTGGGAGATAATAACTTCTCATATTTTTTTCTTATATGGTTTTTTGAGAAGTTATACTAGATTATAATCATTTTCCATGAGTTTTTCTTTCTACAAGGTTTTCTTAGGGAAATTTCACATATATGTCATATCATTTTCTTCTTATTTTCTCACTAGGTTTTAAAGGAGTTTTAATGACATATCTACAGAATGGTTTCTCCTCAAGTTTTTCCTACAGGGTTTTTCGAGAAGTTTTTCCAAGTACACTCAAGGATGATTACCAGATGACAATTGATCAAGGGGGAGTGTTACAACATATTTTTTACATGTGATCAATTCTCCTGTTAACTACCATATGAAGAGACACCTCTTTCCAAAAGACATCCCTTCTACAGTATATATATGTACTTGCTACAATATAATCAATCTAAGGGAATCAAAGAGTTCATTCCCTTCTCCCAATTCTTAACAAGATGAGAGCAGTTCTTAACAAGATGGATGCCTTTCTGGTTTCTGCTCGTGTCCAGCTCCAGCAGGCAGCAGGCTAGGGTAGCAGTAGAGCACCAGTACAAACAACCAGGTCTTTTCATACACATCGAGAGATCCGAGATCCATGCAATCGCCGTTCTTCGCTTCGTTCTAGGGACGCGGAAACTAGTGCAAAGTGCGGCAGCTGCGTGAGAACCGATCCTGGTCAATGACCGGTTGGAGACCGTTCCGAAAAGCTCCAAGAGGGAAAGCAGACAGACGTCGCAGCCTCCGTCCCACGTGGAACGAAGCAAAAGGAGAATTTTTTTTATTTTTATATTTTTTTAAAAAATATTTACAAAAATATATTTTTATTTTAAAAATTTAAAAAATATACTTCCAACGCCATCTGGGAGGGCTGCCCTCCTAGAGGACTATTTTATGACGTTTCCTAGAGGACGATTTTATGATGTTGCAGACGACCATCTGTCTTTTTATAGGCGGCCCCCTGACCAGAAATAAACTGCCATCTAGAAGGACGGCAAGGGGACCGCCTGCAAAAACACCAACCGCGGGGCCGATGTTTTTACGGGCGGCCCCCTTGCCACCGTTTAGGAGGGTGTTTTATTGCTGGGCCAGTATAAAACTCCCTCCCAGCCTTTAAAAATATCATAAAATTCACAGAAATCAAAAAAAAAATAAAGAGAAAGCTGAGAGCGAGGCTGAACGAAAGCAACGAAGTTCTACCGATTTGCTGATTCGTCCGCAGGTAAAATTTATTATCACTTTGTAATTTTATAGTACGAAATACTTGAACCTTTGAACTAACAAATTTGCATATGTCAAGGCACCGAAGTCTTCTCTACCTCTGTGCGACTTTGTGCGGTGGATAGATACGGAGATCCATCCAGAGGACGCAGAGTTTCTTCACAGGTCACGGAAATAGCACAGGGAGTGGCTCGAACGTCTTTGGGCGACAGAAGCAGAGTGGGAGGCTAAGCAGAAGAGAAAGGAGGAGAAGGAGCGACAGGAGCAGGAAGCCCGTTGTAACGTCCATAAATTCACCATCAAAATTCTGAACATTCATGTGTATTAAATTCCTGTCCAGAAAAGCCAGGGTACACAATTCCAAGTTGTCATACAGAGTACGTCTTATAAACAGAATAAAATTATATTACATAAATACAGCGGTAAAGGAAAAAGTCTTTATACAGCTAGCCAAGCGAAAACTTCCATTCCACAGGCATCTTGACGGCGGAGCCAGCCTAGTCCTCCTACTGATCCACGTCGGACAGGTACTCCACCACTGAGAGGGGGGAAAAGGAGCAAGATTGAGTACCACCTACAGCACTCAACAAATCACACCTGCAAATATGCACAATGCATGGGAATCAAAGATAGGCTAGAGGTTTATTTGCGTAAAAGCAGTCGTAAACAGTAGTAGTTCACAAATAGTAAAAATATTGATTAATTTAACAATATTAATCCTCTACTAATTAACGTTCACCACGTTAACCAGGCCTAACCATCCATCTTAACTATACCAGTTCCGTTGAATCAAGTTAATTAAGTAAGAGTGGGGCTAATCACGGTGAGTCTTGACCAATCGCCCATATCCGCGGACACGGCTATTCGAATAGTTTTTAAGTCTGATAAGAGGTGTACAACTGTACCCATAAGACACAACCCCACACACGTCCCCGTATGCTGGCGCATCACCACGATACCCCGTGAAAGGTTGTAACAGGACCATTCACGCAACCTCTCCCAAACCATCCACACCACGCTGAGGTTGGACCTGCCGCCAGGACACCCCACATCGGCCAGGCTACCCCCCTTGCGCCACAATGGATCCGGAAGCCGATCAACCCTACCCCGAGCCGACCCAACTCCATCATGCCTATCCTTACCATCAGTGCCTAGGAGAGGGAGAAGAGATGCTACAAGCCCAGCCGTTGCCCACGCTGGCTTGTGGTAAGTACAATTGATTGCCGAAGGGGTTCCCGCGAACCGGTCCTTAATTACCATGCATACGACCAGCAAAACCGTGCACCCACAGCCCACCATTTGGGTCAAATTTTAGTAATTTAATAGTAATATGTCTAATGTTACATTTCCCGACGTAGAGTCAAACCATGAATGTAAATGATAATATTTAATTCCCAAGTGAACTAATAATTTCTAAGCATGGCTAAGCATCGTAAGAATAATATTCTAATCATGTTGTTACCCAGGTGACAAGGAACAAGATTCAACAACTAGGGCATAATCTTAACTATATAAAGGTCATAATCCATACCACATGAAATAATAAAAACATGCATGTTTATTTAAATAAACAAAATATTTTAGCAAAAAGTGGGTACAAAATGATCAAGATTACAGTATGACTTGCCTTGCTCTGGCTCGACGTACTCGGCTACAACCTCGTAATACACGGGAGGGTCGACTGCGTCGGATTCTAATACAGACAATGCACAAACAATTAAAAACAGTACATAAAGGCAGCCAAACATGAGCTGAAAATATTTTTAATGAATTCTTGGTATTTTTTTTGGATTTAATGAAATTTGAATGGACTTAATCGGAGTTTGTATGAATTAATTATGAATTTTTGAAGTTTTATTGTGATTTCTATACAGAATCAATTATTAACCGATTTATTACACAATTAAACGAATTAATGTGTCAGCGGACCACGGGGACCGGCGCCGACAGGCGGGACGCATGGGTCAGTGGCGCATAAGAGGACGGCACACGGTGGACGTAGTACACGGGCGTGCGGCAACCGCGGACATAGGTACATGAGCGGCCCCGTTCTGCCGAGGCAGATCGGACGGCTCAGACCTAGTTGGGAACGAGACCCACCAACGTGCACGGCGCGGCGGAGGGCAGTGGCGAGCGGCGGAGGAGATGAGGAATCCGGCCGAGTGTTCACCGAGGTGCGGCGACCGACGGAGAGCGGCGAACGACGACGAATAGAGGGAGTTGGTAGCGGCCGAGGTTTGGGATGCCGACGCCGATGGGGTTCCAGCGGCACAACACGAGGACGGAGACGTGAACGAGGTATGGGAGGACCTAGCGAAGGTGTTGAACGTGTTAGGAGGGAAAAAGACCGAGTGGGTCGACGGAAATCCGCGGCCGACTGCTGGCAGAGAGGCTTACCGAAATGGGATGACAGAGTGGATGGAGTTCTGGCGGAAAACCGAGGAGGCCGACTGCCGGACAAGATGTAGCGGGGTGCGGTGAAGCTAGCGAGCACGAGCGCAGTAGTCGGTGATGGCTGTAGAGATGGCGATGTACGACTGGAGTCGGCGGAGCGCGGCGGCGATTCGTGAGCTCGGCGCAGAGGAGGTTTTGGTACTCAGCAGGCGTGGGCAACTAAGGGGAAAGTGAGAGTGGGGCACAAGGAAGGTTTTTAAGGACTCGGGCTGGAGAGATCGTGGCCGAGTTGGTCAAATTTCACGGGATTGAGGGCTGCAGCCATGGCGGCTTGTGGGTGCGATTCAACCACGGTCATGGGCGAGAGGGGTGGAGAAGGTGGGGGAAACGGGTGGGGACTTGGTCCATGCGGTTTGAATCAAGGGCCAAGGCACGGGGAGGGGGGAGCGGGAACGGGCAGAATCCGATGGACGGGGCAGCTCGATCCCCTTCGGCCGAGTCGGCCGGAGGTTGGGGACGATGTTGACATGTGGGCCCCTGGGCCCACATGTTAGCGAGAGGGGTGAGGGGAGCGGCGCGGGGAGAGCGGCCGGCAAGAGGGGCCTAGCCGGCGGTGAGAGAGGGTGAGGGACATGCGGGTGTGCAGGCCGCGCAAGCGGGCCGACACAGTGCTCGGTTGGTGGCCCAGCGGGAGGGAAAAGAAAAGAAAAAGGAAAAAGAGAAAGAAAAGAGAAGAAAAAGGATTTCCAGTTCTCTTCTAATTCCGATGAGAGTTTTTGATTTATTAAAAATACTTTCACTGCTCTAAAAATTCCAGTAAAAATCCTGTTAGTGTATTTTGGCAAGGAGAATATAAGAAAAATATTCCCAGCCATGATAATTTATTACTTTGCATTTCACATTTACTTAATTCATTTGGCCAATTTAAATTATTTTTCTTGGGACATTTTTTTAGGTATATTTTGTGTGGCTATATTTAAGAGGGAAATTCAGGGTGTGACACCCATGAGGTAGACAGGGAGAGAAGCATAAGAGGGCACTATGTGTGAAGCAAGCTGGGTCGGAGGCGGTGAGGAAGGGGAAGTACTCACGCTGCACACAGTAGATGCATATTTAGTCGGATCTCTATTTGAAATACCCTAAGGCATGTAATAATGATAACTAGAAATGTTTCCTATGCCGTTTGTACTCGTTGGATGGATAATTTCATTAGGTTCGTAAGCAATTAACGTGTGCTTGGTTGTTACCGCTCGGAATCTACTTTCGCCATGAAGTTGAAACTCGAAAACTCATATTTTTGATCAGTTTCGTCGCAAACGTAGACCATGAGGAGTACATCGTTTGATCGACAAGCATAAATGAAGTAAAGAGGTTTTTACAGTAAACGTAGGATTAATAAAACATGATGTACAACAGGCTAACTACTACTGGTACAACGTACTACGGGCCCTGGCCGTAACCTTTAGACCTCTTCATCTTCCTACCCTGCGCTCGCACCTGGCCCTGGGAGTACATTAGCCAGTCTGGTGGTATGGCACGGCCAGCGCGGCTTGCCTGCACGGGTGTGCTAGCTGGTGGGTCCTGTGTCTGTGGTGGCGGAGCTCCTCCGAGCTGCGAGGAACCTTTACCTCTTGGATCTCCTTGTCCTCCAAGTCCTCCAAGTCGTCACCCTCAAAAGGATCCGATGCCCAACCGCTGCCGCGTGCGCCCTGCGCGGAGGAGCCAGCGCCAGCAAACATCCCCGATGGTGTAGAGTGGAACCCTGTGCACAAAATTGTTGATAATTGTAAACCAGAATTTTACAAGGCAAAAGTAAACTTTGATCTAACCTGAAGGACCTCATGTGGTGGCCCCGGGGGCACTGCTCATGCCCAACTGCGCGTGTGGTCATTTGTGGTACGCTCCCTGCGTGGACGTGCCAGCTCCGGATGGATGTAGGTACGGTGTAGCGAAAATTACACGGAAGCATATTGATGTAAAACGGTGCATGTCGTAGAAGGAAACATGTTATGAACCGATGGTTAACGGAATTTACCTCTGGAGGGGCTAGCTAGCTGACTGGAACCCTGCTGCTGCACTCTTGCTCCTGCGGGCCATGGCTGGTGCTGACGTACAGCTATGGGAGGTACCGTATCGACCGCACGACAAGTGAGCGCACGAATCACTATATATATCGACTGATGGATCCTCCCGAAAGTCGTCCTCTGCTCCTCCTCAGTCAACACGATCCCACTGTCCAACCGTCCGAACACCGCATCCACATCAGACTGAATCTGTCGCGCTGCGTCGACCTATTTCAAATGTGACGTGAATATGTGTTAGAACCGTGGACACCTACAAAGGGAATAGCAAAGTGCAAAGAGAATATGACTTACCGCGAGAAAGTAGTCCTGTTCACGGTGTGTAGGATACGTGTCAGTCGCTGCGGCGACATGTGGCTATGGATCATCTGGGGTGAATGTCACGCGTGTGCGGGTGCGGGGCTGGTACCACCTGAGGTATGCTAGGTAGGTGTTATCAGTGTGTGGACGTACCTCGTCGATGACCTCCTCCGTCGCCAACAATCAGTCGTCCAATTACCTCTGCAGTCGGGGATACCACTGAGTGCCGCCTACTTGTCCCCTACAATTATACCTATTTATAGAAAGTGCATTAGACTTCATTAAAGAGTTGTAGTACTCAACAAAGATCACAGCTATACTTGTGGGTGATACACCGGCACACTGGAACGTGTGTGGGGCTGTGTCTTGTGGGTACAGTTGTACACCTCTGATCAGAGTAAATCTATTCAAATAGCCGTGCCCGCAAATATGGGCAATTGATCAAGACTCACCGTGATTAGTCTTACCCTTACTTAATTAACTTGACTTAATGGAACTGGTATAGTTCAGGTGGATTGTTAGGCCTGGTTAACATGGTCTAACGTTAATTAGTGGAGGATTAAATATTATTCAATTAATCAATTTTTTTATTGTTTGCAAGTGCTTTTACGCAAATGAACCTCTAGCCTATCTTTGACTCCCGTGCATTGTGCATATTTGTGGGTGTGGTTTGTTGAGTACTGTGGGTGGTACTCAGTCTTGCTCCATTTTCTCCTCTCAGTGGTGGAGTACATATCCAATGAAGACCGTCACGAGGACTAGGCTGGCTCCACCGTCAAGATGCCTGTGGAATGGATGCCTCCACTTGGCAAGCTGTATATAGGCTTTGTTTATCTTTACCGTTGTATTTTTGTAAGACTATTTTATTCTGTTTGTAAGACGCACTCTATATGGTAACTAGGTTTTGTGTACCCTGGCTTTCTTGGCTAGGGATTTAATACACATGAACGTTCAAAATTTCGATGGTGAAATTCCGGACGTGACACGTGAAGGCCGTGGACAGAAGGTGCCTAGTTGGGCACCCTTGACGGCTGACAAGTAAGACTGGTGGGACCGGTCGAGGCCCCGGTCGAGTAGCTCCGGTGTCTGGTACGTTATACCTGCATGCAAATAGAGAGTTAGCGTAATTTTTATTGTCAAAGCAACAAGTAAGAGTAAGTTCGCAAAGTTAATTGAATAACCACATTACAAATTATTATTAAGGTTTATAGTATTATTACATGACAATAAAAAACAACAATATGGTACATACTGTTCTATTACAAAGATCAAACACGCAACAAAGCAGGAGAACTTAAGTTATAGAATCTCTATTACATCGATACATGGACTAGCACTACACCGCAGCCAGTGTTCGCGTAGACCATGGTCTAGATAGTCTAGACCGCGTCTAGATGTGGGACGGTGGGTTGTCGTCCGGTTTAGGGCCTAAACCATGCCCTAGACCATTTTTCCGTCTAGTCGGTCAAAGACGGTCTTAGACCGTCTAGACCAAGTAATTAGACCATGCTGAGTCTAGTCTAGACAAAAAAAAATGACGTCTAGACCATGGTCTATGCGTTGGACTGTAAAATATTTGGCGCGCAGGAGCTCAAATGTTTTGGCCCGCTAAGGCCCAAACGGCTTAGGTTTGGTGGGAGTACATCTCATTTTTTCCTATTCCACCGACAGCCTCCACATCCACGAAGAAACACCGCCCTTCTCTGTGTCTCTTCCTCAACTAGTAGCTGCCGCGGGTGCCGCCGCTGCTGTCGTTGCCTGGGCCACCGCTGCTGCAATCGCCGAGGACGCCGCTGTTGCCGTCGTCAGGGCCGCTGCTGCAGTACCCGGGGCCACCGCTGCTGCAGTACCCGGGGCCGCCACTGCTGCAATATCCTTTAGGAAAATAATTCAAAGTGTTATGATGAGTTTGAGGATAATGAAAGGTTTAATTTGAAGCTAATGGAAGATTCATTCCTGCAAAATAAGGTAACACTTAAATCCAACTTTTGTCACTCTCAAATATTCTCTGGAACATGTTGACTTGTTGAGTGTATTTACATATATGCCAAAAATATATGCCGATAGTATAATGTATGGTATATCGTCTAGACCGTCTAGACTTTTGTCTAGACTGGCTAGATTCTAGACCGAGGGTCGCCGTCCGTCTAGCGTCTAGCGTCTAGGTGAACACTGACCGCAGCACCACCAAATGCTCGAGAACGTCTAGGACGGGGTCGTCTTAAAGTTGTGCCTTCACCCGTAGGATGACTACCATCAACGCCTGAACCCGATGGTCCAGCTTCCGCCGCACTTGGACCGGTTGCATCCTTCGGACATTTCTTGTAGGTGTGGCTTGTCTGGTCGCACTTTGATCAATGTTTATACCTTCCACCGGCTTCTGACTCATCCATGTCATTACGAATGCGTTTTGTCTTGCGGCGACCTGTTTTGTCCCTCAATTTTGTTGGATCAGGAATATAGATAGCTTGAGAATGCTTGGTAGTAAACGTCCCCGCAATTCCAAAGCCGTATATCTCTCTACCTAGGTACTGTAGATTGCTTCTTTCCTGAATGAGGTGAGACAAAATGACATGCTTCTATCCCGCACTCACCGCTCGCAGCAATAACATGAGAACATAGCTTGTGGAGCAGAGTAGGCTTTCGGCACGAGCACTTGTAGGTCTCGTCTTCCTTCAGCACGTACTCCTGCACAACTCTTTTGTGGTAGATTTCACGCATGCCCTTGTCGACACACAATATTTCAAATCTGTGCTCTTGTGTATCTTGAGGTATAGCTCGATGTCTTCGGGCCTTATTACTTTTATCTTGCATGTACTTAGTCAGTAGTGTGCCAAAGAAAACATTATTGTCTGCCATTGAGGGGCCAGCTGCTCTGAACCGATCTCTGAAGTACTTGTATGTGTCATGCAAGATAAATTTAACAATGCCAAGAAGTGGGTGCCCTCGAACACCACGCATCACCCAGTTGTAAATCTCTGCCAAATTTGTGGTCATTATACCGAATGAAGAACCATTTTGTCATACAATAATGCACATTTCTCCTTTGGCTCATTCTCAATCCACTCCGAAATTTTTCTAACCGACGATGCCGACATTCTTCTTATCCGAGGTCCGTCACTTGATAGAGGTCCAAGAGCTTGTGGAGTCTCATCCCCTACAAAGGTAGCCCTTCTGGACTACTCATCTGTTTGTTTAGATGTCAGCTCATCCAATCTCCTCCAAAGCTCGTTGAATTTCTTCTCCTGATTCTGGGCGCTCTGCCTCTTGAAAAGATCCATAAGGTGCTTATTTTTAAACTGCCTGTAGAAATTAGCACCCATATGATGCATGCACCATCTACTTTGAACATTGGACCACCTTGGTGGGTACCTTTTCTCAGCACATCCATCCCTTAATTCCTCAATTGCTGGCAGCAAGCCGGCGTGATGGTCATGTATTAGGCATACGTCTAGCCTCATCCGTACAACTGCAGACTTAACCCTTTCTAGGAACTAGTACCAGCTATCAGTGTTCTCGCTCTCAACAAAAGCAAAAGCCACCGGTAGAACTTGGTTGTTCCTATCAACTCTAATTGCTGTTAATATCTGTTCTCTGTACTTTTCGGTCAGGAATGTCCCATCGATGCAGAGGATGCAACAACAATGCACAAAAGCCTGAATACAAGCACCTAATGCAAAGAATACCCGTTGCAGCACACTTTGATTACTATGGTCAATTGATGGAAAAGCTTTCAGGTCGTAGCAAGTCTCCGGATTCCTCTGAACAATTGTCACGCCCAGAAATTCACCAGAATTTTCAAAGCTAATTTGTGCAATAAATCCTCGTCCAGGAATCAGCCGAGGTACACAAATTGACAATTTGATAAACATAACCAAAACGAAATAACGATAAATACTTACAACAGAGGCACTTAGTCCTCACACAGGAGAAAACAGCAGCGGAACGGCAACTAGCGTAGCTTCAGCACCAAGCCACATGCAGCTCAACTGGGGTATAAGCCAAACACCAACTTCTCCTCCTCGCAAAGCTTCACTCTAAAGATTGCAATAATGCAAGACTGAGTACCACCCACCGTACTCAACAAGCCACACTAGGGAATGCAATGTAATGCAATAGGATACCAAAGGAAAGGCATAATATGACTTATTTGCATAAAACAGCATTTAAAACATTTGCACTTTAAAACCATTAAAACAGTATAGTTTAATTATTAATTAGTATTGAATCAACCACTGAACAGCGCTCCAACGCAGTTCAGGCCCAAACCAAAACATCTCCAAACAGGAGCTATCAAAATTCCATCACTTATTTCCATTAATGAGTAGTGTGAGACTAATCACAGAAACATTGCTAGGCCGCTCATTAACCGCGAGCACGGCTATTCGAATAGTTTTACTCTGGCCAGAGGTGTACCAATTTACCCACAAGACACAACTCCACAACACATCGCTGTGCGCCTTAATACCACCACGGTACCTCGGAAAGGAATTGTGATAAGACCCTCCATGTAACCCGCACAACAAGGGAGCCACCCGCTGGACCACCAGTTTCCGGCAGGAGCTGATCAGGCCCCCAACAGGGAAACGATCCAACGCCCAAGACATGGACTTATTGACGCAGCCATGGTGGTCTTATTGACACAGCCACAACACACCATGGTGGACCCCGGTTGAACGTACTACACATTGGATCCTACCATTACCCATGCTGGCTTGTGGTTAGCACGAGTATTGCTTCGCAACAAGTAGTCCGCGAACCGGTCCTTAACTGTCATGAGCACCGCTAGCAACAGTCCAACCTGGTGCTCACAACCCACCATCAATCAAGTTTTAGTTGACATAGTTAATTAATCAACCACGACTCACTGTCGTGAAAATATAGCCATTAATCCATAATTAGTCATAAATGAGTCATTAATTACCCACATAAAATGACACTATAGTTTCTAGGCATGGCTAAGCAAAATCCTAAATAATCTAGCCAAATAAATAATTAAACATCTGGCTAGTCAATATTATTACCCGGAGTATCAAGGTATAGATATCAACATCAAAATGGCCATAATTATCAATGGATATTGGATAATAAGTAAATACCCACAATAATGTCATTCGAAAACATTTCATGCAATAACTTGAAAATAAAATACTTTCACAAATGGGATCAACATGCTCAAGGAGATTGTCGTGTGACTTGCCTTGCAATCGCAAAAGTCTTCAAATACTCTTCCGAACTCTTCCGTAGACTCCGAAGTCTTCCGAATCGACGATATACGTAACTACACGTAAAACAATAATAATCCTAAGAAACTCCAAATAAACAATACATAAAAATACATAAACGAGTGAATTATGATTTTAGATAATTTAGGAAGAATAACGGGTCGATTCGGACTTCAAACGGAAAATATATGGCTTTTGGAAGATTGAATCCAGAATGAATCCGAAAAGAATTGAAAAGGAATATTCTTGGGAATATTCTCTCGGAAGTTAATTAATGGAGGAAATGTTTTTGGAGGGATAATTGAGTGGGGCCCATTTGTCATACGAAACAAGGGAGAGGAAACTGCTTGGGCCCCGCATGGCATACACAGATGAGGGCCACCCAGCAGTGACTCAAGGCGAGGGCAAGCTCCTGCCCCATGGCAGGATGCAGCGACGGGAGACCGAGGCAGGGGAGAAAAGACGCCGGCGGCGAGGTTGGCGCGGAGCCGAGGCGAGGGCGACGACGATGCGGCACCGACGGTGACGGGTTGATGGCACAGGGCGGAGGCCGAGAGGAGGCGACGTCCTCGGGGCGGCGCATCGGCGTCGGGGCGACGGACGGCAGCGGACGCCGAGGGGCACCAGAGCGGAGGGAGATGAGGAAGAGAGGCGGTAGCTAGATGCAGTGTGGCGGCGTTCTCGCGGGAGCGACGCGAGGCGGCTTCGGTGCGACGGCGACGCATCAACAGGCAGAGGAGGAGGGAGGCGGCTCCGGCGGACAGGTAGATGCCGGCGACGACGAGGCCGAGCGGGGAACAACACGGCGCCTGGCAGAGAAGATGGAGGCGACGGGGCAGATGCTCACCGGCAACGCACGGCAGATGGGGATGACGACGACCATGGCGACAGCAGGCAGAGGAGGGAGGAAGCGGATACGAGGATGCTCACCGGCGGCTAGGCAGAGACAGCCGGCAGGGCGGCGGCTGAGGCAGCGCAGGACGCCGGCGCGGCGGCGGGTGTAGACGGCGGCGCGGCTTCCGAACCAGCGGCGCACGGGAGAGAGCGGCGCTGGGCGGCGGTAGATGGAGACAGCAGGGCAGCGGGACGGGGTGGCGGCGGCGGCCTGGCGGCGTGGAGAGGAGCAGAGCCGGCTAGGGCACAGGGGGCAGGCGGCGGCTATATATATGGGGCTTGGCTCCGGCGGCGGCACGGGAGCGGCGACGCGGCGGATTCGGCGGCGGCGGTTGCGGGGCGGAGGCGTAGGGGGTGGCGCTGGGCTGGACCGGCGGCTAGCTTGGGCCGAGGACGGGCGCAGGCCGAGGGGAGGCGCGGCGCCGGGGCGCAGGCCGGGCCGAGGAGAGGGCGCGGGCACGGGCGAGCGAGAGGGCGCGCGGGCACGGGCACGGCAAGGGAGAGGGCACGGGCACGGGCACGAGCGAGGGAGAGCACGGGCGAGCGAGAGGCGCGGGCCGGGCAGGGAGTCTCGGGGTGCGGCGTGGCGGCCCGGGCCGGGAGCTCGACCTGGAAGAAAGACAGAAGAAGGAAGAAAAGAGGAAAGGGGAAAAAGGAGAAAGGAGAGGGGTCTTCTGATAAAATTCCAAATTTGGAAAATTGGAATTTATAAATTTGAGATATATTTCTGAATTGAAGATTTGTAGAAATATTCAGAGGTCGGAATATTCTGATAATCAGAATCTATACATATATATATATATGGGATATTGAGGGTATATACATTCATACATATATATATATACATACGTATATATACATAGGTATAAATATATATATTGGGAATCAAACAGTATTTGGAAGTAATTAGAAAAAGAATATATGTAGTGGGGGTCCGGGAGACGGAATATATTGTGGGATTCAGAGAATGAAGAATATTTTCCCGATGGAAATTTGGGGAGTAGAATATCGGGATATTCGAGGAATATTTGGGAAAACAAATATCGGATTATTCATCGGGTTGGGAACTAGAGGGGATTTTCTGGGAAACATTTATATGTCCAAAATAGATGAATATTTTGGGGAATTCAAAAGGGAGACTATTTGGCGGGATTCGAAAAAGAAGGGTATTTTATCAAAGAATATTTGGGGAAACCGGATCTCGGAATAATTCGGGAATCCGATAAAATTGGGAATTATTTTGCAGAGATCAATAGTTCGAATTATTCAAGCATAATTGAACTTCCCAAAATATGTGGATATTTTGGAGATGCGGGAAATTATAATATTTTCCCGGGAACAGGAAAATGGAATATTTCGAATAAAATATCTTGGGATTAGAGAATTGACAAGGGTGTTTTATTAGGACCAGAATTTGGAGAAATCTCAGACGATTAAAGATTTGGATTTGCTTCGACGGAAAAGGAGTTTAAGGGAATATCTAGGATTTATCTCAAAGGGGAATATAGATATTTCGAATACAAAGGATCTCAGATTGGGAGTCCAAAAGAGTTCTAGAGTTTCAAAAATGAATAAATCCGGTAACTCCGAATTTAGGTTTTCGAGGCGACTTTAGGGTTCTGGGAACGACACAAAACCCTAGAGGAAAAGGGAGTCAGAGTTCATGATAAACGGGGGAGACTTCAAAGGACTGAATTAGAAACGACCCGAACAGGGGAAAGGAAAGGGAATTTATTTATATTTAATTACTTTACTTTAGTGATCTTTATAGCATTAAAATTAATTCTGTAGCTCCGAAAAATCCAAGAAAATTTCAGAGAGTTTATTAAATCACGAGGAATTTAATATTGTAAATACTCAAATGCTTAAAATACTCCGACAAAACCCCTGGAATATAAAAGCATCCAAGTATTTATTTAAAGATTTAATCTTGGGATTTTTAATATTGGAAATTTCAAAATTTTATTCAAACTCTTTTCTCAAACAAAATTTCTAGTGTATTCTTATATTTCCATTTACCCACGATAATTTTTAATTAAGGCGATTTTCGGGGCGTTACAACAATATAGGCTAAGAGACGAGGCAAATTATCATAAGATACTTCAAATGTATCAAACCTCATCTCTACAACATTCTGTTTTGTCCTCCATGCCTTAGCATAACTAATTGTGTATTTGAATTTCTCTTCAATATGTCTAACGATTGACCTTGGTTTGTACCTCAGGTTGTTCACAATGTGGGAGTACATCTCTGTTGCATCAAATGCAGATGTCATGTTTCTATGGTATTTCTCGACACCTTGTAAGTACATGAATGTTCGGTCACGATTGAAACTTGCTAATAATCCTTCCATTTACCCTTGAATGCGTGCACCCGCTATAGACACCCATCCTTCACGCACTTTACTTCATACACCGACTTGCTTGACTTCACAACCGAGAACTCCCTCTGATGTGACACCGCCCATTGTTTCACTATCTCCTTCAAATCCTATATATATGCATATTTAGCCCCCTGGATGACTTCGTTCTCCTTGTACTCCCATGGCACATGATGCCGCTCGGAGATACTAAGGTCGGAGAAGTCCTCGTTGCTCCATTCTGCAGACATCATATTATTCTCATCAGACGAATCATCATCCTCTGCATATTCATTTTCAACATCTTCCCTATCCATTTCTTCAACGATGGTGTCAATTAGTTCTCCCTCATCTACCGCACCTATTGGCTGTCTATCTTCTTTATTCTCTCCTTCATTTTCTTCCATTGTTTTGGCATCACCTCCCGTCGTACTTAGACCCTTATTATCTTGCACGGGCATTGCAGCAACGGTGTTATCCTTCTCATACACCAACACAAGTATGCCCAATGGCCAACCACGTTGGAATGCATTTTTCACGTACCATATCTAAGTGGCAGTGCAATCCATCGGCATCAGTTCAAAAAAAAAACCTTCAACTGTATGACTGACTACAACATACAAGGTTATTGCATTGATCTGGGGGTCGAGTCAAAAGCCTCGCATCAGCCAGTTGTACACTGACCCGAAACTTCTCTCAGCTGGCCTATCAATGCCCTTAGCCGTTGAACTAAACTCCGACAGATCTACACTTTGTGGACCATACCTAACATTTCCTTACCCGTGAAATAACTGAAATATCACCTTATTTGACATCTCTGTTGATGAAAAAATACAGTTAAACTAGGTACTGATATTCTCCTCACATCTAATACCGTGTAATCGAGATTTTATAACTACCATCTTTACACAAATTACGTCGCCTAACAGATTGACTAAAAATCTACAGATCTACGAGTAACAACTTATTGCAGTCCTAGTGGTCTAGTGGACATGCATGTTGGCCTATGGGCCCACGGGTCCAAAAGAAGCTTATATGCTTCCTTTTTGTCGGGTAAGCTGGATTTGCGAAGGATTTGAAAGGCCCATGGTACGAAAATGGTTCAATCCTTTGGCCCACTTTAATGGGCCCAGTAGACTTCAACTCGTGGCACATGAGTTCCCGACATTTCAGCATATGATCAATAAGGCTCTATTGGTAGAAGAAGCTAATAGAGAAATGGTGGACATAAGGAAACGTAAAGCCTCACAGTTTGGTTTCCAACAAAAGGATGGAACTTTTCGAAGAACCAACCCATCAGGACAGTTTAATAGAGGCACAACCCAGTATGCCCCTGCTACTGGCTTTACTCCTCGCCCATCTACCCCCAAACCACCCCAACAAGCGTCAGGTGTCAGCAGTGCTAATAGTGGAGAAGTAACTCCACGACACCCGCCGTATCGACCAGAAGCTTGGCCGAAGTCGAGTGTTACCGTTGCCATCAGATGGGACATTACTCTCGACAATGCCCTCAAGGCCAAGGCAATACCCAACCAGCGCAGTCCAATGTAGGAAGTAACAGAGTATCCACGATCGGTCCCAAGGATGTCAACCCACAGAATAGCAGATCAGTATCGCAAACCTCGCCTGTTTTCAGAAGATCTCGTCTCAATTGCCTAGATGCAGAAGGTGTTCACGACACCTTAACCTTCGAGACCATAGACGAAGCAACAGAAGATTAGGTTCCACCAAAGCAGATGGACCTACAACACGTCCTGGAAGATTAAGTGACGAGACCGGCGTAGCCACCAGGATATCGTGAAGCTTTTGCCAAGACCCAAAGGACGAAGTTCGGAATAATGTAAAGGACCGACGAAGGCCTAGTTAGATAGGTTGTCCTAGTCCTCCCTCATAGCCCTCGTGGTTCCCCTTATCTCGAATCTCGGGGACGAGATTCTTTTTAAGGGGGTAGGCTTGTAACGCCCCGATTTCCAGGCCGTTGAAAACTATTTTAGTAAAAACCCTAATTTCAAAAAATTTTGGATTTTTATGTGTGCTTAAGGATTAGTGCCGTAGATCTCATATCAAAACCCCTTGAAACCCTAAAAATCTCGGTCCCAAATTCTCTCCAGATTCCGAGACTTGAATTTTGCAATTCGACTGTCTCTCTCTCTCTCTCTAAACTTTCTCGGGAAAAATCCAAAATCAAATACGTCCTAAAAATCCTCTGTACTCAGGTTCGAATTTTGCAATTCAAAGCCCTCCAATAAAACCCTTCGAAAATTGCCTTTGAAGCCCTCCATTTAAATCTCCTTATTTTATTCTTCTCGAAAACCCTAAATTCCATCGAGAACCCCTCTTCCCAAAAATTTGCCAAATTTATATCTTCTAAAACCCTCAAATCCCAAGAATTAAATTTAAATTCTAAAATTCCCTCGAGGTGCTCCAATTCTAATCTTTTACAAAAAGTCCCAGGAGTTCGAATCCCAAAATTAAAATCAAATCCGAGTTTAAATCTCCAGATGATCCTCTTAAAAAACTCTCTTTAAACCTCCCTTTCATATATATATATATATATATATATATATATATGGGAGAAACGGATAGGGATTTTTGGAGAATTGAAAGGGTATTAATTTTTGGAATTGGTGTTTGATTTCTCGGGAATTAAATCAAGGGAATTTTTGCATAGGAACTTTGATATATATATATCCAGACAAATATCCCAACCAGTAAAAGTCCTCCTCAAAAATCTCCAGAATTTTGTGGGCCCAAGGAAGAAATTTTGGATTAAATCCCTATTAGAAAATTATCAAAAATCCTTCAAAAACAAATCCCAGGAAAATATTAAGCGCTCTTATTCCTCTGGGCCGCCCCCTGTTTATCTCGGCCCAGCTCCTGCACACCATCCGGCCTCCCTCTGTGCGCGCTGACATCAGGCCCCACCGGCCAGGCGCACAGTCGCCCGTGCACCCCGACGCGACGCACGCGCCTCGGGTCGGGCCCCACTGGTCAGTCTCCCCGGCCGAGCGCCACGGACGCCGTCCCACCGCTCGCCACCTCAGCCCTTCTCGGGCCCACCCGTCAGTATTCCCCGAGACCAGCGCGGACGCCCGTTTTTTTCCTTCGCGGGCCCGCCTGGCAGTCATCGTCTTCCCCGTCTTCTTCTTCCTCTGTCTCTCTCTGCTCTCTCTCTCTCCCTCTCTCGATCCTTCTCCTCTCTCCCCGACACCATACTCCGTGCCCATACCTCTCTGCCCCGCTAACCCCAAGCACATGCGGCACTCCTCGTCCACGCCGCGGGACCAGAGCCCGGCGCAAAACATGGCCGCCATGCTCCTCGCCGTCCCGTCGCATCAACCTGCCGCGCCATACCCCTCTTTTTCCCCCCTGAAGACAGCACGGCAATACGCATGACGCCAGCCACAGTGCTCAACCCAAGCTTTCGTCGCGTCATCCCTGCCAGCCGTGCCATGCCACCTCTCCACCGCCTCTGTCCATCGTCGCGACGCGCCGCCTCCCGCGCTATAAATCCTCTGCACTGCCGCGCCATCCTTGCCCCCAACCCGAGCCCGAGCCTCCATCTCTGCCGCGCCATGATTTTCCCCATCCCGGCTCGAGCTCTGTGAACTGGCACCGCCGCACGACGTCGCAATACCAACGCGCGAGCTCCCGCCCCGCCGCCGCTCGGGACCAAACCCGATTCGAGCCGCCGGGCTCCAAATCGAGCTTGAGCTCGAACCAGACACCATAGCCGCCGCCGCCGTCCGTTTGCCCCTTCCCCGGTGAGCTCCCTGCTCTATTCTTTCCCCGTTTCTCCCTTTTGCGCAACGCCGTCTCCAGTCCGTGCCCTCACCCGAACCCCGCCGCCGGCGCCGGCGTCTCACCACTGCTGCCGTGCTCCATCCCTCTCCCCGCCGCCCCTGATCCACGCCGCCGGTCGCCATCGCGATCTCCCCCTGTCGATCCGAGCCGGCCATCGCGTTCTCCTCCTTCCCCGCTCCCCGACGCCGCCGCCGCTACCGCCAGCCCACCGCCGCTCGCCGGCGCCGCTCAGAGCGCCGGCCGGTATCGATCTCCCTCGGCCTCTCTCTGTCCCTCGCTCGCTATCTCTCTCCGTCTCTCGCTCTCTCTGTGTCTCTCTCTGCCAGTGGCCCCTTCCCCCTTCTCTCTCACTGCCTGGGACCCCACTGACATGTGGGTCCCTCTGACCCACGGCCCCACTCCATAACCACTCCCAGTACCCCATGACATGTGGGTCCAGCATAATTAAAAATTTAATTAATCACTAATTACAATTATGACCCATTGACAAGTAGGCCCCCTTTATTTTAAAATCCCTTGAACAGTGCCCCTCCTCCTCTCACTGCGAGTGGGCCCACCCCTCAAAATCTCTCTCTTCTGCCACTGGCCAAGGGCCCCACCTGTCAGCCCAAATTCCAAAATTAATTTCTTTGTTTTTCCAGAAAAATCCCTAGAACTTCTAAAATCCATATCTTTTCAACCGTAGCTCCGATTGAGCCCGTTCAAGTCTTTAAATTTTTTTAAAAATAAGATCTACCTCATATCACTATTAGTAATTAATAATAATATTTTATTTCTAGAATTTTGTGTGTTTTTCTCTCGTTTTGCGCGTAGTCGACGCTTCGGAAATTCGTCGGACGTCGGATTTTCGCGAAGTTTGAAGATGAAGACTGAGACAAGTCACTCCTTGACCATATTGCTCTCAAGTTTAAAATGTTTTATTTACAAAATTGCATTGCTAGTGTGCAGGATAAAATTGATCGATCTTGGTTTGCGTGACAAACTGAAGGACATGCCCGGTAGTCACATAAACCCTGTAGGTCTTTGATATCCTATTTCTTATCACTCCACCTCGTGGTACCTCAGTAACCGTGCTTTCTGAGCATGGATTCCGATGGTTCTACCCACATCACTAATGGTTGTCGATTTGGGAAAATAGGGTTTCAAAAGGTTTGAAAAACCGACATGCGATATCGGTGAATTTACGAAACAAAATTATTTGTGAAAATCCGCGGTGCAAACTGATCGCCTGTGTGGTGTCACTTCGTATTCGCATATAAGGACCGTTTCCTTGGGGAATTTCATTCGAGCATCTCATAGTGCGACCACACGGGTGGAATGAGACACCCCTGCCCGAGTAACTAGTGTTCTCAGGATCGTTTTCGGTTGCTAATAAATATGGGACTGGTTGGGTGCCAAGAGGGTGATATACCCTCGTTCTTGAGTACAGAAAATGAGTTCCTGGTACTTGGTTGAGAGAACCTATTTATAGGGCAACGTGTTATCCTAGGAAGTCGTTGAAAAGGCCCTGTCACGAACCTTCCCCACTGACAAGTGCAGGAAGTAAACTCGCGTCATGTGGGTAAAACGTGCATCCTTTGCAAAGGTCTCTATGAACTGTTCGAACAGCCGTGCCTATGGTTACGGGCGAATGTGAGGTGATTCCTCTAGCGTAGTTTTGTTTGCCAATGTTTTGTGAAAATGATTTGTGGTAAGGGAATCGTTACCGGAATCGGCCTCAGTGTCTGATGGATGACCTGAGTAGTCTAAAACGGGACTGTGTGATCCGGGATGTCGAATGGCATCATAGTTTAGGCTTCCCGAGTGGAAGCGGAGTATGTTATGAGTTGAGATTATGGATGGCTCGAGGAGCCACTGAGATGATATATGAGATGAAGTTCTGGATAGGACGAAAGTGAAAGAAAAATAATAGAGGAAAATGAGATTACGTCCTGGAGTGGACAAAATTGAAAATAAAGTAATAGATGAGCATATAGTGGTAAGCTGCGTGTGGGCAGATCCATTGAACCGCTGTCACGATCCGACAGGCTGTAATAGAATATCTAAAATCAATTAAAATTTGATTCGTCCGCTCAAGTTGTTGAAAAGCAATTCGCGAACAGGATCAAGGCGAAAGTCTCCTTCCAGTCATATTGAGACAACTCACACTTAGGTTTTCAAAAATGTTTTCAAATGAAAAGGTTTTGGAAAATAAACCCCAGTCTATCTTTGATAGCCTGTATGCTCATATTTTTCGTGACTTGCTGAGTATGTAACTACTCAATCTATCTCTTTTCTCTCCTCATTCAGGAAGAGTGAAGTTGAAGTGAAGATTAAGGTTTCTTTCCTAATTCCATGCTGTTGCTTGTGGAATGGGTTCTCGTTGCGTTGTCGTTCCGCTGTTATCGTTCTGTTTGCAGGTTGCTTCTCAGGGCTTATCCAAAGTTGCAACTTATAAAGGTATAATATATATATTTATTTATATATTTACTGTGGTACATCTTCGTTGACCGCGGGTACTAGCAAGGTTTCCTGGGACTAGTACCAGCATCGCGGTTCCGTGGGAGTTGGTTCACACCAATCTCCGCGGCGCTTTCTCTTTGGTGTTACTATAGGTGGGCCAGGGTGGGAATGCTACATACTTGGACCCTCATCATCTTGCACAGGCATTGTAGCAGCGGTGTTATTCTTCTCATATACCGACACAGGTATGCCCAGTGGCCAACCACGTTAGAATGTATTCTTTACGTACTATCTCCAAGTGGCAGTGCAATCCACCGGCATCAGTTCCCAAAAAAAACCTTCAACTGCACGACTAACTACAACATACAAGGTTATTGCGTTGATCTGGAGGTTAAGTCGAAAGCCTCGCATCAGCCAGTTGTATACTGACCCGAAATTTCTCTCAGCTGGCCTATCAATGCCCTTAGCGGTTGAACTAAACTCCGACAGATCTATACCTTGTGGACCATACCTAACATTTCCTTGCCCGTGAAATAACTGAAATATCATCTTATTTGACATTTCTGTTAATGAAAAAATACAGTTAAACTAGGTACCAACATTCTCCTCACATCTAATACCGTGTAATCGAGATTTTATAACTATCATCTCTACACAAATTACGTCGCCTAACAGATTGAGTAAAAACCTACAGATCTACGAGTAACAACTTATTTTCATATAGTACTATACACGTACTAGTACAATACTACATCAATAGATTTTACCTGCGGACGAATCAACAAATCGGCAGAACTTCGCTGCTTTCGTTCAGTTTCGCTCTCTGTGATTTCTGTTAATTTTATGACATTTTTAAGGCTGGGAGGGGGTTTTATACTCCAGCAATAAACCGCCCTCCCAAAGGGCGGCAAGGGGGCCACCCGTAAAAACGTCGGCCCTGCGGTCGGCGTTTTTATAGATGGCCCCCTTACCGTCCTCCTAGGAGCGGTTTATTTCTGGCCAGGGGACCGCTTGCAAAAGGACAGACGGCCGTCGGCCGCCCGGCCCATGACCGTCTACCACGTCATAAAATCGTCCTTTGGGAGGGGCGTTGGGAGTATATTTTTGTAAATTTTTGAAATGAAAATATACTTTTGTAAATATTTTTTTTAAAAATATAAAAATAAAAAAAATTCGCAAAAGGATACACGAGAAACTGGGCTAGTAAAGGGAATATATACAGCCCAAATAATAAACAAGCCTATTCAGACTCCACCCCAACCTCGGTGTCTCGGCCGAGTTTGACACCTTCGGCCCACTAAGCAAGCCCATCCTACGCTACCTCCTCCTGCCTTTTGCCTGAACTCCACAGGCTCAACCCCGGCGCCCGATGCCGCGCCGGCCCCCGCGCACGCCTCCGCTCCGCGCTCCGCCGCGCCAACGCCGCCTTGCTCCCTTGCTCTGCGACTTCGCTGTGAGCCCCTGCGGCCCGGCGGCGCCCGCTCGCCCGCTTTCCCCTGTCGGCCTCGGCACCTCCGTGGATCGGTGCATCGCCATCGCCGGCGGCAGGGGACCGCGGCCCGTGGATAGGGCTCTCTGCAGCTCGCTCGACGCTGTTGTGCCGACCGGTGAGCAGCACATTGACCGCCACGCTGCCAGCGCCGCCAGCACTCGGCACAAGGCATAAACGCAGACAACTAAGCTACAAAGGTTAAATGAATCCCCAGTCCGCTGTTGTTTATTTATCAGTTGTTGAACTTGAACCTGTTTGTACTGTGTCTTGCAAAATCAGCTATCTGTTTACCTGCGTTTAGCAGGAGTGGAGTTGATAAAAAGAAAACACACGTTTAGCTGTGCAAATGGCCAAATGCTATGTTATGTTTTCAATTTTCACTTGCTGCTAAATAAGTTTTGGATAAATCTTACTGTACTCACTGGTCTATCACTTGTAAACCTTGCAGATACACTGGTTGGTGAAGTCAGGGTTTACTGCTGATTAGGAGAAACTCTTTGTTGGATATGGCAGACACTCACGAGAAAGATATGCAATTTGAGAAAGAAGGGGAAGAGGAAGAGTATGTCTTGCTAGAGTTGGATGATTGTCTTTATTCTGACATACAACCAAATGCTCCATATGTGCTCTCTGTAAGTTGGTCCTTCTCCAAATCAGTGGCTTACTGATACAGATGGGCATGTTTTGAGTTTGCAAAATTTGTTTCTCTGGATGTTAGATTTTCTAGGTGGTAGGGACTAGTGTAATGTAATATCCAGAAGTGGCTCTAAGATTTCCTGGTAGCAGAACAACCAACATGAAGAAAGAGCCTACTTAGTGAGAAATGCAGAATGCTTATATGGGCATACAGCTGGAGTAGTGGGCTCTATGCCAATTATCTAAAAAAACTATTACCATTAGTATTTAAAATCACCTAACGGGATTACGAAAGGACAAAGATTCATAGGTTTCATTTATTTTGAGAAATATGAGCTGCTTACCTCAGTTGGTTGACTTGAATTTGGGTGCCTATTTCTTGTCTATTATAAATCGATACTGAATTTCTCCTTACCATCAATCACTTTTTTTCATATTCTTTTATCAACCTTCGTTGGCATATGTTCAGATTTCTTCAAAGTCCTCTCTGTTGGCAATTGATATTATTTTCAGCTACAAAATACACAATGCTTCTAGTATGTGTTATGTGGTAGCTTCAGGGAGAAAATCTAGGGTCTACCATGTCAGAAAATGGTATTTGCCAGTACATATTCTGCTTATTTAGCTGTTCGATTCCCTGCAATTTGTAGGTTTTTCACTTCAGTATCATGATTTATTGATTCAGTGCAAACACCAAAGTTAATTCTCTTTTTACATGCTTTTTAATGAGGTGTTGGCTCATATCTATTTCGAAATGTTTGTTCATTGCCTTTATGTATACTTAAGTACTTAGCACTACTAGGTTTTTTGTCATGTTTTCCAGGGTTTGGATACGTTGACTCCTACCTTGATACTAGGTGATGGCTTGAAGATGGTGAGTACTATTCCTATTATGCTCGCAGCTTGCTTTTAAAGATGTGTACTTACCACGTAAAAGGGACAATGTCTATCTAACTGTGTTTATCTTATTGAACTTATTACTCCCTCCGTTTCAATTTTCTTGTCATTCTAGCAAATCTCACACTAAACTAGGAGGTGTGGCAAATTACACTGTTACCCTCATTAATTACACCCTAATCATTTTTCCAAAGCAAGCATTAAAATTCATTGTGAGTAGTACTAGTATGGATACATTGATGAAGAGTAGGAAGGGAAAGAAACCTCTAGAAGTGCTTTGTAATGTGAGAATGACAAATATTTTAGCAAAAAAAATTAATGCTAAAATGACAAGTAAATTGAAAAGGAGGGAGTAGTTTAGGTTCTCTTTTATTGCTTGACTTCTTATTTGATCATGCCCCTGAGATGTGGTGGTGATTGAGATCCTTTGTGCCCTAGATTCATTACAGTCATACACTGCTAGCACAGTAAGTTCTTGAAGTATGCACTAATGTATCAAGGCTCGAGCTTTTATCTGAGATTATATTGGAACACATATTTTGGTACCTCCACCTTTAATTCTTTTAACACGATCAAAAGTCAGAACATGTTTGGCTTTTGCTATTGGAGACTGTCTACAGAGTATTATTCATTAGGAAAATAATTCATCATTGTACTTTATGCATCTTAAAGTTCTGAGAGGACAAGCTGGACATATGACACATTTGAATTCCATACGTTATTTGTGGTAGCTTCAGTATCAACAATCAATGTGTAAGACTAAAATATCCATTTACTGCTGAAGACTTGATTGATTTTCTTCTCTCTGCAAACTTCTTACAAAAAACGGTGTGAAGATTAGCAGTTTGCACTTTGGGTTTCAAATTATAAACCTGTTTGCTTATTGAAACACTAAACCTCCTTGCTGAGTGAGCTGTCTGCTAATGCTTGTTTATTGACAGATTGGAGAATACCAAGAGACTATTGGCACATGCTATTTGTTCTCAGAAACTAGTAAGTGCTTCAATTCAAACCTATTCTTGTTTTTTTTTTCGTAAAATAAACATCCCTAGATGCCATTCACTAGTATACTGATTTGATACCTGTGAAGATACTTGTTGTTTCATGAAGATTTTTTAGATGGTAGTTTTATATGAGACGGCCCCACTTGCACCCCAAGTCCTAAACTCCCATTAGTGAATCCTTTATTAGGATATGGTTGAATTAAAAGAAATTTGTATATGTATGTTTTGACCTTGTCAGCAGGCAGCTTAATCAAAGTTTATTAGGACCTAGGAGCCCCTGTTTGCAGATAGTATAAAGAGCACCTTTCTTTCATCTAATGCTATTTTTACAGCTAGCTCGTTCAATGTTGTAATCCCCTTTTCTTTTCAGATGCTCCTCCAAAACCCATTCACAGTGAGATGGCACCACCTGGAGAAAATAAGGACAAGCAAGGCAGCAGTAGCAAGGAAGTACCATCAAAGGAGGTGAAGCATCTCGCAAGCGTTCAGAAGATCCTCAAATTTCGCTCTGTCAACGTGGATCATGAGCAGCATAGAGCGTATAGGGACAATGACAAGGAAATTTGAAACAAAACTTGTAGCTGTTTTTTCTTCATCAACTTGTACAGTAAGGCGATCCATTTATCTTCAAAAGGAACCCATGGTCCTCAAATATTATGCTCATCTCGCTATGGTGGGCCGTCTAGCTTGGTTTAGTTTGTAACATATATGGATTTTTGTGAAACTCTCTTGCCTCACTGTAATTCTGTAAACATCTGAAAAGGCTTAAAAAATCGAGCATCATGGTGGACAAAGATCCAGGTTGCTTTTCTGTCCCTAAACAAAAGCAAGACTGACCTACTGGTTTCAAACGCTCATGCTGCATGCAGTCCAGCACTTCTGCACTTCCCTCCAAAAGGAACCCATGGTCCTCCGATTCTTTTGTACCACTGGCTAATGTAGAGTTTTAGACCATCCTCGTCGTGCGCAACGAAACGGATCTGAACTGAACCTCCAAAGTCTTAAACATTTCGATGGGAATCTGCACCCCTACCACTTGCAGCATAGAAAACCGTGTCCATGGCCTGCCGTGAACGTGGAGAAGACTCTAAAATAAACGTAAAAGTCCAGGCATGCTGCACTTGGGCTCCTGCAAGTAGATCTAAACAGGCGCAGCGATGCAATGCTGCAGCTTGCCACAACATCCACCTTGTCCCTGTCAATAACACGACGCAGTCGCAGCTGCAGTATCGTTAGCAGGGGAGGCGATGGAGTCGGCGAAGACGAGGCCGGCGGCGATGGCGACGAAGAGCGATTACCGGAGGGTGGAGCCAGATGAGGAGCTGGACGAGGAGGAGTGGGCGCGCAGGGCCGAGGCGCAGCGCCACAGGCGTCGGAATGGCGAGAGATACGTCTTCACCTGCGCGCTCTTCGCCTCGCTCAACGCCATCCTCCTCGGTTACGGTTAGCCTCCTGCTCGATCCCACCTTCTTCTTCCTCCTCCTCCTCCTGCTTCGATTCCAAGTTTCCAACTCCAAGCTTTAATGATTCCTCTCCGACCAAAACACAAAAATGCAATCCTTTTGTGATCGATTTGTCAGCTTGAATCATGCGAAGCTTGCGGCGACGCGAGGAAACGAGCCACTCCCAAACAATTTGCCCGTCGTCGGCTAGCTAGTTGCCTTATTAGTTACGTTCCAAGAGCATTGGAGTTTTTCTCGTCGGCTAGTTTCATGTACTGAGAGAGTGATGCTGCTTGCAAGAAAATGTCGGTTCTAGAAAGTGTTAGGCAGATGTTAGGCAGGCGAGTGGGAGCCTGTGGCATGAATGCTACTGTTGATGTAGTTACATGGAACTTTCTGTGATTTTTAGTCTTCGTACTCAAGGATTGATTAGTCGAAACAACCATGTGTTTGCTTAAACTTGTAGGAAAGTGACACCTACAAATTATACTGTACTACTGTTAGCTCTTTTGCTGATGACACCAAATATTTAGCGAGATTACACCAAACTAAAGAATGTTGACCACTTCTGAGCCATCCCATCTTCCCCGATCAAACTAACCTTAAACACAACCAGACGGTTTTACCAGACAGTTTTATCTATGTTCTTATAGTCTGTTCGGATCTACTTATAAGATGAGCTTTTTCTCTCGATTTTTATTAGCACGTTTCTCGAAACGTAAAACGATACGTTTTTTTAAAATTTTTTATATGAAAGTATCTTAAAAATTCAAATAGATTATTTTTTAAATTTTTAATAGTTAATATTTAATTAATCACACTGTAACAATCTTTCTTGTTTTTTTAAGTTATAAACCAATACAATAAGCTAATTCAAATACCACTAAATCACTCTATTCTTTGGTAACATCACTCTGATGGTCGATAGAATAGTCGTAGTACACGGTAGGAGCGGCCGTACACGTAGCTTGTCCCAGCTCCCGAATTTTTCCTGTCAAAACCGAGTGGTGTTGACCCTGACAAAACCGACAGAAATGCTGATAAAACCATGATGAAATCCATAAATTTATTTGGAGCCCTCAGCAACAAGCAAGAAGGGATCGTCTTGAAAATATTTGTAGCACTTGGGATTAGATTACACGAAAGAATTAGAGAAATGGAAAATCCTCGCTCCTCCAGTAGGAAAGGAACAGGCAAACGGCGAAGCGGAGCACATCGACATCTCCCACCTTTCTCGCGCCCCAGCCCCGGCCCCCATTGGATTGGGGGCGTCCGCCATTGATGACCAGCTCTGAATCTAGTACTGCAAATCGCCCGCGGCAAGGAGCAGCGTCGCCGGATCGCCGGGAGGCCGGAGGGAGGCGATGGCGGGAGCGGAGGCCGCCAATGGCAGGAACAAGTACGCGGTTCTTGATCCGAGCGACGAGCCGGAGCTGGACGCAGCGGGGCCGGAGGTGCGGAGGAGGCCCTCGGCGGCGTCCGAGCGGAGGAGCAAGGAGCGGTTCGTGTTCGCCTGCGCCATCTTCGCCTCGCTCAACGCTATCCTCCTCGGCTATGGTGAGTTCTTGCAATGCCGTGGTGTGCGTGTGCCCCCTGGGATCCGAGCTAACGCATAAAAACGGCTCATTTTCGTTACAAACTTGTGCGCCTCGTGAGTAGAATCGCAGTACCGTTCCGATAGTGCAACACTTTGTCAATTGCAAGCCCTTAAAGAGTATGCTTTCCGTACCTTCACACGAGAAAATGTTGATTGCTTTCTAAACAATATTAAGGACGAAACGGTGGCAAAGATGCAATTTTTATGATTCGATGGAATTGTTTATTTTCATTACCTATAGCTATCTGGATGGTCCTCATGCAGGATTCTGAATTCTGATGCTGCCTTGCTCCAATTATCCAAATCAGCATCTGAAATAGGACGAATGAGTTTTCATGGCTTCCGTAAATTTAAGCTTCCAGGGGATTGATTCCCCCCTGCTGCCTAGCTCTTTTATAACTTAGTGCTCATGTTGTATCTGCAGATGTTGGTGTAATGAGTGGCGCAATAATCTACATTCAGAAAGATCTTCACATTACCGAGTTTCAGGAAGAAATCCTAGTTGGTTGCTTGAGTGTGGTCTCACTCTTGGGAAGTCTGTCAGGAGGAAGAACATCTGATGCAATTGGCAGGAAATGGACAATGGCTCTTGGTGCAATTGTCTTCCAGATTGGTGCAGCCATAATGACATTTGCTCCTTCATTCACCGTGCTCATGATCGGGAGGCTTCTTGCTGGTGTGGGCATTGGCTTTGGTGCCATGATATCTGCAGTCTATATCGCTGAGATATCCCCCGCAGCTGCCCGTGGGACTCTCACATCCCTCCCTGAGATCTGTATCAATTTAGGGATCCTCCTTGGTTATGTTTCCAACTATGCTTTCTCGGGCCTTTCAGAGCACATCAATTGGAGGATTATGCTTGGTGTCGGTATCCTCCCTTCTGTCTTCATTGGATTTGCACTTTTTGTGATCCCAGAATCACCCAGGTGGTTGATGATGGAAAAGAGAGTTCCAGAAGCCAGGGCAGTGCTGCTGCAGATAAGTGAGTCTGAAGCTGAGGTTGAAGAAAGGCTGGCTGAGATTGAGGAAGCTGCAAGTCTTCTTAAATCAACGAAATCTGAGGACAAGGCAGTGTGGATGGAGCTGTTGAACCCTTCTCCTGCTGTTCGCCGGATGCTATATGCTGGCTGTGGTATTCAAATGTTCCAGCAGATTACAGGTATTGATGCTACTGTCTATTACAGCCCAACTATTTTCAGAGATGCCGGGATCAAGTCTGATCAGGAGCTTCTTGCAGCCACAGTGGCTGTTGGGTTTACTAAGACAGTGTTCATATTGGTTGCAATTTTCCTCATTGATAAAGTTGGACGCAAACCGCTTCTTTATGTTAGCACCATTGGAATGACTATCTGCTTATTTATCTTGGGGATTGCACTCACATTGCAAAAGCATGCTATGGGACTTATTTCTCCAAGAATTGGGATTGACCTAGCAGTTTTTGCAGTTTGTGGGAATGTGGCTTTCTTTTCAATTGGCATGGGACCAATATGTTGGGTCTTGTCTTCAGAGATATTTCCTTTGAGGTTACGAGCTCAAGCATCAGCATTAGGTCAAGTAGGTGGTAGAGTGAGCAGTGGTTTGGTTTCCATGTCATTTCTTTCCATGGCCCGCATTATATCAGTGGCAGGAATGTTCTTTGTCTTTGCGGTTATCTCGACTGTTTCTGTGGCCTTTGTGTATCTCTGTGTGCCAGAAACGAAAGGGAAAACTCTGGAGCAGATTGAGATAATGTTTGAAGGCGGGAAAGAATGGAGAGGAGGTGAGGTAGAGCTTGAGGATACACAACATTTAATACAAAGCAACAAGAAGTCTGGGTCTCTAGGCTGACATTTTTAGAAACAATAAACTTGTAACGATTCGACGTTCAATGGTGGACCATCCTTATCCTGCTTCCGTTGCCTACAGAATTCTGAAATTCAGGTCTGCAAAATGATCAAGCTGCCTTGGACTGCTATGGATTTTGAGGGCTTAACAGGAGTAGTAGGTGTAGGTGCAAAACAGCATATTGTTTAGTTCTTCGTGTAAATGTCTTCTTTACACAACTACATCCCAAAATGTTACCTGGGAGGACACAGATGATGTTGTATATGGCGGTATCTTCCACCTACGAAAAAATATAGTTGTTGAAGAAGTTCCTTATTCCAAAATTTAATTTTAACAGGTATTATGATGCAAATGTGCTTTTTTTTCCCACAACTGAACGAATTGTGTGTGATTCTCTATCCAGCTTTTAAATTAGTCCTTCATGATATTGTAGTACTATGGCTTTGTTGGTCTATGGTGTAAAACCTTCAAGACCATGCCATGTCTATAGCTTAATAGCTTGCATTGAGGTGGAGAGTTCTGTAAATACCAGATTTGGATGATGTACAGCTACGGAATGGATTTATCCTGTCAGATGATTCCTTCTATCAAATTAATTATTTACTGAATGTGCACCGTGAGTCAAGATTAGCATAGCTTCATATACTTTTTTTTTGGTCTACTGACAAAATCTTACAAGTGCAAAGCCACTGTTATTATGCCATACTTGCTTGCAAGTGAAGATGTACAATTTGTCTGACATCCCATAGATTATCTCTTTGCATTTGTGCAACACTACAACTACTCATGCTTTGCAAACATGGAAGAATTGCAGAACAAGCAGCTGTCTGAAAGTAACCTTCCAAGTACACTCCCGTCCTCCATTTCCAGGTTCCTGCTCTCCCTGTTCCACAGATGGATGCCAAAGCTCTCACCTTTGATGCTCTCAACCTTGGCCTTCACCCACCTCTCGCCCTTCCTGTCCTTGGGTGCAAGAAACAGCCCGCGGATCTTGTTCCAGTCGACGGGGTAGAACGCCTGCGGCGGCAGCACTGTCAGGTCAGCCTCCGGCCTCCGGCGACGCCACCTCGCCGCCACCCTCGACACCAGGTACGGCCCGTTGTGCCCCCATTTGCTGCCGTCGAACTTGGCGGCGAACTCGGCGATGAACTCGCGGAGCAGCGGGTGGCCCCGGTCGAACACCATCACGGCGTTGTTCAGGCGCATCCAGTCGCCGGTGGCCGCGTCCACGGCCTGCGCGCCTATGGCGTTGCGGAGGTCGGAGAAGGGCCTGAGGACGACGACGTCGGCGTCAAGGTAGACGCCGCCGTACTTGTAGAGCAGGGCGAGGCGGAGGAGGTTGGAGAGGTTCTGCCCGAGGGGGATGCTGCCGGGGCTGACGTCCCCGCGCTGCACCGTGCCTAGCCACGCCTCAGCCGGCGTGCCGTTCAGGAGGGAGGCCATGTCCGGCGAGGCGGCGGCGACGCTGAGGCCGCGCTCGAGGAACGGCCTGAGCCTGTCGCTGCCGCCCTCGGAGTCCATGGTGTCGGAGGCGATGAGGAGGCAGGCGTCGCGGTGCGACCTGAAGAGGCTCTCCACGACGAGGAGCTCGCGGCGGCCGAACTGTGCGAGCGGGGAGAGCCACGTCATGAAGAAGCGCCGCGTGCACGGCCGAGGCGAGGCGAAGAGCTCGGCCGCGCGCGCCGCGAACCGCCGCGTCCGGGGTGTCTGCCTCAGCAGGAGCTTGAGGAGGCTCTTGTTTCTCTTCGTGGACACCTTCTTATCGCTCTTAACAGGAGAAGCAGGCGGCGACGATGATGGTGGCGGCGGAGGCGGAGGGGGAGGAGGAGGAGGCGGCGGCGGCGACGAGGCATGGAAGGCTCGCAAGCTCTTGTCCATGGAGACATCAAGTGTAGGAGCAGCGGCCGCCGTCGTGGCATTCGGCCTCGAAGTTGGCCGCGGGAGGAGTGGACATAGTAGGAGGCTAAAGGTGGTGTTCGAGAGGAGGAAGACGAGGGAGAGAAGCAGGAGGAGCAACGGGAGGGAGAGGGAGAGGAGGAGCAACGGCAATGGCTTCCTGGGCGGCGGCGCCATCGTGGGAGCCCAAGGAGGAGGAGGCGCCATGGCGTTCTTGGCCTCCTCCTGCATGCACCTTGGTGTCAACTGCAGCCATGTGCACGTACGTGCACCGGGCGCCCGCCTCTTGGAGCCAAGGAATTTTCTTCGTGGACCCTCCGAAACAAGGGAAGGGAGAGCGCGCCAACAGCGTGGGCTGCTGCACAACACTTGCCGATAGGTTAAAATTTTAAGTACACTTGCTAATTTGTGGCATTTTGTTTTGGAGGCACTGACAGACTGACTGCCTCAGTGGTGTCAATGTGTGATGTGCTGTCATGCATTTCTCTCCAATTAAGCCTGGTGCATGCTTTTACTTAGTACGGAGTATTTGGATATCTGTTTTATTGTATATATATGGAACTTTATGTGTCCACTTCCAACTTCCAAGTATTTTGATTTGCGTTTTTCCTAGGAACATCAAGTTTGTTTTTGAAGTGCCTTGCATGCATGTTCAAATGATGTAACAGGCTAACCGACTAACAGTACATAAAGTGACCACAAATGGATCTCATGAATCATGGCTAATTTTTATGAAGGAAAGGGGAGCAAATATGCAATTGGACCATCATGATCCTATCTTACTGCTTACTTTTACATCCAATCAGCTTATGCATCATAACCTACGGCACTGGCTATATCAGTTGGATATATGTGTGGCTTTGATCTACTTATACAGAGGGAAAAACTTCGCATTCAGATCGGCACGCCTATAGCATTCAGACAGCACGAAACGTGCGATGTACGTATAGCTTAATTGGATTAGATAATCGACTTGCATGTGACACGCTATAAAATTTGACATATAGTATATAAACAGCCAAGAGGTCAATGCTTAGCGGATGCCACTGTGCAAGGATCTGAAATATACATCTAAAAATATCAGAAACTACTTAAAAAACTACTCATCGACTTACATTTCTGAGTGAATTCCTTTAAGAAAAGCAGAAACTGTACATCGACTTATAGTACAGGACATATGCTAGCCTCACCATTGCATCACAGAAACGTAGTTGGAGTGAGGTGCAGCAGTTAGATCAACGAATTGGCGTGATGGGATTGTGAGATAAAGCACATCAGAAGAAAAATTAGACCTCCTGTGATTCTCCAGTATTTGCAGTCTTTACTACAGCTAGCTTGCAACTACTCTCGGTGCCACGAGCTATACAAATTTGTGTTTGGATCGAAACCTTACACAGTAAGCTTAAAGCTGCTGCGCTTAATCGGAAGTTTAGACAAACGGGAAAGTGAAATATATGCTAATCATAAACCGGATAATGATAGATTGGCCATCTGTGAAATTATTAAGTGGGCTAAACCCTATATAAAGAATAATTTTTAGAAAAATCTCAAAGACCCATTTTATAGGAAGTGACATGAAAAATTTAGTACCACTTTACTAGTTCTAGGAAAGGGAGACCTCCTTATAAGGGTGAGCTTTCTCCTAGCCACTTAAGACATGCATAGTAGAGAGAACTAGAGAAACACATGCGTGTGCTCGCTTGCCTCACCATGCGGTTGTAAATCTTAACAACTTATCCGGCTACCAAAACAGGAAACATGTTATTAATGTCATGATTTATTTATGGAATAAATTAAATCTATATGTGCTTATATTTTCAACAATCCAAAAACCTTATAAATTTACCGATGTGCACTTTAAGAGATGGCAGATCAGAGTGCTTCTGGTGAGTACTGACAAACCTAAAGGACTTCTCAGGCATTCTTAGCGTTCTTGGTGATTCTATGGTCAAACAGGCTCATGAACTACAAACCATTGTTAAGAAATTCGAACTCCTTAAGTGTGCCCTTTCCGATAAATTTGTGGCTGTATGCATTATTGCAAAACTATCTTCTTCATGGAGAAATTTTGATACTGCATTTAAACATAAGAGACAGGAGTACTCCGTTGAGGTGTTAATTGCGTCTCTTGACGTTGAGGAGAAAGCTCGGGCAAAGGACGCTGCGTCAAAAGACGATAGTGGGCAGTCTAGTGCCAATGTGGTGCAAAAGACTGCAAACAAGAACAATAAAGGAAAATTTATCAGCAACAAACCACCAACTTCAAGAAAAAGAGCAACAACAATAATAAGGAGGAAGATGTCAGAACTTACTTTGTGTGTGGCTTGCCAGGTTATATTACCACGAAGTGTCCACAACGTAAGGGCATTAAGGTATCTGCAGGACAGACCTCTAAGTCTGTCAATGCGACCATTGGCAATACTAGAGATGGAACCAGGTATGGTAATTTATCTACTGTTCTCTCAGTTAATCAGTCTACTAATTGGTGGGTTGATACGGGGGCCAATGTTCATGTTTGTGCTGAGATATCTTTGTTTTTCTCTTATCAGGTCAGCCGGGATTTCTTCATCCTAATGGGGAATGGGTCGCATGTTTCTGTTCATGGTGTTAGTAAGGTAGATCTAAAGTTTATTTCGGGAAAGATTGTGCAACTGAAGAACGTGCAACATGTCCCTACTATCGACAAGAATCTCGTTAGTGGATCCCGTCTATGTAGAGACCGGTTTAAGTTGGTATTGGAGTCTAATAAAGTAGTCGTGTCTAAACATAGATATTTTATTGGTAAAAGCTATGAGTGCGGAGGCTTGTTCTATTTTTCCCTTTCTGATTTCTGCAATAAGTTTGTGAACTATATTTGTGGCAGTGTGGATGATGAGGCCAGTATCTGGCATTTATGTTTATATCATGTTAATTTTGGTTTGATGTCTCGGTTTTTCAGTTTGAATTTAATTCCAAGTTTTTCTATTGTGAAAGGTTCTAAGTGCCATAGTTGTGTGCAATCAAAGTAACCTCGCAAGCCCTATAAGACTACCGAGGAGAGAAACTTGACAACACTAGAACTCCTATATTCAGATCTTTGTGAAATGAATGGGGTGTTGACGAAGGGTGGAAAACGATATTTCATGACTTTTGTCGGTGAAATGGGAATGCGGGTCCCACATACCCCGGGGACGCGTGGGTCTTCAGCCACGTCAACTCCTCCGGGGCCACATTCTGCACTGGCGACGGCCGGCTACAGCCTTCTTCCGGTCAAGTACCGGGGGCCCGACGACATCCCCGGTCCCGAGTCTCGCCCCCGTGCCCGGGGCCTCGGCTTCGGTTCCGGGGCGCGCCCCCGGGACACATATCTGGGACTTCCCGGGCCCGGGTCTCGCTCCAGGGCCCGAGGCCCACAGCTCTCTTCCCAGGGCACGCCCCCGGGACACATCACTAGGATTTCCTGGGCCCGGGTCTCGCGCCCCGGTCCTAGGATGCTCTATGGTCGGGCCAAGGGTCTCGCTGCCCGGTCCCGAGGCCCACAGGCTCCATACCTGGGCCCCGAGTCTCGCCCCCGGTCCCGGGAAGCCCCGTCCCCGGGCCCCGAATCTCGTCCCCGGGCCCGGGGCTCACAGGCTCGGCCTCGGGGTACACCGGGACGTTCCGGGCCCCGAGTCTCGCCCCCCGTCCCGGACCCACAGGCTCGGTCCCGGGGCACATTACAGAGACATCCTGGTCCCGGGCGCCGCTCCCCGGGCCCAGGACTCACATTTTCCGTCCCCGAGGAGCTCGGCGCCTTGTGTGCGTGGAGGGCTCGATGAGCTCTCCGCCCCGGGCACAAGGTTGACTCGAGCGGACCAACTCGCCAACTACTCGCATTAATGGCGAGGCAACGGGGCATGTCGCCCATGTCGCTTGCTTGGCCACGCGTGGGTCTTCTATGATGGCCCCCCGCGGGCCTGCTCTGCCACGTGTGGACGTCTCAGGATGGCCCCCCGTGGACACACGACCGTGCAGTCAGAGACTTTTGACTTCGGCGGCGACGGCGTGCGCCGTCAAATCCTCACGACTTGACCGCCTGCAGCAGACCAACTCCGGCGTGGGCGTAGTAGGTGGACGTGTGCAACAGGAAGTCTCCAGAAAAGCTCTCTCATGTATATCTGGCACTGTGGACTCCCCTTGCACTATAAAAGGAGGACCCATGCCAACTTGGAGAAGGACTGGGAGAGTTCGACGGCTAGATAGACTTCTTCGACTTGGAGTTTGCCTTCGGCATTAAGCTCAGCTTAGATAGTTCCCTAGTGAGGGTCTGAGCACCCCTGAAGAACACCTTGTAACAACGAACCAGTTTCATCTCTCCCACATAGTGAACACACAGGAGTAGGGTATTACGCCTCCGAGTGGCCCGAACCGTCTATTTCCTCCTGTCTCCCTTGCGTGCCATTCTCTCAGCTCGGGTCCCCGGGCCCGAGCACATCATCTCCCGGACGCCGCTGCCGTCCTGTGAACAACTCCCCTGGCCGAACCTCAAAGGGAGGTCCCCAGACTCTCCGCGGTTGGAGTTTCATCCTCCGACAGCTGGCGCGCCAGGTAGGGAGAGTTTCACTTCCAGGCGACACGCCGGTGTCCCCAACACCAGCACGCTCCATGGCAGGAGGCCATCGTCCGTGGGACTCTGATGAGGAGTCTGGCGGCTTCACCCCGCTGAGCGACGCTAGCCCTGTGGCGCGCCCACCACACTTCCCCTCCTCCTCTTCATGGGGACGCGCGGCGCGCGCCCTGCTGGCCGAGTTCGCCCAGCAGCGGCCTGGTTGTGCGGCCTCGGCACCTTCCCTTGCGGGGGGAGCCGGCAAGTGCCCCGCTGGGTCTGCCGCGGCCTCATCCATGAGGCGCGAGCGGACGCGCCGCTCCACGGCGCGCCGCCATCCCGACATCCAGTTAGTGACGCCGCAGGGAGCCCTCCTAGCGGCGGAAGCCCTCCTACGCCACCCCTCGGCATTTACCGGGGGTGGAGGCCGGGAGCGGCGCTGGCTCAATGAAGTCACCGACCTTGTGGGGGCGGCCCATCGCCAGGTCGCCGCCGACAGCAGTGCAGGGGCCGGGAGAGTCGACCGCGCGACTTCTAGCGCGAGCCGGCCCACCGCCCCGAACCAGAATCAAGTCCAGGGCGCAGCGCCTCGCGCCACGCCCGGGACCAAGACCGGCCCGGGCGACCTCCGTAACCGGCTAAACCGGATGCGGACCCATGAGGACGCCCGGGTCACTTTGGAGCGACAGCGCGAACGGCGCGCGGACGCTGCCGCGTGTCTTGAGGCCCAGGCCTCCAGCTCCAACCCACCAACGGGAAACCGTCATCCATCGCCCGAGCCTGCTCAGTACGGCGGCTCGGGCTGCTTGGCGCTCTCCCCAGGCCTCCGGTAGGTGCGTTGGCCGGCCAGGTTCCGGCCCAGCTTGCCGGAGAAGTATGACGGCTCCGTAGACCCCACGGAGTTCCTACAGATATACACCACCGCCATCCATGCGGCCGGCGGCGATGAGAAGGTGATGGCGAACTATTTCCCCGTCGCTCTCAAGGCCCAGGCTCGCTCCTGGATGATGAACCTCCCCGAGAGGTCGATCTACTCGTGGGAGAACCTCTGCCACTAGTTCGTGGCGAACTTCCAGGGCACTTTCCCACGCCCTGGTACCGAGGCGGACCTCCACGCCCTGCGTCAGGGCAGGGACGAGTCACTGAGGCGTTTTCTGCAGCGCTTTAGCCAGGTCCGTAACACTATCCCCCACATCGCTCCTCACGCGGTCATCCACGCTTTTCGCTTAGGCGTGTGCGACAAGCGCATGCTCGAGAAGCTCCTCTGGTATTTGTCCTAAACCTGAGCAACCCTCCTCTGGTATTTGTCCTTTTTCGCCTTTTGAAATCGGCTTTCATGAGCCGATACCTTATGTACCAGGTGCGACAAGGATTCGAACTCTTGAGATGAAAACCTCTCTTTGATTGGCGCCAAGAGTCCCTGAAAAGCCAGATCGGCCAGATGCCCATCGCTCAGGTTTAAACTTGTAGGATCGAACACAAGAACCAAGCCTACCAGAGGGGGGTGAATGGTAGGAACACCAAAAACCAAATTTTTTACGGAATAAAAGATACCCTCAAACCTGGATGGAGTGCACCGGTCAGACCATCTCTGTTGCGCCGGTCTGACCGTCGTATGTCCACCAGTAGAACCGCCGCCGCGCTCTTGTCGGATGAACCATTGGAATTCAGAAGAATACACACCAAAGATGCTCTTCAAAGTAGATTAACTTTATTGCATCAAGATGTGTTTACAAAGTGCATACAAAGCACTACTTTCTCTCAAAACTAAACCCTAACTTTTCTCTCTTCTAAAAGTTATGCTACCAGGGTCTCAACCCCTCATCTATTTATACCTCAAACATCCTACACAAAGTAGGAGTAGAACTCCTAGTTTCACTAGGACTCAAACTTTCTATTACCAAATGTAATTACAATTTACCAAATTAAATTCTCCTTTCCGTAGCCAACTCAGACTCCCTCACGCGCAGGAATTACTGTAGTACTCCGACACTGTAGCAGCAAGCCGGATTACTGCAGCACCGCCGGATTACTGTAGCAGTCCGATTCACTGTAGCAATAACCGAGTACTGTAGCAGTCCAGTTCACTGTAGCAATAACCGATCTCTCCTATTTTCTTTTCTCCGAATTTCTCCGTGATTTTTTCAGCGCTTGCACACACGACTTGTGAAGCCCGTTACGAATACCTCCCACACGGTGTCCAGCCACCGTGTGCCACCTTGTGTCCAATCTCGTCACCCGGCATCCTTGATCGTTCTGGACCTCGACTCCTTCCTGAGTTTTGTCCCGATCCCACCGTTGACTGATGTTGACTATAAGATAAACTGACTTTAGTCCAACCTTGTCACATGGCATTCTGACCGTGCTAGACCTCGGCTCCTCCCTGAGCGTAGTCCCGGTCCTCACCATTGACCAAGGTTAGACCTCAAGTCACCTACACACAAATCAACAAAACAACCGTTTCTGGGTACAGATATTGCAACCTGACCCACATTAGTCACACACTCACGCCAACATCCACATATATTTTCAATCCAAAGTTCACTAAATAAATCATTCGCAAAGCCAATTGTTCATCACAAAATATTAATCATGACAATGATTCTACAAAACTATAACACCGGTTTCTGATATCCCGAAATCGCTGAATGTACTCCGGTACTGTTTCATCTAGTCGTTGCTTAACCGATGTCAAGTCTGACAGTCTCAACTCATGAATTCCAGCGAAGAAATATTTGTGAAACTGTTTCTCTAGATCGGCCCACCCTCGAACAGAATTCGGCGGTAATGAGGAGAACCATGTAAAAGCCGACCCAGATAGTGATAGGGGAAAAAACCTAACCCTCAAGGCCTCTTCAGCCGATGCCTCCCCGCACTGCGCCAGGAATCGGCTGACATGTTCTACTGTAGACGTGTTGTCCTGCCCTGAAAACTTAGAGAAATCCGGGACCCTGTATCGGTGTGGTAACGGAACCCTGTCAAACCACTCAGGATATGGGTGCCGATACATGAACGCTTGTTCCTTGGGCTTGATCCCGAACTGCTCCCTTACTATCTCCTCAACCCGTGCCGATAAGTCTTCTTCTCTTGCATTCTCCTGTTGATACTGCTGATACTGTATCGGCGGGGTTGGTTGCCGATTCTGTCTGTGATACTCCCTCTGGTAGGTACCTGGATCGGCTCCTCCTCCCGGATAGTTCTGCTGGTATCCCCCATAATAAATAGATCGGTGATATCCAGGAGGAATATCCTGTTGCCCCCCAGCCTGGTTCTGCGTGAACAAGTGTTCTGGTATATCCTTGCTAATGTTGTAATTAACTTGGCCTGGCTCTATCTTCGGTGGGAGAAAAACAGGGCCCCGAGTTGGTTCTTGGGCAATCGATCCATCTTCTTGATAAGATTATGCAATGTATTTACTAAGACCCCCGACTGATTGATGAGCGCGTGGTGTACAGCCTCATTGACCATCTCCTGTAAAGGCTTGATTGGTGGACTCTCGGGTTGTGTGCGGCTCGATTCTCCTACCAGTACTGGTTTTGGAAACTGAGACTTCTGAATCGGCCCTTGCCTTGTCATACTAAAGGATTCTAGGCACAGCTTCTGGAAATTTGTCATGGTCTGTTCAATTTGCTGTTTTTGTTCTTCAGTTAGATCCTCCATGGTGACCGGAATTACGTTATCCGTCTTGACTTCTTTTCCGGCCATGTTGAAATCCTGATCAAAACTGTGTTTGTTGGAACTTTGGGTTAAAACTTCGTGTCCCACCAGGCGTGCCAAAAGCGTGTTGACGCCGAAAACCCGCCGGGGGCCGTCCGGCGTCTGGGTGACACGCGAAGGCCTGGGAGATTTGCTTCACTCCAGTGCAGGTCCTAAAGTTTGAGGTTCGTAGGCGTGCCAGTCAATTTGACCCTGTAATTGACAAGGAGGAAAATATTAGATCAATGAGCCAATCGGCTGGAAGCCGATCTAGACTCGTTTCATCAGCCGATGGCCGATGCGCACTGTAGCACTTATACATCGGCTTAAGGCCGATGACGGCAAGAGCAATAACGTAATAATAAACAAATATCGTGCTAGCTGATCATCAAAGGGATACTCAAAAACCGGCTGTAAACTTGATAAAATAAGTATAATGCATAAATAAATCAAATAGATCCTAGCCGATCATAGTCTAGTGTTACTGGTGTTGCTATGAAGATGTGCCTGCGCTCGGGCCCTTGCTTATATCGGCTCCCGGGATCTTCGTCCGCTGTCCGGGCCCATATACTGGTCCTCACCCAAGCTCATGCCCGGGCCCTCACCTGGGGTCGTGCCCGGGAACCTGATTGTACTTGTACTTGGATCGGCAGAATAGACCCATCGGCTAGTCCTTAGCCGATTGCAACAATAATACAGGCAAGAACATATAATAAAGTATGCGATAACATAAATGATAAATAATTGATAAGCTAGCCAACTACTGAACAGGGCGAGTATAGAATAAGACAATGAATAAATATAGTCGGCTTTAACAGATAACTTATCGGCTAAGCACTCCGATAACACCATCGCACAACACCATCGGCTCATCAAGAGTAAAGCTATTATCATCAGTCTAGTAGATCGGACCCAACCGTTGCAGCACAGACCGACAATGATAACAATGCCTCAATGGGTCGATAGATATGATGTGACCGTGATGAAAATAACTTACCGGCTATGCACTCCGATAAAACGCCTGCACACAACGCATCGGCCCAGCAGGATCGACTTATCACTAGCGGTTCAGTAGGTCGGACCCAACCGATGCAGCACGAACCGATGATAAATCGCTCCCAGTAAGCCGATACGATCTATGCACGCGTGATGTGATATACCTAATCAATCTATGAGGTCAAACTGAACTGATGCAGCCATAGATAAAGTAAATATATCGTGGTAAGCCGACTACCATAAACCGACTAGAATATCGGACCTAACCGAGGAAGTCCTAGCCGATTGGTAGCCGGGGTGACGAGACTTACCCTCTCGCAGGAGTTCGGACCTAACCGATGCAGCCCGGCTCGAGAAGCAGGATCCCGTCGAAAGGGTGGCGATGCGCCGAATTTTGTATTGATATGTGGTTGATAATTTACAAGGTCCCCAGGCATACGTATATATACCCCGAGTTACATGAGTCCTTATAGGACACGGTATATGATTTCCTATCTATAATAGAAAACGCTAACTAATCCGGACCGGACACGAGGTCAGGTTCCCTAGAAAAGATAAATCATTTCCTAATACATATAGTAATTAACTGCCACGCGCGGTCTTCACGGCTCTTTCTCGGACTCGGCCTGCTCCTTGAACCAATTTCTGTTAACCGACTGCAATCATTCCTTTGACCGAATCTGATACAAGGCCTTACCAACTTTTGGCGTTAACACATGCCCCCCAATTTCGGAGTTCTCCAATAGGACTTCGAAATTCTTTCATTTTGGGCCTCCAGATTTCTCCCATACCGAGGCGGCCCAAGATAGCCCACTTGCCATAAATGTTTGAAACAGTGCCAACGGCCTCGATTCCCGCTCGGCTGTCACACTTCTATAAAAACGCTTCGTCTTCTTGCCTTCTTTATGCTTTCACATCACCAGAGCACCACCGCTTCATCTTCCACATCCTCACCAAGCTCTAGCAAATCCAGACGAATCATTGCAACCTTTCTCTCCGGCCGTCGATCCCTGCAACTTCTCCTATTTCCGCGATGGCATCGGCATCTGCAGTTCCTGAGGTAATCTTCTCACCCGATTATTTCCCCCAATCTGCAATCTATACGAACCCGATCTGCTATGTTCTTCACCTGTTCTTCGTCGTGTTCTTGTTTACTGTAGCATCTTAGAGCCCAGATCTTGATTCCGGCCGCCGATTACCCCAGCTTCTTCTATCATGGCCCCATGGGCAGCGAAGATCCCACCGATTTCATCGTCGCCGAAACCCAACGCGTTCCCTTCAAGAACTCGACTATGTTGGTCAGTGACTGGACCAACAGCTTCAGATCATGGCCGAGTAAGCTGTCCGGGTGGAGAGATTGGTACCTCAGGGTATCGGTTGTAAAGAGGACCTATTGGGAAGAATCTCACATCGGCCACTGCATCAATCTCTCCCTGGCTAACATGGAAAGGAACAAGTCCCTACTTGCATCGGCCTCATACTACTGGTCTGATGCTCTCAATGCTTTCATGTTCGGGCGTGGGCCGATGACCCCCACTTTGCTAGACGTGACCATGCTCACCTGCCTGGATACGACAAGCTACATCAACCCCTTCAAACTCCGGTTCAAGCCTCCTCACCGGCTTCAAACAAAAAACATTGGCGGCTGGTCCAGGTATATATCTCTTCACAATAAAGGAACTGGACCGGTTGATGATCGGGAATACGTCGCTTTTCTGAACTTGTGGCTGGAACGGTTCGTCTTTGGTGGTGCAACCCTCGGCCCGACGACCAATATGCAATGCCTGGCAGAGTGCTTGGCCGATAGGAAACAAATTCCGTTGGGGCACTATCTCCTTGGCGCCACCTACCAGCTACTTCACCAGGTGGCAACTAAGCTATCGGCTGGCCAGCCCGTCGGCCACATTGGGGGTCCTTGGTGGTTTGTTCAGCTCTGGCTCAATATTTATACCTCCAAGGCTATCCCAGAAACCTCTCTCCTTAAGCAATCTTTCCCGGCCGATTACCCAGAAGATCAAGACCCTGTTTACCGCCGATGCATCTCTATGGGCGAAGCTGCATCGGCCCTTTCTGGCGGCAAGATAACCCCCGCTGAAGTTAGTCAGTGGTTCAAGGGGTTTTATTACGGCTTTACCAGGGATGCCACTCTTTGGTTTGCATACAATGACGCATTATCGTTCGAGATGCCTTCCAACTTTGATCCACTCAAAGCTCTGAATGATGATAAGTCTAAAGCCATATTCCTATCGGCTATCAATCCTTGTTTGCTGCCAACCGGCTTTTCTCTGGGCCGAACTCAGCCATCGTATGAATTCTATCATCCATCAATCGGCTCTCGCCAATTTGGCCTTGGTCAGCTCCCGATAGGCCTATTCTTCATCGACAAACTCCAAGCCCGGGGCACGGTCAGCAGCGCCCTGGAATATGATCGGCTGCGGTCTTTGACAGACTCCCTCCTGCTAGGCGCCGCCACCGAGGTGTTCATCTGCACTGCCAACACCAAGCTCTTTGTCCGATGGTGGTCAGAATGGAAGAAACATTTGTTCTGCCTAGCTCCTGCCTGTTACTGTTCCCGTCTGGACGCCGACTATGTTGAATCCGAAGACGAGGTAACACCCGCAAGCTTTAATCGCCTTCTTCAACCAACTCTCACCTCTAACTTTGCAGGCCGCCAGCGTCGAACCCCCAAGAACAAGCAACAGCGGTCGGCTGATCCAGTATCAACCTCCATCGGCCACCCCAAACTTAGGGCGTGATGCTCCATCTCCATCGGCCCTTCTCAAGGCGCCTCAGCCAATGGGCCAAAAACGTAAGAAGTTAGCGCATCGTCCCTCCTCAAAGAAACAGAAGACCGATGCCGATGTTGCTGCCACGACGCCATCTTCTCCCCAGACCACATCGGCTCCTTCGTCCCCTCAGGTATGCGCCAAACCTTATTATTATTATCATCCACTTCCTTATTTTATCTTACCAAATCCCTTTTCAGCTTGAATCATCGGCTCCAGAACCTCACCATCCCTCTGACGTCCCTCCAAGCGTTGAGCCGACGACTTCTCCAGCTGCTCCCCTCTCAGCACCAAGTCCTCCAGCTGTCGATGAGACTGCCCCTATTCCATCGGCTGACATCGGCCCCTCCAGAGAACAACCTATTCATCCCCCTGAAGCCGATGTCGCGCTAGTTACCGATGTCCTTCCTCAGGTAACTCTTTTATGTCCATACTCCGCTCTTAACTTTTTCACTGATTCCTTTACTGATGCCAATTTTGCAGTCCTTAGCCGATCTGTTCTCCTTTGACATCGGCAAATACCTAGAAGTAGAAGAATCCACAGCCACCAGCGCAACAACCAAACCATCCTTCCCAGCCGACGTACGCGAATATCTGACGAGCATCCTCAGTCGGCTGGAAAACCCAATTGACGCGCTAGCGGAAGATTGCGGGCCAATCCGGGCAAGATTCGCAGAAATTGAACACCATCTGCCCGAAGAACTTGTCGACGCGCTAACTCCCGCAGCATATCTGGAATCCCATAGATTTAAACTCATCAAGCTTAGACAGCGTATAGCCGACCGCGCTGACCAACAGAAGACTACCGAAGACATCCAAGCCGATCGGCTACTAGCCCAAGCAGAGAAGAAAAAGCTTGATGACATGGCTGCTGCCCCCCAAGAGCTCCAACCTAAGTTAGACCAGCTGAAGAAGAAGGATGCCGATCTGCTGGCAGAACTTGAAAAAGTTCGCAAAGACCTCACAGCAACAGAATCCCAACTAATCGGCCTACTGCAAGCTGTCCAGGACCAAGAGGCCAAGGTTGCAGCGACAGTGCGTCAAGTGATTCATCGGCGCAAGAACCTGAAGACCATCCCGGGCTCCGATGAAGATGACATCCGTGCTATCAACGAGATTGATCAGATCCGCCTGCACGCAATTGAAGTGATCCAAAAATTCTTGTAAATCTTAAACTTTTGTAACTGACGATTTTCTGGAACATGCCGACCATCCTTCTGCTGTCATATAATCTGATCGGCTCTGCTACTTATCTCTTTCAGTCTTGATAATTTTTTGCTTGTTTTGATCTAAAGGCGATATCAACTGATATCGGCTGTCTTTAGGCGATGTAAAAAAACACCGGCTTTCCGAATTACTTAGAAATCGGTCATACTTAACCGATTTAGGAATCAATCCATACGCTAGGGTAGTACTTCTTGAGGTATTTTCCGTTAAGCGCTTTAGCAAATTCTTTCCCATTGAGATCTTCTAACATATAAGCATTACCAGGCACACAACGATTAATCCGATAGGGCCCTTCCTAATTAGGCGACCACTTCCCAAACTTATTATCTCTGGACCCGATCGGCAAAATCAACTTCCACACAAGATCTCCCTCGGCAAACGACTTATTCACCACCTTTTTATTGTAATGCCGAGCCGCCCTAGCCTTATTTTCCTTGATCCTTTCCAACGCTCTTAACCGATTCTGAGCCAAATCTTCAAGTTCATCTGTCATCAAATTATAATAATCATCGGCTGTCAACTAATTCTGCAAAGAAATCCTCCTAGAGCCGATGTTAGTCTCCCATGGTAAAACTGCCTCATGTCCAAATACCAACTGATACGGCGGCACCCGAGTAGATCCGTGGCATGCCATCCGATAGGCCCATAGTGAATCGGCTAATGTAGTATGCCATCGCCGTGGCTGCTCATCAATCTTCCGCTTAATTAACTTGATCAAACTCTTGTTAGAAGCTTCTGCTTGTCCATTGGCCTGAGCATAATAAGGCGACGAATTTAATAGCTTGATTCCCATACTGGCAGCAAATTGTTGAAACTCATCAGACACAAAGATGGACCCCTGATCAGTAGTTATCGTCTGAGGAATCCCAAACCGATAAATAATATGCTCCTTTACAAACTCGATCGCTTCCTTGGACGTAACTTTCTTCAAAGGAATTGCTTCTACCCACTTGGTAAAATAATCTGTCGCCGCCAATATAAACTTATGTCCCTTACTTGATGGAGGAAAAATCTGGCCGATCATATCAATTCCCCAACCTCTGAACGGCCACGGTTTGATGATAGGATTCATAACCGATGCTGGTGCCCGCTGTATATTTCCAAACTTCTGACAATCTTGACATCCTTTATAATACCTAAAGCAATCTTCCAGCATTGTCGGCCAAAAATACCCTACTCTTCTCAACAACCACTTCATCTTATGAGCCGATTGATGAGTCCCACAGATACCTTCATGCACTTCACACATAACCACTTTGGCTTCTTCCAAATCCAGGCATCTAAGCAGAACTCTCTCAAACGTCCGATAATACAACTCCCCATCAAGTAGCACATACTTAGTAGCTTTATACCGAATCTTCCTGGAAACGGACTGCGACGGGTTTCGCAAGTAATCAATTATCTCCTGTCTCCAGTCATCGGCCTTGTTCTGGACATCAATATCGGCTACCTCCATCTCAACTTGCCTATTCAGCCGATATCCTGAAGCAATTTGTACAAGATCATTAGCTTCTAAATTCTGCTCCCTGGGAATATGATCTATTGACACCATCTTGAAATCTTTCAATAAATCCATACATTCTTCATAATACGACCTCAAAACATCATCTTTGCACTCATATTCTCCAGATAACTGCTTGATCACCAACAAAGAATCACCAATAACCTCCACGATATCGGCTCCTACTTCCTTCAAGAGTTGAAGCCCTTTCAGCACCGCCTCGTACTCTACTTGATTATTAGTCCGATAAGGCTTAATCGTAAAAGCAAACTCAAAACTTGCCCCTCGAGGCGATACAATGACTAAACCGATACCAAATCCGTGCCTGCAAACCGATCCATCAAAAAATAATGTCCATGGGATCGGCTCCGCATAATCTTCGTGAGACCCTCTGTGCTGTACAATGAAATCGGCCACTGCTTGTCCTTTAATCGCCTTAGCCGATTCATACCTCAAGTCAAACTCTGTCAAGGCAAAAATCCACTTGCCAACTCGCCCTTTCAAGACCGGAGCCGACAACATATATTTGACCACATCGGCCTGGCAAACTACTGTACACTCAGCCGATAGGATGTAATGCCTTAACTTTGTACACGAGAAATATAAACATAAGCATAACTTCTCCACCGCAGGATATCTCGTCTCAGCATCCAGAAGTCTCCTGCTTAGATAGAACACAACTCGCTCTTTGACTTCAAATTCTTGGATCAAAACAGAACCGATGGACTTCTCATCGGCCGACAAATATAACCTGAACGGCACTCCCTTCTGCGGCGGAATCAAAACAGGTGGGGAACTAAGATAATTCTTGATCTCGTCGAACGCCTTCTGCTGCGCTGCCCCCCACACAAATTTTTGATCGGCCTTCAACTTTAATAACGGTGTGAAAGACTCAATTCTTCCTGATAAATTTGATATAAATCTCCTCACAAAATTAACCTTGCCGATCAACGATTGCAACTCTGTCTTATTGCTTGGTGGCTCTGTAGTCTTAATGGCTCTGATACTTCGCTGACTAACTTCAACCCCTCGCTCATGAACCATAAAACCCAAAAATTGCCCAGTCGATACACCAAAAGCGCACTTATTGGGATTCATTCTCAGTCCGTATTCTTGGCCCTCTCCGCAGCTCTCGTAAATCGGCTATATGGCTCTTCCCACTTTTAGACTTAACCACCACATCATCAATGTAGATTTCCACAACAAGCCGATGAGAAATCATAAATATATAATTCAATCGCTCTTTGATAAGTCGCACCGGCCTCTTTAACCAAAAGTCATTACTACCTGCACTCATACAAGCCGATAGCCCAGGACATCGAAACGCAGTTTTTGTGTATATCCTCTTCAAAGCCATAAAAATCTGATTGTATCCTGCATTGCCGTCCATGAAGCTGATAATCTTGTGGACCTGAGGCTGCATCCACCAGCAGATCCGCTATCGGCATTGGGTATTCATCCTTGGGGTAGCTTTATTCAGATCCCGGAAATCAATACTATTCTCAAATTCCCATTTTTCTTCTCCACCGGGGCGATTTAGAAACCCACTCAGCGTATCGGCATGGTCTTATGAACTTGGCATCAAATATAACCTTGTGATCTCCGCCTTGATTGGCTCATATAATTCTGCTTGAACCTTCTTGGAGCCTGCTTGATGGCCGATACCCTGGTTTAATAGGCAGCCGATGTTCAAAACAATCGATCGCTCAATCCTGGCATCTCATGGCACTCCCAGGCAAAACAATCCGAATGTTCCTTCAGCAGTGCTATCAATTCCTCTCGTAGCTCAGGATCTAATTTTTTGCTTATGTACGTCGCGCTTGACTATCTCCTGGTCCAATATCGATCTCTTCCAAATCAATCAGCCGACGTAAATCTCGCCCAGTTTTCCCCTCAAAGTCTTCAATTAGATCCCATCAGAGTAACAATTCGAGCCGATGCTGGATCGGCTGTATCCCTGGCCTAGTAACCTTGAGTAATCTCCTTCCCAAACTCTCCCGGATAGGCCAGTCAACACCAATCAGCTTCCCAGACCTGGTAGTCGGTCATGGGCAATATTGGTCGACCGACTGGCTGCACACCTCAACTTGATCTCCCTGCATTGTATCAAAACACTGATGCAGCGTTGAGGCACGCAACAATTTGCGTGAAATCCAATCCTTGGCCAAGGAGTATACTATATGATCCTTTCCATTGATAACGAAAAAGTGGTAGGTAATGTCTTGGTTTTCCCACTGTTATTCCCGCTTAACACGCCTTTCGTCTCTTGATGGGATTCCGCCGAATCCTTTAACACATATTTGTCCTTGATCAAATCTTCGGCAGTCTTTCCCAATTCCCATATTGGCATCGGCATTAGATTGATAAGCTGGCTCCCCATCAACTAGCATCTTCGTCATCGCTCCCATTTAAACCCTTAATATATAATGGCTTAAATGCTGGATCAGCTTTTTGATTCTTCAGGCTTGTCCAAATATAGCCTGATCGGGTTGCGCAATCAACTGAGCAAAAATCCCATCGCCCTCTTCGTTCAGATGAAAAAACTTTGTATTTCCTAAGGCAGAAAGAAAACCATGTCTACAGGAGCCGATGGATCATCTTCATCGTCATTTTTCTTTAACATCCCATAACCCGCTTAGTCCTCTGTGACGATGAATCGGCTTCTTGTGGTCCCGCTGTTTGCTTCTTCCTTTGCTCCGGCGTCGTAACGCTGTCTTTCTTTTTCCTGATTTTTCGTAAAATATTCTCTAGGACACCAATTGAGGATTTTGGATTTGTTTTTCATTACTTCCTCTTCATCATTTTCTTCAAGAATTCTTCATGAATCGGCCCTATCGCTATGTACCGATGCTCTTTACCCAAGCGGCCAATACTCGTGAAAGATTCCTCAAAAATGCTCAAATTCCGAGGTCTAGTAGTATTCATTCAGGAAAAATCTCTATCGATGGCAATTCTAATCCTCGCTCCTAGCAAAACTGAAAGACGCGGCAATCCTAACATGATTGTATCTTTCTCGTAGCGACGAAACCCGTTGCTCTCTTCGCGCTCTTGCATATTTATAATGCAGCTGCGATGAAGTGATCGTGATCTTCTAAAATTCCCGATAATCTCCTTCATCGGCTTGATTCATTGAATCCTGCAAAACCATATTCACGGGAACGGATTCATCGATCTTCATTGACTTTTGTCCTCCAACTAATCCTTCCTGTTCAACGGGCCAACATAGCAGCCGACTAATTTGTTGCCGAAAAACTTTGCACTTCTTAGTATGATGCGATGATAGTTCGGTGCCTAGAGACAACACAAGGCCTGGGAAGATTTGCTTAACCTCCAGTGCAGGTCCTAAAATCTTCAGGTTGTAGGCGTGCCATCAATTTGACCCTGCAATTGACACAGGAGATAGAAAATATTAGATCATTTGAGCCATCGGCTGGAAGCCGAAATTGGACTCGCTCTATCGCCGATAGCCGATATAACCTAAAGCACTACAATCGCCTGGAAGCCGATATGGCACATAAAATGTGGCCTAACCAAAATACCTATAAGTAAATAAACTAGCCAATTACTGATATAACGTGTATCGGCTTAGAAAGCCGATACGTGTAGCGTGCCAGAAACGTGTTGAACAATGCAATCGGCCTTAATTAATAAAAGAATAACCTACCGGCTAAGCACTCCGATAGAAATTGCATAACATTACAAGGAAAATCTTCATTATCAATCTAGTATTCAAACTTACTGATGCAGCACAGATTATATGATAAAAGAACCTCGATGAGCGATAGACTCTAATGCATCGTGATGTAAAATATGATAACTTTCGCTATACATTCCGATAAAAACGCTTGCACAAAATCCATCGGTCCCTAGCAGGAATAACTTTCGCTCAGTTTTGGTAGTCGACCTAACCGATGCAGCACAACTGTTGATAAACTTCCCAGTAAACCGAAAACCTATGCACGCGTGATGTGATCATATCTGTCTCGGTCTTGAATCAAACCTAACTGATGCAGCCGTAGAATGAACAGATATAATGTGTAAGCCGACTACCATAAACCGATCTAGAATATCGGACCTAACCGAGAAGTCCTAGCCATGCGGTAAGTCGAGGTAACGAGACTTACCCTCTCGTAGCGAGGTCGAACTAACCGATGCAGCCGGCTTCGAGAAGCAAGAACCCGTGAAAAGGGTGGCGAGCCCCGAAGTTTATATTGATCTGTTGATTGATTCCTACAAGGCCCCTAGGCATACGTATTTATACCCCAGAAGTTAATACAAGTCCTTATTGGGCAACGGCACACGATTTCCTAATTACAGAGGAAACACTAACGAGAACGCGCGATCGAACACGAGATCAGGTTTTCTAAAGATAAAATATTAATATTGCCTAATTACACAAATCTGACATTCAACTGCCTCTTCGCGGTCTCACGATCTTCCCAAACTCGTCTCTTCTGGATTAATTTCCATCACCGTCCATGATTTATTTCCTTAACCGAATATGATAGGGAACTGTACCAAATTTGGCGTACAGATATATTCTTATAAAGATCAATAGTTGGTCTCTATTAAAATGGAAATGCAGGTATCTCTCAAGTACACCTCACCACGCATTGGACTTATTCAATAAGTGGTACTCGGCTTAATGTTAGCCCAAATTGCCTTGAGGCAAAATACTTCTAGCTGACATGATGGCTGAAGACGTCAATTTCTGGTAATACTACTACTCGGGAAAGGCTACAAATGTTAATATCTTTTGACTTATGTTAAATTGTTTCACAATTAAACACAAAAGTCAGGGGCACAATTTAATAGGTGTGCCTTATTCGCACACACTATTTCATATTCTTCCATGAGCCCTTTATAGCCTCGTTGCCAAGCTGACATGAAGCAGGAACTCGGAGAAGAAAGCACTTGGACATGAGTACTCGGGAGAAAGCACTCGGGAATCTCTCACCGTGGAGGATGAGCACTCAGCATCAGTTTGTGACTCAACTATGGAAGGTCTCGAAGAGGCTACTATGGAGGTAGGCCCGGGTACCTCAAGGAAGGCAATTACGGCCACTCGGATAGAGGGTGGGCCGGTCCTACATTTGGAGATAGAGTATGACTCGCTTTATATTAAGCTTGCATGACAAGGAAAGATTAGTGATGCAGACTCTCTATGTGGTTAATAAGGAAAGCCCTTTGGTCGGTATCCGACTGGGTTTCCTACCAGTACATCATCCCTCTAGTATATAAGGAGGGGTAGGGAGCCCCTGGGGTAGAAGACATATCACAATCTCACCAAGAGAAACCTCAAAGGCAATACACAATAGCTGAGTAGGGTATTACCCTCAACCTCGGAGGGCCTGAACCAGGTAAGATCGTTTTCGTGTTTCTTTGCAACCATCAAGTTTAGGTCTCACGAGTAGCGCCATATTATTATTGCTGATCGACAAACATCGACACACTGGCCAACCAACTAATTCCCTAGGTCGGTCCGATCTCCAACAGCTACGATCGCCTTTGGAAATGGCTGGTTACGGGCGTTGGGATCCTTGGCATTGGCAGTTGGAAGTTTTAGTTGTGAAGATGGGCTAGGCTGGCCGCCTGGCGCTAATAGGTTAGTCGGCATCCCTTTCCAGGTCACTGGCTCTTGGCCAAGACTGGACAAGGGTGGCTGGGCTGCCTTTCTCTAGGAGATCGGGGACGGCCGTCCCCTTGCCTTGGTCATCGCCATCCTTGGGCCAACTGATTAGGGTCTTTGGCCCGGTCGATCCCATTTTGTTCGCAAGAGTTCGTGTATTCTCCTATTTTTGGTAAGTACCTGCATATAATCAGGATCACCAAAACTAATGGAAATATGGTAATCTAAAGCAAAACCGATGCAAGTGAATATTGATTTTACATGTTTTATTTGCTAACACTTGGGGGTCCAAAACATATTTCACGACCAGTAAACAAAACCGATATCAAACATTGAAAATTCTCCAAGTGAGATTTTGCTTCTTGTAAATGTAGCACTTGCGTCAAAAACTCGAGAAGTAGAAGACATTTGGTTTTTCTCTGATTAGCAGCCTCCTTGAATGGCCGTTAGCTAAGCAAGCCAGAGGTTCTTTGAACTCCGAAAACTTTTCTCTGACCCTAACTCTATCGCATTAATCCACCTCCTTGAATGCGGTTAGGCTAAGCAAGCTAGAGGTTCTCTTAACTTTGGCAAACTTTTCTTGAACTAAAACTCTATCGCATTAATCTCACATCCTTAAATGCGGTTAACCTAGGCAAGCCAAGTTACTCTAACTCGAAAACTTTTCTGACCGCACCTTATCTCCAAAAAAGGGATAATTTGAACAAGTTGTGCACAACTTATCACTAGAAACTAACCTTTTTGCACACTTAAACAAACATGGTTATTTCCGATGCATTATGTTGTCATTAATCACGCAAAACACAATTTTTTAGATAATGGATTATGTTGTCATTAATCACCAAAGCACATCATGATATAGCTAATAGACAAGAACTGATCCAACCATGCACGTGAACAAAATCATGACTAAATCACTTGAGCATGCAAATAAACAGATAGATAAAACGGAGGGAGTATTTATGAAAAACTAGCATACGGTGCTAATACAATGTCACATGTAGTGGCTTATTTGCTCGCATTTTTTCTGGCCTAATGTGACTCATCGAAAATTACATTACAATCCATTTGTAAAACCAACACAATATAATCCTAGAGAAAAATGACAAAGTGGGTAGCTGCCACCAATCAAAATTGTTTCTGTCTTGCTGCCACCAAAGAACATGTTTCCATTACAAGTCGGGAATAGAAAGCTTTACATATAGCGATATAAAATTTGAAGAATGTTTGAAAAGGTTTTGAAGATGGTAGGAGGTAACTTTGCTATGTGTTTACTGGACGCATGACAAAGGGATGCCTCAAGATTTTTGTGTGTAGCCTCCTCTTCCTCTTTGGTTCCAACCACTGTCTGGCTGAAACTAGGAAAGAAACAGTAGCTTAAGAAATTCATTATGGGCAGAAATTTGGAATGACGATGCTTCAAAATATGTGTCGAATGGTATGAGAGCCATGCGGTCCGTCGAGTTATTATGAATCATCGGATCAACAGGCAAACAATCAGCCTTTTTTTTTTTACCAAACTATTGCAGGTACACAAGCCTTTTAACATTAATAAACGCGCCACTTTTGAGAGTCGGGGTTTTGTTGTTTTTGTTTGTTTCCAAAAATTGAATTAAATATACAGCTATTTGTACATTGCGGCAGGTGCATTACTCTTGATTGTAGCTGACATCTCCTAAATATCATCATTATTATTACCTGTCAACTCATTATTTGCTAAAATCTCCTCCTAATCATTATTACAACCATCTCGTCTTTTTTTTCATCCGAAACTGAAATTAAAATTTGAGAGATGGATACGAATTGAGATTATATCAGAAAATGGCTAACTGATAAAGAGCCAACCTTTTTTAGCATACTGGAGAAAATGAGCTGATTAAGAATGGATTTGGAGAGAAATCAGAACTGAGAAATTAACGTACGTGTAGGAAGAGTTAAGTAATCAAGCAATCAGTTAACTATGATGGAAACCACCTATTAGTCAAACCATTTGAAAAAAAAATAGAAAATTATCAAACTATTTTTCTGTATCCAAAAGCAAGATATAATGTTAGATGCAGTTACATATATTATGACTAAAGTAGCATAATTTATAATTAAAGTTACACAAACGATAATGCCCAACTATAATAAATTAAAAGTACAATTATAACAGTTGAAAGCGCAACTTGAATCGATTCCCCCCATCCCGAATCTTAAAGTTCCATCACAGCCAAATATTGTTTGCAGAATTCAAAAAATCAACCTTTAATCAAATAGCAAATCTAAACTATGATTAACCAAACGACCAACAATACCTCTCCAAAATCGGAGCACAGTATGGCAGTGAAGTTGGGGTGAGCTTGAACCAACACGCCCAACGCGCCTCAGCTTCGTCCAACTGCCTACGTGCACCGCCATCATGGAGCCAAACATGACCTTTTCAGCAACGGGAGGTTTTCCAAGCCAGATGTCGTTAGGCAGCAGGCACCATCCCTGGACACCGACACTGCAATTGGAACTACGATGAGCATCGGCAATCGCGCATGCAGAACGTGAGCACTTGTTCGTCGGCAGGTTCTTAGGTTTTGGAAACAATCCGCTGCTGCAGCGACTGTCCATGAAAATCTCTCCGATTCT